>CAJHNH020006257.1:445934-841925 GCA_905116865.2 Candidula unifasciata | reverse complement strand
GAGCAACGACCAGGTGATCTGAATCTGATTGTAGAAACATTTCAAGCTTAGTTTTTGATTGGCTGTTTTGGGAGTAGATCTGGCAGCCCTAAAAAGGACTGCAAGTTTTGCCTGGAACGAGAATGGGGGTGATCTCCTGTGGGTCCAGTGCTGGTGGGTGAGCTGGCTTCTAGGCTGTCTGACTTTTTTGTTGCATGTTTCCTGCATTTTGGGAAGGGAATCTAATAGTCCTTAAAAGGGCTGGCAGTTTGCCTGGTGGATGGGCTCCTTTGGGTCTGGGCCCTAAAACTGTTGGTTACCTCCTCTGCATGTGTGTTGCTATGTCCCTGGCACCTTTTGTAGCTTCGTGCCTGGTCTAGCTGTTCATGGGCGGTTTCCAGTTTTTTGTGCAGCTGCATCCAGTATTTACTTTTGGGGATGCATTCATCATCAGGTGGACTCTTCTCTTTCAAATTCAGCTTTGTCGTAGTTATTACTACGCAGCCCTTCTCTATCTCCCACTTATGTGGGTACATCAGTTCGTTCAGTCTCTTCTGTAGTGCTTGAAATTCGGCTTTGTCGTAGTTATTACTACGCAGCCCTTCTCTATCTCCCTCTTATGTGGGTACATCAGTTCGTTCAGTCTTTTCTGTAGTGCTTGAAATTCGGCTTTCCTTAGAACAGGGCACAATCGACTTCGCTCCCACATGTACAACAAATTTAAGATTGGCCAATCAGCCATGTGTACTTGTGGACTGGCACCTGAAACAACAGATCACATCCTTCAAGACTGTCCCAGATTCAACGCTTTCAGGCAAAACCTTTGGCCAAAAGAGACACTTGTGGAAGTCAAACTTTACGGGCCGCTTAGTGAATTACAAAAGACAGTGAAATTCATACTAGAGACAGCTTTGCAGATATAGACAATTTATTTCATGCGAACGAAAGAAGAAGAAGAAGAAATTTGGCTTTGTCGTAGTTATTACTACGCAGCCCTTCTCTATCTCCCACTTATGTGGGTACATCAGTTCGTTCAGTCTTTTCTGTAGTGCTTGAAATTCGGCTTTGCTGATCGGGTAATCACCTCTCTTTTCTGGTTGCATTCATTTTTTGGGTTTGCTCAGTGCATCTCTGCTGGGTTAGTGCTTTGGTCACACGTTTTCATGGCCTCTGTAGACTGGGCCGTATGTTTCTGGGTGGTCGCCTCTGTGCTTGGGCTTTTATCAGCCCTGCTGATACTGGGTTTCTTGACTGCTTTGCTGGCTGCCTCTCTTTCGCTCTGTAGCAAGTCTTGTTCTGTTTGTGCTGCTGCCTTGGCTTCTGACTTGCCTGCAGCAGCTGGGCTACTTTGCGGTATTTGGCTTTTCGCGCAGTTTTTAGCTCGGCCAGTTCCTTTCTTCTCTCCTCTCTTTTTGACTGGCGGCCTATTTCCTCTTCTGCTTGGGCTGCTTCAAGGCTGGTTATGAGATCTCTGATCTTTTGTTGATTCTCTGCGACTTTTGCCTGTTTGTTTGCTTGCTGGGTGGCATGTGCTTGCCTGTCTCCTTTCAGGTCTTTGATTTCCCTTTACAAAAAAGGAGATCAGGTCTAGCAATTCAGTTCTTTCAGCTGCCCGGCGACTTTCTCTTTCCGGAATGGTGCGATTTCGGTTCTCAGTTCATTAATCACTTGTGAGAGTTCAGTTTGCTTGGCGGCGGAGCATGCCTTTTCCGATGTCTGCTTTCTGTTGGCGTGGCAGGCTGGTTTCTCTGCGGACTTGACTCTTGTTGCCTGGTCGGCCTGGGAGCCTACTTTTGCGTCATCATAGGTGCCGCTTCGGGTGATAGCGCCACCATAGGGGCCGCTTCGGGTGATAGCGCCACAAAATGGGTGGTTTTCGGTGCCGGCGCCACGATGGGGGCTGCTTCTGGTGTCGGCATTCGGTTAGGTGAGGGTGGCGCCATGACAGGGGCGGCATCCTTCGATGCTGGTGAAGAAGCCGCAACACTGGCGTCCACGCGGCTCGGGTCAGACTTGACCAGCATCTTCTTTGTCTTGGGTGCGGCTACCTGAGACTTGTTTAGATTTTTCCATATCTGAAAGACTGGCTGTATATGGCGGTAATTAAACTGTATATCACAACCTCAAAGGGCCCGAAATCCTAAGAAAGACAATTTTAGTTATTGAGTGATAATTATTGAGATAAACTGACATCTGGAGACAGATGTCGACTGTGGACCGGGTTGATCACCCCTAACACAGTATAATACCTCCGATTTCGTACAACCACATAGAAATATGCCCCCAGGGCCCTCCGAAAGGAGGGGGGGGGAGAATGAAGGGCCCAATCAAATTGATACTCTCGGTGACGACTATGCTAGCCCCCGGACTCAGATACTCGCCCAACGTCCGGGCTGGCTCAGTACATGTGGAAAGAGCTTCACGGGGTTGCATGGTCTGAGAACGCATGCCGGAAGAATGAAATGCGAGGGTGCTCCACGCAGTAAACGCCGTCGCAAAACTACTAGTCCTGTGGTAGTTTCTGAGTCGTCAGGGAACGACGGGCAGGGTAAACCCCACTCGCCCGGAGAGGCCCATGACGTCGACTGCGGAGGAGCATGTTTAATGATTTCTGAGGAAGTGCGTTCCAAGATCAGGTTTCCACCTGCGAGCGATAAGGTTGTGTGGTGTAAGTTGGAGGCTACATTATGTGAGGTATTTAAACAAGAAGTCGTTAGGCGACAAGCTTACAAAATTTGGTGATGTTATATATGAACACTGCTCCCGTGAGTTCGGGACAGTGCAGAAGGCACAGCCGGGTGCCAAGCAGAATACTAGCAGGAGGCAGAGGGACATTCTGAAGTGTCGGGCAGACAAGAATGCCCTCAGAAAACGGTTCAAAGCCGCTACAGGCAGCGAACGGGAGGGGCTGTATGAAGTCTGGTTGCATTTAAAGAACAGACACAGTGCCCTCTGTCGCGCCGAGCATTTCTGTAACAACAGACGGAGAACCAAAAGGGAGCGAGAGAAATTCTTTAGGGACCCGTATCAGTTTGCCCGAGGTCTATTCGAGCAACCGAAGTCTGGGACTCTGGTTGTCAGTCAGGAAGAGCTTGAGTTACATCTACGCAAGATGTACTCTGACAAAAAGAGGAGAGAGCCTCTCGATGACAATCCAGAGATCCTTAGCGGCCTCAAACAGCCTTCGGTGCTGAAGGTACCATTTAAAATGATACCTCCCCTTTGGTCTGAGGTTGAGGAAGTTGTTAAAAAAGCCAGCGGCAAGTCTGCCCCAGGTCCGAACGGTGTTCCGTACGTTTTTTACAAGCACTGCCCGAAAATCCTAAAAATACTTCATGTCTTGTTGAGACAAGCGTGGATCCGCAATCACATATGTCCTGAGTGGCAAAAGGCAAATGGGGTCTACATTCCCAAAGAGCAGGACTCGAAGAGTCTTTCCCAATTCAGGCCCATCTCGCTGTTGAATGTCGAGGGTAAGATATTCTTCTCGGTCATGGCTCGCCGGCTCAAACAGTATCTGATGGCCATAATTTGGGAGGCTATCCAGAGAGCCAAGCGTGAGAGAACACAATTGCACGTAATATTGTTGGACTTAGCCAACGCCTACGGGGCAGTCCCCCATAGGCTACTGTGGCGAGCCCTTCGCATGTTTCACGTACCGGCACAGATCAATCAAATGATCGAGCAATATTTCTCTAAGTTCGCTTTGCGCTTCTCTACCTCGACGTGGACTGAGTTGCAGATTGGGATAGCTATGGGCTGTACGATCTCACCAATACTGTTTGTCATGGCCATGCAGATCATGTTGGATGGGGAGGCCGGATACGGGCTGGGCCTTCAAATAGGGGATCTCTGGATGCCACCATTACGTGCCTTTATGGGTGACACGACTATTATAACGGGCAGCGAGGAGTCTGCCCGCACGATCCTGGGAAGATTGGACGCGGTGGTCCAATGGAGCGGTATGCAGTTCAAACCGCAGAAGTCGAGGAGTCTGTCTATCCTTAAGGGTCGGGTGGTGGCAACCAGTTTTACGGTGGCAAGGAACAAGATCCCTACGGTTCTGGATGAACCGGTGAAGAGCCTCGGTCGCGTTTACGACTCAAAGTTATCTGATAGAGCGGAGGTCCGGCGAATACACGAGTCACTGGCTACAGGCTTGCTCGCGATCGAGCGATGCAGGCTGATCGGGAAATTCAAGGTATGGTGTCTCCAATTCATGTTGATTCTGAAGCTCCTATGGCCACTGTTAGTCTACGAGGTGACGATGACTGCAGTGGAAACTATGGAGAGGAAAATCAACACAGCCTTAAGAAAGTGGATTGGTGCACCGCCTTGTCTAACCGACGTGGCTCTGTATTGCAAACAGGCTAAGCTGGTACTCCCGTTCAAATCAATAACTGAAGAGTTCAAAGTCGGCAAGGTAAGACTCGCCATGCTCTTGCGCGAGTCTTCAGACCCAAATGTCATCGCTGTCCAGCCCGCTCTAAAGACAGGCCAGAAGTGGAGGGTCCTCGATGCGATAGAATCTGCCCAGAATGCACTAAAATTGAAGGAGATAATGGGATACACTCAAACCGACCGTCGAGGCCTAGGGCACGGGAAGGTCAATTGGTGGTCAAAGGCCTCAGCCAAAGAGCGCCGAGACATGGTAATACAAACGGTGAGGGACAACGAAAACGAGGTTCGGGTCCAGAAAGCAGCCCAGCAGTCGCAGCAGGGCCATTGGGTCAGCCTGGAGAGCGCATTGCCAAGAGTACTCACATGGGGTGAGATCTGCGACTGAGCTTTATCGTTCGTTCGGCGTACGATGTATTACCGTCCGGTGTTAACATGGTTAAATGGTCTGCGACTAACGATCCGACTTGCCCGTTGTGTAAAGCGAAGCAGACGCTAGAACACGTCCTGTCCGCGTGCAGGAAAGCCCTAGGTCAAGGCCGATATACCTGGCGACACAACAAGGTGCTAAAAGAGTTAGCAGCCGTTGTTGACCAGGCTAGAATGAGGGCTAACGCCAGAGCCAGTTCTACCATCGTCCCCATTCGTTTCCTCAAGGCTGGACAGATTCCAAAAGGTAAGGTCAACCAAAACGCATTCGCTCCATCTGTGCTAGACTCTTCGAGGGACTGGTTACTGGCGGTTGATCTGCCGGGCCATGAAAGGTACCCCGAGTTGATCCGGAAGACCGGCCTGCGACCTGACATAGTTCTCCACTCTGCGCCAAAACGGCAGCTCATCCTGATCGAGTTGACCGTCCCGTATGAGTCGCGTATGGACGAGAGTCACACATATAAGCTCGAGAAATATTGTGACTTAGCAGCCGGTCTGAGTAGAAACGAGGCGTACACAGTACGGGTCTTTGCCGTCGAAGTGGGAGCGAGAGGCCTCGTTTCCACTTCGCTCTACAATGTGGTTAAAGAACTAGGATTGCGCGGTAATGAACGGAAATGAACACTTAAAAAACTGGGCGAGGCAGCCGAAAGGGCCTCGAGTTGGCTTTGGACACAACGCATCAACGTAGGGGACGGGCCTCGGTGAGCTGGTCCGGGTGTCTAGTGGAAAAGGGTTTCTCACCCCTTGAAAGTCCATCGTGTCCGAATTGTCTGCCAGTGATCCTCTGCCACCTGCTAATAAAAGTCCAACATGTGTCCGGTAAACCAAACGTAAGCTTGTCGCTCGGTCGTCCAGGCACGCTGACTGTTCTAATTAGGCTGCCGCGACGACTTCTTATCTCACAGTACCTTTTGCAAACACCAAGTCGTCTTGTCCCTATCCGAAAGAAAAACACCATCCGGTAATCTCGTGCAGCAGGGTACCAGCCCTGAGCTTCATGAACTCAGGTGGGCCCACCTCGGAAAGATAATTTCTAATGACGACTGGTAGATCCCTGCTGTACTTGCTCCCTGTGAGTTTATTCCTACCTATTGAGTTTCAGTAATCTGGTGACTTTTGTTGCGGCTGGTAAAATGGATTGCCGATAACCAAACGATCGCCGACTAAGGTAACGAGTCTAGACTGGCTGAGCCGACAAAGCAAGCTAATCTGTGTCTAGAATCAAGCTATCGAGAATCGGGCAATGAATGGAGTGTGAAGCGAGCGGGAGACGAGAGGTGCTGTCGAATGGGCTGGTAGCTCAAGACTGATAAAGAATGGGCAATAAAAAACGATTTTTTTTTTGTACCAGGTGATAGACTGCTCATATATGGGACCTTGAATGTGAAGGACAGAGAATGGGACAACATCGGGGGTAATCGACAGGGAATTGCTCTTGCAGACACCATTGTTGACTCCGATGTGGTCCGAATAAATGATGACATGCCGACTAGAATGGCAAACTTTCGTGCATTTGATTCACTGCATTCACAACGATTGAAAGCTCTCACACAGCGCCTTACAAAACGCTAATTTTAAGCCTTCGGCTGCAAAGTCCTTTGATTTTGGAGGACAAATCATTATGTTTTCACTTTCAGGACTGTATTTGTTGATTTGTGCTTGTGTATGTTGATATTTTGGTTTAGTTTTGCTTTTTTTCTTCTTCTTCTGCGTTCTACATCAGTCATGCTAAACACTGAGTCCCGTCTGGGTCACAAATAGGATTGTGCGTTTAAGGTCGCCACCGATCCCCATAGCTTCTCTCTCAATGTGGCTCCCTTGGGCCAGATCCACAGTCTTTGCTGGGAGAGGTTGGGGCAGTGCTGTAGTATGTGCTCAGTAGTCTGTCTTTCTGCTCCACAATCACAGGCAGCAGATTCTTTTATGCCTATCCTGTACAGGTGTGCTCGAAGACCACAGTATCCTGTCCGAAGTCTAAAAATTGATGTTTGTTCTTTCCTGCTGAGTTTGTTTATGCTGTCACTCTCTGGTCTGTAATCTCCGTTCTGCCTTCTCCACTCCCGCTTGAAAGACTGCTTTGGCGCTGTTTTGGTTTCCTTGTAGCTGTGTGGTGAATGAGGTTGTGGAAGATTACTCCCAGCTTTTGCCAACTCCTCTGCTCTCTCATTTCCCTGAATACCACAGTGGGCTGGTATCCACTGCAAGACCAGTTCCGCTTCCTTGGAGAGTAAGCCAATGTTGGTCCTTAGATCTGCAATTAGTTTGTCTTGTTTTTTGCTTGACAGTGCTTGGAAAACAGATAGTTAGTTAGTTAGTTAGTTGGGTTATCCTCATTGCACTCCGGACATGTCCATAGGTGCTCAGATCCTCCCCTCAGTATGAACCCCAACGTCCGATGGCTAATAGTACCAGTTCTATGTTGATTAACAAGTCTTCTGGCGTAGCTGGTGTGCGTCTCGTTTTTTGCTGTGCCGATCTTAATTCCCAAGTCTGCCATTCTGGCGAGTGATGTGGATTCACTGCCACCAAAGTCCTCTATTCTTCCCATTTCTCTGAGGGCATTGATAATATCAGCATGATCCATAGGCTGACCGTCGGTAGTGATAGCGGATCCAGCCAACCTGTCAGCTCTTTCATTTCCATCGACGCCTGCGTGTCCCGGAACAAAAATAAAGGTGACTCCACGAACAGTGGACTTCTGTAATGATTCAAGCCATTGTCTTCGCACTGAACCTGCCTGAACCCTCCGGATCATACTCATTGAATCACTGAGTATACACACGCGGGTGTATTTTTGTGTTTCAAGCCAGGCAAGCGCTTGTGTCACTGCCATCACCTCCATCGTCATGCTGCTGGTTGTCATGGAGAAGGCGCCGTTGGCTTCTTTGACTGTTCTGCCCGCTGAGCGTGCTGTAAATGCCCATGCGCTTCTTCTTTGGCGTATAACGGATCCGTCTGTATAGATTATTGCATCTGCTTCGTCTGAATTTTCACCGATGAGAGCGTTGACCTCTGCATTAACAGCAACAGGATTCTCTTCTCTACATCGCCTGTTGAGTGTGACAATACAGGAAAAATGTACAAATAAACGCTTGAGGCACAGGTATCCATTCTGCACCAGGTATGATGTCGGTTAGGCTGCATATTTGCCTAATGACATCTTCTTCCCTACCTAGCCACGATTTCCCCCTCTTCAGTCTGTCGCCCTTTTCACTAAAAAGCGCTTGATGCAGTGGGTGTTTCTTATCAGCGCATATTTTGAGATATGCCCGAGCCCTCCACATCCTGATCCTTTGGTTCATTGTTGGAAAGTCAAGTAGATACCTCATTGCTCCACAGGATGTGTCTCTAGTACATCCCAAAATAATGCGCATGGCTTCATTTTGCACCTTTTCGAGTCGTTCAATCTGGGTAGCACTGACAGCGAGGATGGCCAGAGCGTATTCAATGGGGGAAAGGACCAGACCGTAGAATAGAAGTATTAGTAGTCTTTGCTCAATATTGGAAGCAGCCATAATCCTCCTTGCAGATAGACCTTTGCGTGCTTTTGTTATCACATGGTCAACGTGTTCCCTGAATGACAAGCTGCGATCGAACCTCACCCCGAGAAACGTCATAACGTTGGTTCTGATCAATGCATTATCACGCATTTTCACTTCTGGTAAGTCCGACTTGACAATGTGATTGTTCAAAGAGAACCATGACACTGATGCCTTCGAAGGATTGACATAGGCATTGGAACCATCACACCAGGCGGCAATTCGATCGAGTTCTTTGTGCATAGTGCTGGCGATCTCCTGTCTATCACGCCCTCGTCGATAAATCAAAATGTCATCAGCAAATGACAAAGTCCTTCCCTTTCCATTCAACTGCTGCTCAGTTATCATCACCGTGTAAACGTTGAATAAGACTGGTGATAGCGATGATCCCTGTGGCAAGCCTGGACATATCATTTGCGGTTTGGAGGACCAGCTACCACATCTTAGTACAATCTTTCTCTGGAACAGGACCGCAGCAATCCAGCGGATCAGAATAGGATTAACTTCTAGTTTAAGCAGTAATTGCATTAAATAATCGTATGGTACTTTATTGTAGGCATCTTCTAAGTCCAACACTGCCGCACATGTCTCTTCTTTAATCTGAAATCCTTCGTACACATCGTAGGCGAAAACTGCAGCATTGAACCATGTCTCTTTATTTAACCTGTACCCTCCAGGTGTTGGTGGGAACTTATCATGTAGTTCCAAGTAGGTGGTCAATCTTTGTGCGACAATTTTTTCCAAACGTTTGCCAACAGTATTCTGCATCGAGATGATTCTGTAGCCGCAGATCTTTGTTGGTAGTGGGAACAAATAACTATGGAGCCATTCCTCTTGTATCTGGCCACTCTGGATGCTGATATTGAATTCCTTTGCCACGCTTTTCAAATCAGCATTCGACATCATCAGCATGTCGTTGTATCGGATGCCGTCAGGGCCTGGAGCAGTGCTGCGCGATTTCTTGAGGCAAGTTCTTAAGGTATCTGCAGTGATTGAGATCAGTGCCTAACACAGTGTTCTCGCACAGCATCGACAGTTTCATCTTAACCCCCATTCTTGTAGCTTCGTCTTTTTGGTCAGTTTGCTCCAAGTAGCGCGCCAGAAGGGTTTTTCCTTTATCAGCATCAGTTCTCTGCCATATCAGGTCTGTACCCTGAAAATCAGGGATACCCCTAGGTCGTGCGGCGCCGTGCATGCTCCGTTGAAGGCGCCAGAATGTCACAAGAGATCCCTCGGAGCAAACGCTCTTGCAGAATTCGTTCCATTTCGCTGTCTTAGCTTCCTTCGCAATTACCTTGAAAGCCACTGTCTGCTTGTTGACCTCATCTTTCAGACTGATCAGGCGTTCAGAAAGTGACGGATCAATTTTCCTTGCCTTTTGCCATGCCTTGACAGCTTTCCTTTTTTCTAGCCACGCCATGTTGACTACTTCATTCCACCATGGTGGCTGGGCCCATCTCTCCCGCCGTCTGCGATCTACTCTTGTTTTTACGTCGTCGGATTTTGCTAATGGCATCTTGCCCTGTACGGTCATATATAAAAAGCAGGCACATTGATTACATGACCTTTGTTGTTGCTCTTCTCTACCAGGACGACGCAAGGAAAGTGATCACTGTCGTGGTATCCCAGTGTGCTCCACCTGCATCCTGATGCAATGGAGGGAGACACTAGGGTCAGGTCAATTACGCTGTCAGAATCCCCTTGTCGTGTTGCCATTCGGGTAACCTTTCCGTCGTTCAAGCATACTAGATTGGCAGACACTAGGGCATCCTCCAGGTCTTCTCCCTGTTTATTAGTGATTACATTGCCCCACTGGTGTCCTCTGGCGTTGAAATCTCCGCAGTAAATGACTTTCTTTTCCTCCGTCTGGAGCAAACTCTGCCATTTCGCTGTATCCACCTTTCCATTGCAGGCGTACACATTGACAATCACAAACTGGGCCGGGCCCATCACTCTGACTGCGTGTACTTGTAAGTCGTCATTATTCCACTTAGACATGTTCACCTCAGACACCGGTATGTGGTCACGAAAAAAGAATGAGCTGTCCGAGGTGCCGTCTATTGTAGAAGTAGAAGGATTGGAAGCCCGCAATTTTAACGATATCGTCGCCGAGGTGTGTTTCCTGTAGGACAACAATGTCGTTGCTGTAGAGGAGCTTCTCAAAAATGGGTCGGCGTTGACTGAACGAAGCGCAGTTTCAGTAGAGAACACGAACATACTTTAAACTGAGTCTCTCACATTTCAGTCGCTTCCTGCAGGCGCCACCATGCTTGCCTGATCGCGTTCTCCTTGTCCGTCTACGGGTTGTTTTGAATTGGTAAATAGTCGCCATCGGACGTCGAATACACCCTGAGGGAAGTCTAAACTCACGTGCATGTACTCCAATGCACGGTTCAGACCCCATTACGATGAAACTTTCACATTATACGTGAGCGAAATAGCTAATTTGCGCTATTCGCCTCAACGGACGAAAAAGCGTACCGCCATTGTGGCTGTTTACACCGGAAGTCGGAAAACAGATAATGAGTCTTACTTACTTACTTAGTCGCTCCTCTTCTACCTTGGGGTGTAGAGGTTTGCCAGAGAGATCGCCAGACGTCTCTATCAGCAGTTTTCTTTCTGGCTTTGTTCCATTCCAGTCCTCTGTCAGTCAGGGACTGTCGGATGTTGTCTTCCCAGCGCACCCTGGGTCGTCCCGGAGGTCTGGTTCCCTGGTTCTTAGCCTCCCATGCTTGCCATGGTGGCCGATTTTCTCCCATTCTGCACACATGTCCAAACCATCGTAACTGTGACTGATCCACTCGGGTTAGTAAGGGCTGGGTATCAAGATCTTGACGTATTGTCTGATTGCGGACTTTGTCCCTTCTTGTCACTTTGAGTCACTAAGTAAAACTTAGTTTTGCTTACAAAATAGTAATTGTTTTTTATTAGCCTACACATTTTGAATTTCGTGATCTATGGTTGGCTAGTAAAGACAATAAAACAAAGAAAATTGAAATATTTTGGTCACTTGAAACGTCATGGAAGTCTAGAGAGAACAATAATGGAGGGGTATATGCCTGGGAAGAGAGGAAGAGGAAGGCCAAGGAGAAGATGGGTGCAGGATGTGGCAGATGATCTCCAGATGGGTGTATCAGACGCAGGACATCTTGCTCAGGATAGGAAGGTTTTCCGGAGGGTTGTTATGGCAGCGAGGTTCCGCGAGGGACATGCTACTGAATGAATGATCTATGGTTGCATTATACAACAAAGTGCAGCTGCCACTCAGTTCGTTGCTTCCCAGTGTTTCCTGCGTTTGATTTCTGGCTGCATCTGCCTCACCAGAAATAAGCTAGGAAACCAGTTTGTACCAAAGTGGGCGACGCTTACCTAATAATTTTTTGCCAGTTTTACCCCGGTCTGTCCCTGGCAGCAAATTTTTGCTCCGGAATTCTGTAAAGGTAGAAATTGTACCCTAGTTGGCAGAGCCAACGTCGCGTATAGCACTGAATCTCTTCATGCATACCCTGCTCCAATTTCCACTGTGGATAGTAGTTTTTTTCCCCATAGATTTCTTCTGTTAATTGTTTAACTTGTTTATTACTAGCTAGGGTTATTTTTAGCTCAGGGTATTCTCATTTCAATCGACACGAAGATGGGCACAGGATATAAGTGACTCCTTGAGTATGAAAGTGCATGAGGCGGGAAAACTGGCGAGAGACTGGGTTTCTTTCAGGCAGACTTAGATGAGAGCGACGTTCTGCAAAGGACCTGCTACATGATGGATGGATTCTCATTTCACTGGAAATTTTTCAGAATTGATAGGGAGGAAGTCAGAGGAGGTGGCGTGGCCATTCTCTTCAACAAACAAATCAGAGGAGTAGCTCAGAACAAGTTTAATCCCACTAACTTTGAAGGCAAATGTTTAGAAATAGCTTGCAAACCAGAAAATCTAAAGATTATTAACATCTACTGCCTGAAAGGGAAAGGCAAATCTAAAAGAAATAGAAAGCACGTTGATTTGATTCAAGAACCCACATCACAGCACTCGGGGCATCCCCATAAGTGCTCCGTCCCCATCTTCAGCAGCCAGCGAAGAGTTCCATACTAATGGTGCCAGTAGCATTCTGATTAAACGTCCGTCTTGCCTTTCCTCTGAGCCTCTAGCATCTGCCAGAACCTCTCGTCACCCCCCCCCCCCTGCATCAATCTCACCAGACTGTGGTGATCTATCTGCTCCTCTGAATTGTACAAGCTCTCCCACAGGACACTAACCACGTCTGCCTTATCATGCATCAGTATTTCACCAAGTTGTGCAGAGCCAGCCAGTCTTTCCTGTGAAAACATCCAGACAATATTTCTCACCCGTGTCCTCCGCAGCGAGGCATGCCACTCTGCACGAAGCATGCCTTCACGATCTTCCTCAGTATGCTTTCTGAGTCAGTTACAGTCACGATATGTGTGTGTGCAGGCTGACCAAATACTTAATAATTGTAGGCGACTTTAACTGTTCGCATCCTTTGTGGGGCGGTAATACTGAAAGTGTGGCTAGGTCTGAAAATCCATAAGGGAAAAAGAAAGCTTATGAGAATACATCAGGTAAATAATAATTTGGCTTTTATCAAAGGCACCCCACTCCAAGACGTGGAATCGTACACATATTTGGACAGTAACGTTGACAAAGATGAGGGGGGGGGGGGGGGGGGGGGGGGGGCTGATAAGAGATATTAAAATGCGAAACTAAAAAGCAGAAGAGCTTTCATGGCACTATGGTTTGGGGGGGGGGGGGGGTCAAAAAAATTTAAAGGCAATACTAAACTTGACATATATAATTCTGATGTCGGAAAGGTACTGCTGTTTGGAGCGGAAACCGGGAGTACAACTAAGGCAATTACTAATAAATTAAAAAACATGGTGCCTGTGCAGAATAGAGGGAATTACATGATACGATAAAATCACCAATATAAAGCTTGGGGAGAGAAGTAAACAAGTTTCATCGGACTATGAAGTAAAGAAAAGACGCCGGCGTTGGATAAGATACACGCTGAGAAAACTGGAGAATAATATAACTAGAATGTCTTTGCACAGGAACCCACAAGGACATACGAATGAAGGAAGCGCCCCCCCCACCCCCCCCCCAAAAAAAAAAAAACATGGAGAGGGGAGCTAGAAAGTGAAGTTAGGAAGATCTGCATAAGGTTAAAAAAAGAAAGGTTACAACGACTTATCTTCACTTGGCTAAGGGCCTAAGCTCCATTAGGGGATATAAAGGCAGAAGAAGAAGTGGGTCACCACGTATGGTGTTTTGACTTTATATAGAGTAAATATTAACAAGTTACAACTAAGGGATTAGTATCGCATTGCAGCAGTATGTGCGGCTTATCAGTGAGCGGACATATTATGTGGTGGCTAGTTAGATGTGGGCTGTTAGGGAACCCGTATGGCACACGATGCTATGCCTTTTTGCATTGAAAAAAAAAATATAAATTGGGTGGGCCTCATGTCGCAATGTTAGATGCCGATGTTCACTGAGAACTGAACGGTCCAGGAATATTTAAAAGCCAGCAACAGAATAAAGGCGGTCATGTAAGTTAGGACTATGATTTCACAGAATGTGACAACAACGCTGGCATTCTTGATGCTGTAGATCCACCACTGATCTGGAATTATTTACAGAAGATACAAAAAAACGGTGACCAGGACAAGATGAAGTCTCCGTAGCTCGAGCCACATGCAACGATGACCCAGGTTCCACAGGCCGACCTGGCAACAGCGTTGTGACCTGTAGCTGTCCCAACCACGCTGACTAGTTAGAGAACTAGTTTATGGGTCAAGAGACACCCTCAATCGACAATATACCTAGGTTTGTTGAAGTTTCTTAGTAAGTCAGCTACTATCCTCGGGACACCTTAAAGCTGACTATGTCTTTCGTAAGACGTTCACTGTCTTGGTCCATTAAATCACTCTACGTCTTTCTCGTTTAGGACACCATCACTTACTCAAGACACATCTCAAGTTCCTTAAAGTCGGCCACTATCTCTTGAACACCTTAGGTCGTTCGACGTTTTTCTCCTGTAGGCATCTTCAGACGCTCAATGTACGTAGCAAAACCACACTTGCTTTCCTGATAGGGGTCGCTCTTACTGCAGCTCTTTGGTAAGAGCGACCCCTATTCCTCCGACACATTTTGTCGTTCGACATCCTTCTTTGGGAAATCTTAAGTTGCTCAATGTACATAGCAAAACTTTCACTTCTTTTCCTTTGCAAGTCTTACAGATGTTCCTTGGCAAGACGTTTGGAACACCTTAAGTCACCCGATATCTATCTCCATTGGGAGACAATTTGGTGCCTTTCTCCTTTGCGAAATATTGCAAAATACGCCAAGCAATAAATTGTGCAGTCTAATGTTTGTGTCTTCTTTGTTCCCATATTAAGTCGTTTACTGACGTGTCTTGGTAAGTCAGCATTTGTACTATCCCAGAGTAGTATGTCAGCGAGAAAACAGACCACATGTGTCAACTCTAGCTATGCCGCGCTTGCAGCCCTGGCACCGATCGATCCTGCTAGTGGGTTGTTTGGGCTCAGACCCAAAATAGAGAATGCTAGGTGAAGTGTACTCTAGTAGGTATACTGCAATTTGTCTATATAGATCCGTCCTCAATAAAGAGCATTTTTTGTTTCTCCTCATGCTCGTCGGATTGTGCCAGTTTAGACCATTCTCTGACAAGTGACTACGATCAACAAATCATTTTTACTGAGCTAGCCTGTCTCAAACCTTTCTGACTGGCTGGCTGACATCGGCCTTGTTATCAAGTGTTTGGCAGTATGTTGTTGATTACATGTCTAAGATCTTTCTTCTCAATACATAAATCTGTTGGTTTAGGCGATAACTTTCATGGCACAGTGTATTATACCATAAGGCTCATCTCGCCTTGAATAACAGTTGTTGGCCTCCAGACTTGTAACTCGCTCAGGTGACCCCACCAAAAAACCGTGACCTTCCCTCGTGGATCACACAACCCTAGTTCCTAGTCTCGAACCTTCATTTGTCAGTGAAGAATGTTTGATTTGAACTTGCAGACTTTATCGAAAGGATGACTACACTAGAGTCCTTCTGATACTCTTGTACCTCTATTGGTACTTCTCGGCATGTCCGAGTACTTGTATCGGAACTTCTCTACCTGAATGGGTAATTGTTCTGTGTTGAAGTCTAGTAACAGTGCCATGGTGGAATGCCCATGTTCGTTGCAGCAGTCAGCTGAAGTGATAATAAATCTATTGCTGGCTTCCTATGCCTCTCACAACTTCACCAGAGCGTTCCGTGGTGATCCAGGATGACCTCATTTTGTTTAAGAACATAAACTCAACTTTAACCGTGGACAGATGCATTTTATATCATCTCATTATAGTTGCCATAATAATAAGAATGCTGAGACTTTTCTTCATGGTAGTGCGCCTGCTGTCCGTGGACATATCCGCTCATATACAGACTCTACCCCCCCCCCCCCAATGTGTATAGTACCTCTACTCTACAATTGGACCAGGTGAGTTTTACAGCTTCAGACATCACCCCTGCTGGATGAGTAGATGACATGGGCACTCACAGCCATATGCCAAAAATGGTCCTTAATAGCATGCAAGAATTCTCCATGTCCCCCCCCCCCCCTTTTAAACGCCGTGAAATGATTCTCAATTCTTGTAGCCCTGTCTATGCATGCCTTTTATTATTCAAGTTATGTCCCATGGATGTTTAAATGTGTTCAACAGACTCAGGATTTCCTCTCGTTTCACAGTCAAATGCTTTTGTGTACTCATGCATCAGTAGAGATCAGGTTTTACTTCTACAGCCTTTTCCGACAGTGTCTTGAAGATGTAAGGCCTCACCATAAGGAAGATTTGATCCCTTTAGAACTCCACAACTGACATGCACACTAAAGCAATGAACTAAGAGATAGAATCAATCAGTTTAATGCAGACTTGCACACACACAATATCACCGACACAGACAAGGTGTGCACGCAGATCAAATGTTTACACGCTAGAACACAGAAATATCGCCAATCTGACTACATATATTCACACACATTCACATCCAGTAGGATCTGGCAGCCACAAACACAAGATGCAGGAAGGACCATGCCATGTCTGCAGTGAGATTTATCTGTACACAGGTGGATGACAGGCACGAACAACGCTAGAACTGTCCTGCTCGTCATCACACTCACACGTCTTCATTCTTGGACGCCTCATCAAAGTTTTCCACCAGTTCTGTGAAAAAACAGAAAAGGTACTTAAGGACAATCAATGCAACACCCCACACTAGCCTGCCAAAGCTCAATACAACACACCCCACAGAGCCTGTTGCAATGACCAGCGTCCAGGTTGACTAAATGCGAGAGAGCAAGCAGAAGTCCCTCTAGAGTGTCAGGCAACCGATTCCCTCAGGTGTCCGCCCTGATACAAGACAGCTGGACATTTCTAATATTAGTGTCAGAAAGCTTCTCTTAGATTTATGAGTTCTCTTGCTGTAAAATTTCTGGACTCATATATGACTAACCTGAGCCAGTGACCAAGGGCATACCTGTCTCCCATTACCAAGGAGGTTAGGATATTTTTTCCAAAATGACTGGTTTTCTAATAACATTCATAAAATGAGCGTAGGGTTATGAAACCTTCACAGCATCATTGCGGATGGTTGCTACACAAGAAAAAAGATATATTATGCAACTGTGTCACACAATCATGCCAGCATTTTTAGATTTGTTTGCTTTTTATAAACATTTCAGATGTTCTAAAACCATCACCTTTTTATAGTTTTTAAGTGAATTTTTCAATATCAGTGCAATAAATTGTTGAGGATATGGTTGATGATGAATAAAATTAGTTCATTGACTAGAGCAATGGCAACTAAAATAAATAAGTAATTCAATGGCAGGTACCCATTATAAGATCTAGGTGGGTAGGGGTAGTTTGCACCAAGCTGGCCCAAGTGATCGACACCCCCCCCCCCCCCAACACTGTTGTAATTTTCTGCAAGAACTGGCTTATTCATTATTCTGCCCTCAAGAATTCCACTTTTCCCAACTGTCGTGTCTATAACAGCACTGAAGTAAACATTAGATATCAGGTAAACTCTATTTGTGTCCGACAGATAACGGGCCAACATGCCTTTATATTTGGTCACACACAACAGGACAATCTGCCTTTTTCAGTTTCAAATTTTTTTTTTTAAATAAAAAAAAATTAATCGGCTCACATACAACTGTGTCTGACATGGCACCTTGCTGTTCTTTGTGTGGATGAAGACTGTCAAGCTAAAGTTCATTTTGAGCAGCCTTTCTGAACAGCATTTTCAGCTGTAGAAATGTTCTGGTCTCTTGTGTCACGGCCACTTCTGTCTTCAGATGTACCTACATCAACTCCATCGTCAAGTTTATCATCGTTGTGGCTACTTTCAGCTGGGATATGGTGTTTAAATTCACAGGTGAATCTCTACTTATCCAGAAATTATTATTTTCAGCGCTAAATTCGCTGGCAGATTAAAAAAAATTCATACAACTGGTCTGGTTTTCATCATCAGACATGATTAAAAATTCGGAATATGCGACGACAGCGAAAATAATCAAAATGTCACTTAAAACAACGCTTGTATCAGCTCTATTCGGTATTGACCGTGGGCATAGCCATTTTGGAATAATAAAAATATCCTGATGCAGTTCAATCCAAAAACTACCGGGAGAGACGTCGGTCGGCAGACTACATGTCACGAATTAGAGAATCGTCAAAATTGGTTAGCAAAGTGTTAAAGTTCTTAAATCGACATTTGGCTGGCTTTCATCTATCGTCATCCACTGATAGCCTGGTGCTCTCACTCCATGTATGACACTTATCAATAAAAATGTTTCAACTACTACTTGTATACTCAAGCACTCCAATAACCAGATGTCTTCCACAAAATGACCTCGTCTGAGCTCTCTTTTCTCGGACACATAATTCCGTTTTACAATCCACTCTGGCAAGTGAGCTTTCCTTTATTCGCAATTTCCCACCTGACCTTTCACCTATGCTAACTGGGGATTCCCTATAATGTGCGATGACGTCACTTCTCTGATGTATGCCATCTACAGTGGGGTACAACAAAAACAGAACCCACCTGGGACATCGTCGTCGTCATCAACATCCGCTGTAGTCTGTTTACTGCTGTCAACAACTGAGGAAGACATAAATATCACAGCAAACAATCACTAACATATTCAGTGCAAACATCAACTGCTAACACAAATATATTCAGCGCAAACATCAACTGCTAACACAAATATATCGAGTGCAAACATCAACTGCTAACACAAATATATCGAGTGCAAACATCAACTGCTAACACAAATATATTCAACATGAACATCCTCTGTCGACAATACCATAGGGTAAGATCAACTGTCAATCAGAAACAGTGTTAACACTTTCATTAAGAGGAAGCCACCGTGGTGTAGCAGCTAACCGCTCAATTCTACATGAAGTCCAACACCCCCCCCCAGGTAAAGTGCTGGTACTGAGTGTCGACTGTGCTCTACTCTACACACATACAGTCATGGAGACAGAGGTCATTGACTTTCGCTGTCATAAGGTGACTGCAGAAAGCTCACACAGCTGAGACAGACAGAGACAACAATGATAACTGCCACCACTAGACTGGACTACAAGAAAGCTCACACAGCTGAGACCGACAGATACAACAATGACAACTGCCACCACTAGACTGGACTACAAGAAAGCTCACACAGCTGAGACCGACAGAGACAACAATGATAACTGCCACCACTAGACTGGACTACAAGAAGCAGCCACAGCCAGTCTTATGTCTCTGAGGACAGGAACACAGCATCCCCATCATCAAGTGTTCTGTCAAATGGTAAAGACTAGCCTGCCTCCTCAATGCACCCCCTCTCTTGCACATGTTACCCATTCACATCCGTGTGGACCATGCTGCCATTCACATCTGTGTGGACCATGCTACCATTCACATCTGTGTGGACCATGCTACCTTTTAAACCTGTGTGGACCATGCTGCCATTCACATCTGTGTGGACCATGCTACCTTTTAAACCTGTGTGGACCATGCTGCCTTTTAAACCTGTGTGGACCATGCTGCCATTCACATCTGTGTGGACCATGATGCCATTCAAACCTGTGTGGACCATGCTACCATTCACATCTGTGTGGACCATGCTGCCATTTAAACCTGTGTGGACCATGATGCCATTCACATCTGTGTGGACCATGATGCCATTCACATCTGTGTGGACCATGATGCCATTCACATCTGTGTGGACCATGCTGCCATTCACATCTGTGTGGACCATGCTGCCATTCACATCTGTGTGGACCATGCTGCCATTCACATCTGTGTGGGCCATGGTAACAATTTGCTGACCTAATTAGGGCCATATGTTAAAATGCTCACGGGAGAAAAGGATAAAACCCATTAATAGACAGATAAGTACCAGTGTAAACATGAACAGACACAATTGCATACCTCCAGCGACTGTAGAGGCCAGCTTCTTCAAACTGCTTAAGCTTTCAGTCCCCAGCTGGTTGAGAATTCCTGGCAACATTTCAGCGATCTCTGCAAGAAACAGGAGAAAATGTGTCAGACCACAGACTGTGTGACAGCACTAGATGTGTGTCATGTGGGAGCACGTCTGATGTTGCTGTGTGGAAGTATAGGTGCAAGCCTGATGTTGCTGTGTGGAAGTATGGGTGCAAGCCTGATGTTGCTGTGTGGAAGTATGTCTGATTTTGCTGTGTGGAAGTGTAAGAGCTTATTCAATACGTGTTATCCTCATTAACATCTTAGCACATCTGTACAACCCATTTATACTCCGTCCTCGAGTGCAGCAGCCATCCCAGTGACTTCATGCTTGTCCTTGTTTAATACCCATATCCAACACAACAATCGGTTCACTGTCTCTGACTCCATCAACTCAACACCACTAGAAGCCAGCACACCCAGTATGTTTTACATAGAAACTTACGTTTATTCTCAGCGTGACCAGTGATGGCAAATGTGTTGGCTGCCAAAGAGGCCTGAACCTTGGGGTTGTTGAAATGGATCACCTGCCCATCTTCTTTGATCATGTTTACCTGTGACAGACAACAAATCCATTATACACAAACAGTGATGACATCACACACTTCCCACCAGCAATCCAGTCCATTACTGTCTCTCATTACCAGGGCTGTTTGGAGCTCCCACCCCCCCTTTTAAAATGACTAAGGTTGTGAAACCATTGCACCACTATGAATGTTGCTACAACACGAAAAAGTGAAATTATGCAAATATGTCACATGATACACGGTAGCCATCTTGAATTTGTGTGACTATTCACAGAAATATCAAAAGATATTTTAAAATGTTGGCATTCCTGTGTGGGTTCAGGACCCCCATTCTGGGGAAAACAAGAATACATCCACTGCCTTTCCAGCAAGCATGTCGTAGGAGTCGACTAACTGGGGACCTCCTTCAAAGTCGGAGTGCACCTGTCCGAGTGGCAAAGGAACAATCAACTGCACACAAATAAGTCAGTAAAATGGATGTACATGCAAAACTCAGGCACTGGCACAAAGCGACGAACAACCAGGACTTTCAGCTGGAGCTTACAGTCAGTGAACTTTCAAAAGACAACAAAATGAACAGCCCACTTAAGAAAGAATATCTTACAGCGCCACACCATACAAGGCATGCAACAAACGAGGAGACACCCCTGCCCACTACAAAAACAGCAAAGGGTAGACAAAAAAAAAAAAAAAGATTAAAGACATAGAAACTCTACAGGCACGATGCTTTTGTGGTCAAGGCTGCATGGAGAGCAAAAACTGTAAAGCGTGTGTCTCCCTCGACACAGCACTCAAGTAAGTGAAGAAGATAAATGACCCAGCTGATAAACTTAGACAGAGGCAGCCAAGCGATGAAACAAAAGAGTACCTCTTCAATTCCTGGGATATTGTTGACAGACAATTTCTTCAGAGAGAACTGGATCTTCTTGTCATCTGTGGTGGCAGTTCGGTGGATGACCTTCTTCTTTCTTCTGGCAGAACCCTGGACAACAACACATACAAGTGATAGCACCAATAAAGAAATACGACAATCACTCTAGCTGTAAATGCCAACATACAAGTGATAGCATCAACAAAGCAACACAACAATCATTCTGGCTGTAAATGCCAACATACAAGTGATAGCATCAACAAAGCAACACAATCATTCTGGCTGTAAATGCCAACATACAAGTGATAGCATCAACAAAACAACACGACAATCATTCTGGCTGTAAATGTGAGCATGTGACAGCACCAATAAAACAACAAGGCAATCACTCTGGCTGTAAATGTGAACATGCAAGTTACAGCCCCAACAAAACAATCATTCTCTCTGCAAACGTGGCGGTTCTTTTTAAGTTTTTTTGCCCTACAAAGAAAGTGTCTTCCCTTCCCACATCGCAGGGCCAGTTCTATGTTGTGGGGTGCTTTTAATAGCCCCAAAACAGGTATAACTGGCCATAACCTTCGTATGCAGCGTATATTATAGGGTATATGCAGTTGTGGGACAAAGGCTGCACTCTCTCGTGGGACACAGGCTGAAGGGTAACGGTAGAGGTTAGAACCAGCTCTACATATTTTGGGGCTATCAAAAGCGCTTACATCCGGAAATAGAGAACACGCACTATCACCGGCAGCTAAAAACGAGAAAATACTGGATGGTTACTAAGACACTACAAGGCATAAATGGGAAGATAAGTCACTCTCTTGCGGGGCCTGTAAAAAGAACTCAAGTGACAGCACGAACATGCAAGTGACAGCATCAACAAAACAGTCATAGACTCATACACACATAGATGACAGTAAATGTAGTCATACTCATACACACAGAGATGATAGTAAATTTGCAGTCAAACATTTGTAGATGATAGTAAATCTTAAATCTAGTCATACACAAACAGATGACAGTAAATGTAGACACAAACACATAGAAGACAGCAGATGTGCAGTCATACACACATCGATGACAGCAGATGTGAAGTCATACACACATTGATGACAGCAGATGTGAAGTCATACACACATAGATGAAAGCAAATGTGAAGTCATACACACATCGATGACAGCAAATGTGCAGTCACACTTTGTATTGCTGATGTTAACTCAATCAGGCCAGTCCATAAACACGGCATTGAAAAAATGACCTTCTATCGAAGTATTTGCACACCTTTTCTCCAACAAACATTTAGTCTCACCTTTCCTCCAATGCGTACAACGTCCGCTTTTGCCTGCAGCTGTTTTAACTTCTCTGGATTCATTTTTAAAACTGTAAATGTTGAAAAATAAAAAAATATCAGAAACTGTCAGGACATTATTAAAAACTAAACGTGTGTGGTTCTGCTTCCTCCATATGATGTCAATGTGACTGGGCTCCATGTGATAGTTTTGCCACGTCTTAACAACTTCATCAGTTACTTTAATGTCAACAAAATGTCACAGTGTGTAGATCACATATGCACCCAGCAGAGTGCCACTAGTGTGTGCATTGCATGTATCATTAATACTACAGTATATGTAGCGACTACGGTGTCCGGGAACTGCAATCTTTTGGCAATTTCCGTTACCACGGAAATGAAACCGTTCATCACTTGCTTCGGAAATGTCGGCTGGGGTTTCGGGATGGGTCCTAATCTCTCATGAAATTTTGCGATTGGTGTGATTTTCACCCACTCTAAATAGCTGAAAACAGCGGGAAGGAACCCGATTAACAGCGCATGTCTACGACAGCCGGACGTCCTCTGTTTTTCTGTTACATCAGTTTGATTGAAAATAGCGCTAAGTATTCAAGGTTGGCTTTAGGCTTTAACTGTTACTGGCAATGCTAGTTATAATTGAATTCTCTGTCCATTTTTACATTTGTGTATAAAACTTCTTTCTGAACCATGGCTAGGTAGATGTACAGTGACATTTTTCAGGCAATCGCTGGCTCAGCCAGTGGCTGTGTCTCATTGGCTGCCATCTTGTCCAATGTAAACAAAGCCAAAACAAAAGTTGCGCAGTTTGGTTGCGCAGAGAAAACCTCTGGTTTCTGGGAGGCAAGTTTTAGCAGCTGCTTTCTACATCTCATCTCCACAAAAACCTACATATCTCAGCTCAGAAATGACATACAAGCCTAAATGAGGTACCGTTGGAAAGAGATTGTTTACAGCCATCTAACCAAACTGTGCTGGTTTTATTGGTATTGAGGGTATTTTGAAAATTTGACTAAAGAACCTAGACTATATGTGTATGTATGCATATGGTATACTTATACTAAGGCATACAGCAACAGTTCGAGACAAGAGCAAAGAGCTAACATAACGATCTACTCGTAATAAAGCTAAAGCAATATGTTATCAATTTCACTGGTAGAGGAACCAGCTAGGGAGAATTCTGGTGCATCTATAATATCAATCTACCACCAGCTGCACATAAAACAAAAAGGAGAGATAAAGTGATGAAGAGAAGGAAGACAAAAAGAGACAGAAAAAAGACGTTTAGTAGTTACCTGTAACGTGCACGGGATAACCACGAGAGAGAGAAGGGAGATGGCGGCCGCCGCAGGAACTGATGACGTCGTCGATCTCTGTGTACTTCTATCTTTAGCACTGGCTACACTCTCCATGAATAGGTACCGCCGGCCAGTCCACAAATGTTTTTCTTTTTTTGACCTTATCACCTATTTATTTACAATGATGGCTAAGAAACAAACTTATTTAAATGATATAGAAAGCAGCTTTCTGCAACTATGTAAGAGATGTGTAAGAAAATAGCAAGTTTCTGCAAGTAAAGTGTGTAAGCGCTAGTGTTGGAGAGTATGGGCCGGCAGCAGACGAAGACAGAAAGTGGACGGCGCCAAACCCGCGGCCACAGAAACATCTCCAGTATCGGCTTCTTGTGGACGTTGTCAGTTCTTCTCTCTTGTCGACTTCTGGTCTCCAACAGCATTTAGCAGCAACTACATCACCCAGTCAGTCATGACCACAGAACATTCCATAGATTTGCCCTGTGTGCTGGACAAGTCAGCAGACAAGTAAGGTTTTCGTGTGTCTGTGACTGACCGGCTCGACGTCACGGCGGTCAGTCCACGAACTTTCTTTGTTCGCTCACCAAAAATACCCGAGTCATCACATTTTGTTCTCTGTCCATATTGTCATCCCACCAGCTCCACGCGGGCACTAGCCGTTTAAAACATCGATATCGTTACCAAGTACGTTTCTGGGAATTCAACGTACGTTTGTTTTAAATAGCCAAAAGACTGTCCACATAAAATTAGTGTTGTGGGATTTTCTCAAAAAAATAATTTAACGATTCCGTTACCAGCGTTCTGCTGGTCACCGAACCAGTGCCTTTGTTGGTCGTTGTTCTTGTCTTACATCTAGAATATGTCAATTAGGGTTAACTGTGGCTTAGACTGTCCCCAGCAGCGACGTTGCTGCCTGTAACTACTGTTTGACACACTCAGTAGGAACTTTAGTCAAATTTTTAAAATGCCCTCAACACCAATAAAACCAGCACAGTTAAGATAGCTGTAAACAATCTCTTTCTAATGGTACCTCATTTAGGCTTGTATGTCGTTTCTGAGCTGAGATATGTAGGTTTTTGTGGAGATGAGATGTAAAAAACAGCCACTAAAACTTACGTCTGTGAAACAAGAAGTTTTCTCTGCGCATGAACTGCGCAACTTTCGTTTTTGCTTTGTTTTCATTGTTCATTGTACAAGATGGCAGACAATTTTTCTCAGACATAGCCACATATTAGCGATTGCCTGAAAAATGTCACTGTACATCTAAACAGCCACAGACAAGAAAGAAATTGTATACACAAATGTAAAATTGGACGGAGAATTCAATTATAACTAGCATTACCATGTCTGGTAATGTTTAAGGCCTAAATCCAACTTTGAAAACTTACTGCTATTTTCAATCAAACTGATGTAACAGAAAAACAGAGGACGTCCGGCTGTCGTAGATATGCGCTGTTAATCGGATCCGTTTCCGCCGTTTTCAGCTATTTATAGTGGGTGAAAATCACACCAATTGCAAAATTTCATGAGAGATTAGGACCCATCCCGAAACCCCAGCCGACATTTGCGAAGCAAGTTTCGAACGTTTTCCAGGGTAACGGAAATTGCCAAAAGACCGTGAATTGCAGAACACCGTAGTCGCTACACACTGCTGCTATGGTGACATTGTCCACAGTTGCTGAGGACACCAGCTGTCACACAGCTGGCTGGTAGATGAGTGTGTTGCTGTGTCATCTACAACTATCAGTAGTCTCCTTAAATTACATCAGTAAGACAACAAATATATAACCAAGATATAAACATATCTGAAAGGGCTGTACCGAATATTCGCTTCGGGCCGAATAGTGGACCTAATAACTATTCGGTATTCGGCTGAATAGTTGCGGTCGGGCCGAATAGGAATAGTGGTTCCCTGAATCCCGTTTCTGCATACACTGTGATGGACTGAAATAATTCTCATTAACACAATAGTTGCTGTTGCCTTAGCCTCTCATAGCGGGGGAAACTGCGACCCGGTTGCGTTGTACAAACTGCATAAAATGCCAACCGCAGTGTGTGTCTGTGTGTGTGAGAGATAAAGAGGGAGAAAGAGAGATCATACATTTTTTTTGGTTTTTCAGGGTGTCTTTGCCAAAATCAAATCTTAAGATATTGCTAGTGAGAATATGAAGGTGCGTTTAAATTACATCGAACAAACGGCAGAGCGAACGATGGTTTTGAAAGCGGCGGGAGCCCGTAGAAAACTAATCACAGACATCGGAAGGAGACAGTCGTCATTTTTCAGCCATGTTATGAGAAGAGGGAAAATGGAACATTTGGTGACCACTGGAAAGATCTGTGGAAGGAGGGATAGAGAAAGACAACGATAGAAGATTCTTGACAGTCTTGTTGCAAGGCATGGGGGTGTGTCAGCACTCGAACTGATACATGCTGCAAGAGATAGCAGATTGTGGAGAGGCATGATCACACACGCCAGTCGGCAAGTCACCTGATGATGATGATACACTATTCGTATTCGGCCAAATAGTTGGTCTCACTATTCGTATTCGGCCGAATAGTGAAAATCACTATTCGGTACAGCCCTAATATCCGACTAAAATATGTTTTCTGACCATCATATAACATGATATTTGTTTAGTAGAAAAAACGCTATCATGAAATTCTAGACACAGTCGGACCTGCCAACAAACTGCTAAATCCACACAGCTGGAGAAATGACTGGGGAGAGTGTGTCTAGACATTACACCCTGGTACATTCTAGTCTCTATAAGTTAAGACATCAAGTCACAGCTCATAGAGATTATTCGTGTTCATGCCAAGTAAGCAGGTGTAAGAAATAAGCAAGCTGTTAGGCTTGCAGATGATCTGAGATAAGGCTACTGTGGAGAGGACGTGGGTGGACATGTTTGTCCATGGTTAGGGCACCATATGTTAGTAGACATTTTGTGCAGTTTTGGACCTGCCTTAGTCTTGTTTAATCTTTCCCCAGACCTGAAGTCATGAAGTCAGCATCGGACTTGCTGTCTCAGGGCAAGAGGAGCATGGTATGTGGCGAGATCCCGCAGGCTGTCGACTTGTACCAGGAGGCTGTCCAGCTGCTGTAAGCTTTGTTTGTTAAAGTGTCTCATGACATGGAGAACAACTTGAGATATTTTTGTTTGTTTGTTTGGTGAAGTGTCTTTACATGGAGAGTAATGGAGTGTAACTTGAGATATTTTTGTTTGTCAGTGTCTCATGACATAAAGAATAACCTCATATATTTATGTTGTTTGTTGGACAGTTTCATGACAGCTATCTGGGGCTGACAGTTAATGCTGTAGGGTAAAAACATCAGTAACTAAGACAGTGGATACAAGTAGTAATGTGACATGTAGGACAGTAGATACAAGTGGTAAGACTAAAATTTATTAATGTGACATGTTTTGTAGAAACATTGATAGTCACTAGGACAGTAGATACAAGTGGTGATGTGACTAGAATTTATTAATGCGACATGTTGGGAAGAAACATTGATAGTCACTAGGACGGGGTGGGGGTCTCCATGCTGCAGTGGTCAAGCCACTTGCCTCTCGCTCTAAAGGTCCATGGGGGTCATTGCAGGAGCTACAGAGCAGAGTTTGTGCTCTGTATGATGCTTGTAGCAGGGGGCTAGCTATTCTGTTTGAGACTGAGCCATGTGTGAACACTTGTGATGGCGTTATGTGACATGTAGGGTAGACCTATTGGTTGTAACAACTGATAGCTTTGTCGGCAGTAATCTGTCCTGTGGGAGCCATTACTAGAGTGGGAGTTAACCCATATACAGTCAGTGTGCGTGTTAACCCACATACAGTCAGTGTGAGTTAACCCACATACAGTCAGTGTGAGAGTTAACCCATATACAGTCAGTGAGAGTTAACCCATATAGTCAGTGTGAGTTAACCCATATAGTCAGCGTGAAAGTTAACCAGTATACAGTCAGCGTGAAAGTTAACCAATATACAGTCAGTGTGAGAGTTAACCCATATACAGTCAGTGTGAGTTAACCAATATACAGTTAGTGTGAGAGTTAACCAATATACAGTCAGTGTGAGTTAACCCAAATACAGTCAGTGTGTTAACCCAAATACAGTCAGTGTGTTAACCCAAATACAGTCAGTGTGAGTTAATCCATATACAGTCAGTGTGAGAGTTAACCAATATACAGTCAGTTTGATGCAGCAAGTCAGCCCACAGCATTGCTGCCACATTACGGTAGTTTTTGTGGCTGGAGATGTTGGCTGTACTCTTGACTAAGATTTGATTTTTGTGGCTGGAGATGTTGGCTGTACTCTTGACTGAGACTTGGTTTTTGTGGCTGGAGATGTTGGCTGTACTCTAGACTGAGACTTGGTTTTTGTGGCTGGAGATGTTGGCTGTACTCTAGGCTGAGACTTGGTTTTTGTGGCTGGAGATATTGGCTGTACTCTAGACTGAGACCTGGTGGCTGACTTGCAGATGTTTGAATGTGCCTGTTGTATGGTGATCATGTGTAATTATTGTCCATGCCTTTGACCTCCACTAGGGTCAAGTCTTGTGGGGAACTGTCCAGGGATTGTGCAGATGCTTACTTCAGCTGTGGTTCTGCCCTCCTGGAGCTGGGCCGCATGGAGACTCAAGTGTTGGGTGTAGCTCTAGAAGGTGGTGAGTATCTCCACACTTGGTGTGGCATATTATGGAAAGACACATTATGATATCATTGTACAGGGGTATTTGCACCTAGCTGTTTATGTCTGTTGTTGCCAGCTTAAGGCATTCCTAACCTTTTAAACCTAAATTGTATACTATTTGTATACAGTCTTTGCTCCAGTACTCATTTATTTTGAGTTTTTTTTTGTTCTTGGCATTAGCAGACTACCAAAAAAAAAATAGTTCGTCCATGTATATATATCTCCATTGGGAAAGACACAAACTTGTAGTGGCAGGTGCCTTCTCAATTACTTCCTTGCAGAACCTGTTAGTTTCCTCTGCAATGAAAGTCATCAGTGATTCTGTGAAAAAAAAAAAAAAAGTAGAAGAAAATAAAGCACTGAACTGTTTTAATCTACAGTAGCAGAAATACAGCCAGAGCTGGAGTCATCAAAATTATGCACTACTGGTATCAACTCATCATGCCGTTTTTATGGCACTTCATTGTCACTTTCCTCTGATTCCGATGATGAGGACGTTGGACAGGCAAACAGCTTTTACTTGGACACGCCGGTTTGTGCTGTAGTCACTAATGCCTAGTCGAATCTTATTGTTCACTGTTAGTACACATTTCAAAGTCATCTTCGCTATCACTCCTTGACAAGAAACTCCATTAGTTCTTCATCAACTTTAACAAGTTTTTCTTGCCATTTTGTACTAATGTGTAGAATAATCCAAAACCACGAATATATATCAGGGCATAAAATACACAGATCACCGACCACGCTGTCATTGTAAACAAAACTACGGGTTACTGCGGAATGCAGTAAACACACCTAAATGTATGTGCCAGTGCTTTTAATCATATGTAAATGGGTCAGTTAAATCTAAATATAGCTAATGTATATTGCCCTTTGGCCCCTGAGACAAGAGATCACAGAAATCTGTAAAGTCCAAAAAAACAGGTTTTTATGTCCATAGCCTGGGGGTCAAGAAAATATGCGGGGAAAATGGGAAAAGATGTCCATACAAGCGAAAGGGTTAATACTGCATTAAAATAACATATTTTAGATAAAAACAAATAGTGAGTCACATAGAAGTCATACTAAGGCTTGTAAAAACGAACTTTTGCAAAAATGGTCAGACTGACCCAAATTCAGTTTGAACACACGTACAGTTTGTCTTTTCCCAATTGTTTTTGTGAGGGCAGTCTCTGTATCTGTGTTTGTTTCTTCTGTATGCTTCTATATATTTGTTATATTTGTGTCACTCTGGCGTAATGCTGATCACATCACCCACCCGCCCAGTGCCTGACTGCTCTCTAAAACTATAGGTCTAGCTATCCCTAATAGGCCTGAAGGTGTAGAAAAGGACTTTGACTGATTTTGTGTCAGTTCTGGTCTCAGCATGACATCTTCCATCATATATCATCATGTCACCTACATTTTACAATGGTTGACCTGTCTGATTGCTGTGCCTTCACCTTATCTGAAGCCAATTGGAACTTTAATGCAGCTCTTCTGTGTGAAGCCTGCTGATGTAATGGTTGAGCAGGGACCACTGACAGGAGGCTCCGTCCTTGACAGTGGAGGCAACTGTATAAACCTGGGTTGTTGTGTTTGTAGTCTCCCAGATGTACATCTTTCATCCTGGATAGGGGGGGGGGGGGAGGGGTGTGGCCAGAAATAAGATACTCACTATTGTTGATATAATACATATTTTCATATGAGTAGGTCACGGTCGGGCAGAATCTGCATATTTGTGACAGGTGTACAGCATGATGACATTGTAACTGTTGTTTTCTATTTGGCCTCTTCAGTCGATGTTGAAGAAGAGAAAGATGTGGAGAGCAGTGAGCAGTTTGAGAAACCTCCAGAAGATGATGGTAAGATGGCTTCCTTCTGTGGCTAGACATGAGATAGTTGTGCTGGTCATCTGTCTCCACAGTTGTAACATGGTGTCTGAAGAATGTCTGCCTTTGTTGTTTGTCTGTCTCTGGGAATCCAGCACTGAGTGATGTTTTATAGACTATGGTCAGGCATAGGTCAAAAGACATTTGTGTTTGTTTATTATGTGTCAGGCTGTGTTTAGTCACATAGGTGAAAGGCTGTTGAACATGAGTGAAGACCTCTAAACATGCAGGTCTTATTTTAGATTTATGATGTTCCACATTTTTTCAGTGTGCATTAAAGTTGCCAACCATGTCAGCATGAAAGGCTGCTGTCTCATGCTCCGCCAGTTGCCAGACAAGCTCATGTGTGTGTGTACCAGTCCTACTGCCAAGGGTCTGTCTATTCTGGTAATGCTATTTTGATTGTCCTGCTCACCAGCCCCTGCTTGGTTCACACTCACTGCACGCTAGATTGCCAAGATGTACACTTGTGCAGTAACCAGTTTATAGCTTCATGCTTGTTTCTTCAAGGTTTATGCCAAGTTTCAGCTGCAAGATAGCCAGTTTTCATTTTTATCCTCACTACCATTAATTCTTCAAGATCATAAACTGTACTGACAGTTTGAGGGTCAGATTTTGTTCAGGCTGTAATTATAACAACACATTGAGGTGTAGTCATGGAAAAGACGGGTTGTTCAAACTGTAGTTATAACAACACATTGAGATGTAGTCATGGTAACAGACAGGTTGTTTAACCTGTAGTTATAACAACACATTGAGATGTAGTCATGGGAAAAGACAGGTTGTTCAGGCTGTAGTTATAACAACACATTGAGATGTAGTCATGGGAAAAGACAGGTTGTTCAGGCTGTAGTTATAACAACACATTGAGATGTAGTCATGGGAAAAGACAGGTTGTTCAGGCTGTAGTTATAACAACACATTGAGATGTAGTCATGGGAAAAGACAGGTTGTTCAGGTTGTAGTTATAACAACACATTGAGATGTAGTCATGGGAAAAGACAGGTTGTTCAGGCTGTAGTTATAACAACACATTGAGGTGTAGTCATGGAAAAGACGGGTTGTTTAACCTGTAGTTATAACAACACATTGAGATGTAGTCATGGGAAAAGACAGGTTGTTTAACCTGTAGTTATAACAACACATTGAGATGTAGTCATGGGGAAGACAGGTTTTTCAGCTATAGATGTAACAAAACATTAAGGTGTAGTCATGGGAAAAGACAGGTTTTTCAGCTATAGATGTAACAAAACATTAAGGTGTAGTCATGGGAAAGACAGGTTTTTCAGCTATAGATGTAACAAAACATTAAGGTGTAGTCATGGGGAAGACATGTTGTTCAGACTGTAGTTATAATAATACATTAAGGTTTAGTCATGGGGAAGACAAGTTCCAGCTGACACACTCCTGGCTTGTATTGGCAGCCTGCACGAACTTGTCTTCTAGACATTTTATTTTCTGTCTTTTGTCTCAAAGGTCTCTTGGATATCGTCACCCCCCCCCCCCCCCCCCCCCAGAACTCTCTCTTCTCTCTCTCTCTCTCTGAATAGCCTTTTATCTACAATTGTCTGCTTAATTTAAACAAAAAACAGAATTAAATTATGTTTTGTGTGTTCTGGTTTTGATTTGGTTGAAACATTTGTTCCTCCTGTGTTTTCTTGTTGTTATAGTGAGTTAATCAGCCGTCATATATTGTCCTTGCCTTGTTACAAGGGCCAACCACTACAAGCAGGAATGGTTACATCTGTTTGAACCTGCTGCCTATCATCTCTCTTCTGTCACCAGCTACATGAGCTCTTGTCTGCTATTTGGGGGGGGGGGGGGGGGGGCTGTGCATTGTTCCTTAGTTTCTTTATTGTTGAATGCTTTTCTACATTGTATTCATTTCTGTATTTATTTGTCTCTTAAGTTTCAACTCATCAGCAGTTTGTCAGCTGGATCTACTTGTGTAAAATCTGATGTGGTGTAGAGAATATCCATACCTGTTTATACTGTTATCAGTGGGGCTCTCTGTACTGAGTCCTGACACTGCCACATTATCTCCCTTGAATCTTTTTGGGAGATGTGGAGATCTGGATATGGAATATTGCCAGGAAGTATCATGTTATGAGTAATTCCGCTGCTTGTTTTGTGTGTCACTAGGGCCAAATTTGTGAGCTGCTTCCTATCAAAAGACCCTAAATGTGCAGAACATAAAGTGGCAAGCTTTGATCTGGTGTTGTTCAGCGGAAGTGAACAGATAAAAGTGGCCCTTTGTCCAGCATAGTTTGCTAGATTTAGCTCCTTCAGTAGGCAGTAGTGTACACATTCTGCATGACTCCTGTCTTGCCTTCAGGACCACAGAAATATGTGTGACTGTCCTAGTGTCTGCAATACAACTGTCACTTAAAACTACATGGCTTTCTTCTCTTGTGAACAATGAGTGAGGGCTGCCCAATAACTTGATCAGCTGAGGTGTCCTACGGCTGTAATGCAGGAATGTATGCCTGCAGTTGCTGAGCTTTCCCCCTGGCTGTGTATCTGTTGATTGCTTATTTATTTTTATGATCATTTTTTTCCATCAGTTTTTATTTTTTTTAATCTTCTGGTTAAAAGTAGTGCAGCCTAACTTTCTGCTTCTTAGTTAGTCCTAGGCACTTGTAAGGCTTTCTAACATTTCGCTTATCACTTGAACTACTCGCCTTCGTCTAGTTGAGGGGGCTGCATGGTCTCGAGGCATGGTGTCTGCCTCGAGTGCTAGAGGTTCCCGGTTCAATCCCCGGAAAGGGCTGAGATTTTTTTCAGCTGGGCTTTGACTTCTAGTAATTCCTCCTGGTCTCAAAATAACGGCGTTGCCCGGGCAACATTTAGAGTTAAAAATCTACCCAAAGTATTTCAGGATCCTCAGGAGCCTGTGCACTGTGCTATGCTTCTTCGGACTTGAGTTAGAAGAAGAACAGAGGACTTATGGGTTACTACCTGTGTGCCATGATGTTGTTCCGTTGTTTAAAAAAAATGTTGGTTTAATCTAGTTGGTAGTAGTTGCTGCGAGACCCCTGCCTAGGAGCAGATATTTGCTGGGTAAAGAGTTATCTGATTGCTGGTAGAAGGTCAGTGGCACCATCAACTCCATTAGAGAGGCTGCTATCTGACTAGCTCATTATTTGGACACACTAGCAAGCATTATGTAGGATCTGTATTCTAGCTGTAATTAGTGAATACATTCTATGCTGTATTGTTTCAGCCAACAATATTTGACTAGTGCCTGGGTACCTACATCACTTATTTCCATACTTTCAGTTAAATGGTGCCAACCATGTATTTGAGTAGACTAAGAGAGCCACTCATCAAAGGTTTCACTGATTTCTGGTAGTTTTTGTTGTTTAAATGTGTGAACTATAGGGGCTTGTGAACTTGCATTCACAGGTGAAGAGCGGCACAAGCTACGAGAGGATGTTTATGAGGCCATGGCTGAGGGAGAGAGGGAGGAAGAATTGCACAAATCTGTCAAAAACAAATCTGGGGCATCTAGTGTCACAAACTGTGAGACGTCTACAGAGATAGCTGGCATGGGTCCTGACCAGGCACAGATTGTCCCAACAAAGAAACAGCTGACACAGACAGCTCAGGCAGGTAACGATGGGGCACCGATGGATGAGACCACTGTGGAGCACTTAGTTACAGCCTCCAGTGAGGAGACAGTGGCAAAAGAAGGTAGTGCTTCAGCAGTAGATAGGAAATTAGAGAGTCAAGCTGATGTAACAGAGCAACTGGGTTCCACTACTGCAGAGAGCATAGATCAACAGCCTGATTGCAAACAACCAGAAGAGCTGGACAAAAGTGGACACCAGAATACTGCTACAACAGCTGATAGTCAGGTGACACCAGCACTGACTGCTGCAGGTCAGGAGGAAGAACAGATGGACACTCGTCCGACGACCATTAGTGAGCAGTCTACTGTTACAGGTGATAGCGCAGGAGAGAAGGTCAGCCAGGAGAACAAGCCAGTGCTAGGAGACAGCATCAGCCCCACAGAGAGTGATGCCAGCAAGCAAGCTGGTCCTGGTGACCGCCCTGTTGGTGACCTGGAGCAGGAAACCTGTGCCGAGAAGATTGTCACGGAGGCTGTAAAAGAGGCGTGCCAGAAACTAGCAGATGAAGAGGCTCACAGCGGGGCGGCCTTGGCTGTTGATGATGATACAGACAAGGCTGATGCAGATGTGGAGATGGCAGATGAGGATGATGATGATGGTAAAGTGATTGTGTTGTAATTGTTGAACTTGGCATGTTATTCTGTAGCAGAATGCTGATTGAACTTGTTCCTTCAGCTAGGATCTATGGGAAAGGGTTGACACTGTCCATAGCTGGGTGTGGCACTGGCTGAAAAGGACAACATGCATAACTGAGGGGGGTGGGGTGGGGATTTGCTAGCTGGGAGAGAGATCATCTAAACAGATGGAGAGAGGGGGGGGGGGGGGGACAACTCAGTGCACATAAAGGTATCTGTGACCTCATATCTATGTAGCTGATCAGATCGAAGGTATCTCTGAGACGTCCCCTGTCAGCTTATCTGCTCACAATGGGGGACAGAGGTATCTCTGAGACCTCCCATCTCAACTTATCTGCTCACAGTTTGGGATGGAGGTATCTCTAGACCTCCCATCTCAGCTTATCTGCTCACAATGGGGGACGGAGGTATCTCTGAGACCTCCCATCTCAACTTATCTGCTCACAGTTTGGGATGGAGGTATCTCTAGACCTCCCATCTCAGCTTATCTGCTCACAATGGGGGACGGAGGTATCTCTGAGACCTCCTATCTTAACTTATCTGCTCACAGTGGGGGATGGAGGTATCTCTGAGACCTCCCATCTCAACTTATCTGCTCACATTGGGGGATGGAGGTATCTCTAGACCTCCCATCTCAGCTTATCTGCTCACAATGGGGGACGGAGGTATCTCTGAGACCTCCCATCTCAGCTTATCTGCTCACAATGGGGGACGGAGGTATCTCTGAGACCTCCCATCTCAACTTATCTGCTCACAGTGGGGGATGGAGGTATCTCTAGACCTCCCATCTCAACTTTGCTCACAGTGGGGGACAGAGGTATCTCTGAGACCTCCCGTATCAACTTATCTGCTCACAATGGGGGAGGAAGGTGTCTCCGAGACTACCTAACTGAAGACACACTTACTGATGAGACCATCCGAGGATGTTGAGAGAGTATATATTGGAGCTTAGACCTGGCTAGTTCTCCACAAGTGTTACCGGAGGGATGGGCATATACACTTACCTGTCTCATTTGCTAGAGAGCTTGTTGAGGTATAGATTCTTGACGTGAAGACCATACATAGCATATGATCTGGGGTTTTTTTTTAAAAGGTTTTATGTAAGGATATAACTGTATCTGAGTTTATCTGTGAAGACCATACATAGCATATGATCTGGGGTTTTTTAAAAGGTTTTATGTAAGGATATAACTGTATCTGAGTTTATCTGTGAAGACCATACATAGCATATTATCTGGGTTTTTTTTTTCAAGGTTTTATGTAAGGATATAACTATCTCAGTTTATCTGTGAAGACCATACATAGCATATTATCTGGGTTTTTTAAAAGGTTTTATGTAAGGATATAACTATCTCAGTTTATCTGTGAAGACCATACATAGCATATTATCTGGGTTTTTTAAAAGGTTTTATGTAAGGATATAACTATCTCAGTTTATCTGTGAAGACCATACATAGCATATTATCTGGGTTTTTTTAAAAGGTTTTATGTAAGGATATAACTGTATCTCAGTTTATCTGTGAAGACCATACATAGCATATTATCTGGGTTTTTTTTAAAAGGTTTTATGTAAGGATATAACTGTATCTGAGTTTATCTGTGAAGACCATACACAGCATGCATTCTAATTTTTCTTTTTTAATGTTGGGATATTTCTTTGTCTAGCTGTGAATGGAGCTGACGATGATGATGGTGAAGATGTCAATGCTGAAACTGACAATGAAGAAAATAGAGAGGAAAAAGCAGATGTAAGCATTCAAAGATTGTCACAATGTCATGATGTCATTAGCAAGAATAATTTGGTCCACACCTGCTGATCTGTAATCTTTGTTCACTAGCTGACATCTTGTCTTCTTATCTAGGCTTGTTTGTGTGTATTGTGCTGAATTTCATTACTTTGTATTGTATTGTTGAACTATAAAACGCCTTTTAGGGTGTTGATGGAATCTGTTTAGAAATTGATGAACTATGGAAAAAACACCAGTTATTAAATTTAGCTTAGCATTTGTGGCTTAGACATTGCGAGTCTGACTCGTAATTCCAACATACCGCGATCGAAACCCACTGCTAGCTGCGTGGATTTTTATCATGGTACAGGGCGTCGCAGACTGACCCAGCCTAAAATGGGTACCACTTTGTATGTCCTAGGTAAGTAAAGAAGGCTGGCGTAATGCTGACCACATTACCCACCTAGTGCTGATTGATCTAAAAAATATGGGTGCTCTTGTCATGGCTCGGGTCAGAGGTGTGGGTGCTTTCATTTTTATTCACCGCAGACAGTCTGTTTCAGGGGGTGGTAGATAGATAGGCTGCATACGGTCGTGGGACCTAGGCTGCACTCTCTCGTGGGACACAGGTGGGTTGGGGTTAGGTCCAGTTCTAGATGTTTTTTGGAAGCCGGGAAATCTGGTCTTACCACCCTATAAAATATTGGTCTGTCCTTGTGATATCATCTGGGGGTGACTTATTACAAAAGAACAGATCTGTTTTTGTTATTCTTTCTCTCTCTTCTCTCTTCTCTTCTCCCCCTCCCCCCCCCCCCCCCCCCTTTCCCAATGCTTGTAAGAAAGAGAGCAGATGTTGCTGGTAGTAGCTGCTTGACTGAAAGAAGAGCTTGATGTGTGTAGATTTCATATGAAGATATTTGAGGCCCTTTATAACAGTAGTCTGCTTCTACCACCTGCTACAGGATGTCCCCAACTTCCAGCTAGCCTGGGAGTACCTGGAGCTGGCCAAGGTCATCTTTCTCAAGTAAGTTTCTTTCTCTTGTCTCAGTATCAGCTAGTTTGTGCTGTCTTTTAGTACTTACACACATGCTGACACACATGTGCAGACACACATATGCTAACACACATGTGCAGACAGCTGTTGTGGTTTCCAGACTATAGCTAACCTTGTTTTCCTAGGTGACCCATAATTCTTTGTAATGCAGTGACCATTACTTGTTCAGTATTTTAATTCAGGGTTTATACAGGTCTTTACAGTGTTGTTACTGCCCCTTGTTTTCTAGGTAGTAGATGTGGGGCATGGCCATTGTAGTGACATGATGAGATGCTGATGCCATGTGATGTCACATTTGTGGTTTTGATTGACTGATGTCTGTCTGTGTGTGTGATCAACAGGTCTGAGTCGGTGGAGGATCAGCTCAAGGCTGCGGACTGCCACATCAAGTTGGGAGAGCTCAGCATGGAAACAGGTACTGGCTGTCTTTATAGTCTCCTGCTTTTTGTAGATTTGTGGCTCCTAATAGGGTTGTCTCACAGATTGTACACATGACTCCTAGTGGCTCTTGAAACTTTGAAAAACCCTTAAACGGCAGCTAGACTCTGAAAGGTCTTGAATGTAATTTTCCGGCAGTTGAATATTTTAAAAATAATTACAAATAAAAAATGACCCATATATTTGAGAATCATTTATCATCACTTCATCAAAAAAACAGCCTTGCTTTCATTCATCACCTCTTTCCAGCCATAGTGCAAATCCTCTGTACCTGACATACATTGTGGGGGTGGGGGGACGTTTTGTCTGCTAGCTGAAATATTGGGCCGTGCTTGTTAATGGGATGGACAATTATTTCAGAGAGGAGTGTGTTTTTCTTTGATATTAATCTTATTCTCTCGATTTGTTTTTCTTTTAATGCAACCCTACGGTTTGACCTGTTTGGCAATTGACTGGACAGACAGATAATCAGCATAGTTCTACTGCCTATGTGTCTCTCTTTCCGTCTTCCCCTCCCTCCATCTCCTCCTACCTCTTTGTAGCTTTCTGTGTCTGCCTCCCTCCCTTTCTGTCTGTTTGCCTCCCTCTTTGTCTGTTTGCCTCTGCCTCCCTCCCTGTGTATCTCTGTCTGATTGCTTCACGCCCTCTCTGTATCTGTCTGTATACTTTTTTTAATGTTTTTTTTTTTATGGGGGGGGGGGGGGGGGGGGGGTCTCTTTTCCTCCCTCCCTCAGTCTTTCTATCTCACTATGTCTCTTTGCCTGTCTCCCTTCCTGGGTACCTCTCAATTTTCCTTTTTCTTTCACCATAACTGTATCTATCTGTTTGCCCCCTCTCTCACTCCCACTCCGTAGGTCTGCTTGACCCTCTTTCCCCCTTCTTTGCCTCCCCTTCTATTATTTCACTCTATCTCCCAGTCTGTCTCTCTTCCTCCCCCCCCCCCCCCCCCCCCCCCTGTCACTGCCACCCTCTATCCTTCCCTCTTTCATGTCTTCATCATCTCTGCTCTAACTCTCTATCTGTTTTTTCCTCATACCTCTCTTTCTACCTCCCTCCAGCTTTTTTCACACTATCTGCCTATTCCTCTCACTGTCTCTTTCCTTGTCTGTCCCTCACTTTCTTCCTATGTGTGTGTCTCTTCTATCTCTCTCTCTTTTTCTCTCTTTTCCAAGTATCTGGTCCGGAGCAGACAGCACTTTAATGACTCCCATTTCACTCTATATTTTCTCCTGAGTTCACCGAGCCATATGTGGTCTAGCATTTTCATGAAGGAGCAGTACTCCTCTAGTCATCAAGCCTGGGTGTTTTCTTCATGAAGCATCTATAGAACTGTATAGTATAAACCAGCATTCACATTGTCACCTTTTTTTTTTTTTTTTTATATAAATGGTTAAAAACACTCCTTGACAATCCCAGAATGCAGTTAACATAACCTTTCCTGCTGATGGTGTAACCTTGGAAGTTCTGAATACAGGGCAAACATAGAACAAGGATGTTTCCTTTGCACTGAAGCACACTTTGATTTGGAGTGGTCGTGATGTACCCATGATTCATCCCCAGTAATAATCCTGTTCAGCATGTCCTGTCCTTTATCTTCATATCGACAGAGATGCTGCAAGGACAGGCCTAATTGGTTCATTTTGTGTTGTTTCATCACTTTTCTGGGCACCCACCTTGAACACATACTTTCTTAAATTTCAGTCGATCAGATCATGCATTATGTTGTATGCTGAACCATGTGAGCACCCTGGTGCAGCTGCTACAGAGTCAGCCGTTACTTGCCTGTCACCTCTAATCATCACCTCCACCCGCTGCACGGATGGGTCTGTTGCAATCCCAACAAGACGACCAGATCGGACTTCATCAACAATTTGAGAAATTCTTTTTTTACCCGGCTATGCACTGCTTTATGGGATAAACATTTGTCAGCATAAACAGGGAGCATTTCCCTATAAATGTACTTTGCAGGCAGCCCAAGTACAGTTGCCGTTTTTATCTCTGTGTTGCAAATGCGCATGCAACACCTAGCACCACCTAATGAACGAAGATATAAAATTAAACGTTGCTATGGTAGGTCATGTCACACAGGGTACATATTTTGTATGTGTATATATATCTGTATAGTCTGGTGAGTTGCATGTGCCACACAAGATTAGACAATAGGTTTTGTCTGTCATCTGCATATCTAATATGTTCAAACTTGGAGATTTATAATTTGATGAATGTGTGTGTGTCACACATGAACCTCTACAGATGTGTGGCTGACACTGCAATGGTGCTGCTGTCTGTAGGCAGGTACTGGTTTGTGTGGGAGAGACTGCTGTTTGACATTGTTTTCTCTCTTTCCCAGAGCAATACTCTACAGCTGCCGGTGATCTAGAAGCTGCCTTAAAGATTCAGCAGAAACATCTGCCTGCTAATGACCGACTGATTGCAGAAACTCATTATCAGCTGGGACTGGCCTATGGTTTTGGGGGAGAATATGAACAGTCCATTCAGCAGTACACCACAGCCATCAGTATCCTCCAGTCCAAAATTGGTAATGCAATACATGTGTTTAATAATGTTGTCCATTTTGTCTTCTATTTATTCTGTGACAGTACTTCTGGTATGTCATACCTGCCCTGCTGGTATCAAGTTCTGTATCAGTCTTACCTGTTCTGTTGGTGTAAAGTTCTGTGTCAGTCTTACCTGTCCTGTTGGTGTGAAGTTCTGTGTCTGTCTTACCTGTCCTGTTGTGAAGTTTTGTATCAGTCTTACCTGTCCTGTTGGTGGGAAGTTCTGTGTCAGTCTTACCTGTCCTGTTGTGAAGTTCTGTATCAGTCTTACCTGTTCTGTTTGGTGGGAAGTTCTGTGTCAGTCTTACCTGTCCTGTTGGTGGGAAGTTCTGTGTCAGTCTTACCTGTCCTGTTGGTGGGAAGTCCTGTGTCAGTCTTACCTGTCCTATTGGTGGGAAGTTCTGTATCAGTCTTACCTGTTCTGTTGGTGTAAAGTTCTGTGTCAGTCTTACCTGTCCTGTTGTGAAGTTCTGTATCAGTCTTACCTGTTCTGCTGGTGTGAAGTTCTGTGTCAGTCTTACCTGTCCTGTTGGTGTGAAGTTCTGTGTCTGTCTTACCTGTCCTGTTGGTGTTAAGTTCTGTGTCCGTCTTACCTGTTCTACTGGTTTCCTGAGTTTGGAAAGGGCAAGAAGAGCTCTGTGGTAGTTCCCATAGAGAGTACTTCGATAATGGGCCAGGAAGAAAGCCTCTAGAAACCTTAGAGGTTAAACCAGCTGCAAGTGTCAGCAGGCTGAACAGCTAACATCATGGCCTTCCAGGGGATTCGACAACAAACCAACCCAATGGCTCTTAATATTCGACCGGAAACCTAAGGAGCTTCATGGGACTGTAATGTGCTGTATTGTGTAAGTACTGCCATCAGTTGTAGACTTGTCTGCAGGCTTCACTAGTGTCACACTGTATATGACTACTGCATGTCCGTCCACATGCCGATAATCTGTATGATATGTATCCTCCAGAGTCACTCAGTCAGCTGGTCAAGGAGAAGGAGGTCAACGGTGAGGACAAAGGTGAGATACAGCATGAAAGAGTGGTCCTCATCACTAATAGTGAATGAACAACAGTCTGTATTGTGTAATCTCACACTGTGTCAGTCAGCAACATTTCATCTCCTCTATGTTGTGTAATCTCACAATGTGTCAGTCAGCATTTCATCTCCTCTGTGTTATGTAATTTCACACTGTGTCAGTCAGCATTTCATCTCCTCTATGTTGTGTTATCTCACAATGTGTCAGTCAGCATTAATTTATCTCCTCTGTGTTGTGTAATCTCATTACTTCCATTGCATGCTCCTCCCTCCCCACACTGTGCTGCTCTAAGTAGTAAATTTGACACGATACACTGCCTGCCACTGCAGAAGAGAAATGCAGCGAGTGAGTGGTTCAAACAACATCCCTTGCATTCCTCATTTTTCTCTTCCTGTCAACATCCATGCTACCCACAGTGCACACACCTTCTTATGTTGCGGTTGTTTTTTTTAACTGTCCCAGTTGCCACATTGAATTCTTTTGATAGTGTACCTATGCTTCGACAACAGTTCACCTGTAGTGCTGCATCACTTTTGTCTGTTGGAACGGTATGCGTTTAACCCGGCCGAAGAAGATCTGTTCAGTCAGAAACTCATATTCTGTCTGAAATATTCATACCACCTGTCACTATTGTCTTAGACATACATTTGTTACTAGCGTTTTTCAGTGAATATCAACTGTCAATGTGAAACTGAATCACCACTCTTTGAACTTCTTTAGATGGATTTTTGATTAACCCAGCAATTTTCTTAACCGAAAAACGACTTTTGTATCATGGGACGATAAACACAAGCTGTTTTATTGGTTGTTCAGTGCCTGTCACATGACTCTGACAGGTTTCATTTGCATGTTGTGGACGCTTGACAGGCAAGTGTGCAATCACTTAGTGGCTGAATACTTGCTTAGCTCATGTTGGTCACTTCTTACATTCTGGTTAGTGTTTGTATGTTCATGTTTGCACTATTTGGTTTCTTGTTTATTGACCTAATCTTTGTATACACAAATTTTTATCTGGGTTATACAGAGAATGCTGAAGTTGGTGAGCTGAAAAAGTACCAGGATGAAATCAGAGAGCTACAGGACTTGATCCCTGAAATAAACAATAAGGTGAGCGGTTGCTTCCTCATTCCAGAGATATGTTTGTGAGGCTGAAACATTGGTAGCTTTTTTAACTGATCTAGACTAGAAACATTGGTAGCTTTTTTAACTGATCTAGACTAGAAACATTGGTAGCTTTAACTGATCTAGACTAGAAACATTGGTAGTTTTAACTGATCTAGACTAGAAACATTGGTATTTTTAACTGATCTTGACTAGAAACATTGGTAGCTTTTTTAACTGATCTAGACTAGAAACATTGGTAGCTTTTTTAACTGATCTAGACTAGAAACATTGGTAGCTTTGACTGATCTAGACTAGAAACATTGGTAGTTTTGACTGATCTAGACTAGAAACATTGGTAGTTTTAACTGATCTAGACTAGAAACATTGGTAGTTTTAACTGATCTAGACTAGAAATATTGGTAGTTTTAACTGATCTAGACTAGAAACATTGGTAGCTTTTTTAACTGATCTAGACTAGAAACATTGGTAGCTTTTTTAACTGATCTAGACTAGAAACATTGGTAGCTTTAACTGATCTAGACTAGAAACATTGGTAGCTTTTTTAACTGATCTAGACTAGAAACATTGGTATTTTTAACTGATCTTGACTAGAAACATTGGTAGCTTTAACTGATCTAGACTAGAAACATTGGTAGCTTTTTTGACTGATCTAGACTAGAAATATTGGTAGCTTTTTTAACTGATCTAGACTAGCAACATTGGTAGCTTTTTTAACTGATCTAGACTAGAAACATTGGTAGTTTTAACTGATCTAGACTAGAAACATTGGTAGTTTTAACTGATCTTGACTAGAAACATTGGTAGTTTTAACTGATCTAGACTAGAAACATTGGTAGTTTTTTTAACTGATCTAGACTAGAAACATTGGTAGCTTTTTTAACTGATCTAGACTAGAAACATTGGTAGCTTTTTTAACTGATCTAGACTAGAAACATTGGTAGCTTTTTTAACTGATCTTGACTAGAAACATTGGTAGCTTTAACTGATCTTGACTAGAAACATTGGTAGCTTTTTTAACTGATCTAGACTAGAAACATTGGTAGCTTTTTTAACTGATCTTGACTAGAAACATTGGTAGCTTTTTTAACTGATCTTGACTAGAAACATTGGTAGCTTTTTTAACTGATCTAGACTAGAAACATTGGTAGCTTTGACTGATCTAGACTAGAAACATTGGTAGCTTTTTTAAACTGATCTAGACTAGAAACATTGGTAGCTTTTTTAACTGATCTAGACTAGAAACATTGGTAGCTTTTTTAACTGATCTAGACTAGAAACATTGGTAGCTTTTTTAAACTGATCTAGACTTGAAACATTGGTAGCTTTGACTGATCTAGACTAGAAACATTGGTAGTTTTAACTGATCTAGACTAGAAACATTGGTAGCTTTTTTAACGGGTCTAGACTAGAAACATTGGTAGTTTTAACTGATCTAGACTAGAAACATTGATAGTTTTTTTTTACTGATCTAGACTAGAAACATTGGTAGTTTTGTTACTGTGGCCACTAACTGCACAACTTTCCTAGTTCTGACACTAAAACACACACACATTCCATGATTCATCAGGTTGAGGACATGAGGCTGGAGGCCAGGGAAGTGCAGCAGGTGAAACAGATGGCACAGGAGGCCATGGGCTTCCCACTTGTTACACAGGTTTGTGTGTGTGTGTGTGTGTGTGTGAGAGAGCACTGATAAACCTGAAAAGTGTGGTTAGCCTGCTGTGTTTGAAATTGCCTTGTGATTGGATCTAGTTCTTGTCTGTCAGGTGTCGCCCTGCAAATGTCTTGTCTAGTTTTTGTCTGTCAGGTGTTGCCCTGCAAATGTCTTGTCTAGTTCTTTTCTGTCAGGTGTTGCCCTGCAAATGTCTTGTCTAGTTCTTGTCTGTCTTGTGTTGCCCTGCAAATGTCTTGTTTATGTCTGTCATGATCTAACGTTGTCCCTCCCATAGAAACTGTTTATATGCCAATTTCTCTGTTGCAATAAACCTGGATAAGATACTTCATGTCCATAACTCTAAGACTGGAAAATGTGAGAACTTCATGTAATGTGAAGAGACAGTAATCTTGTCAGATGTTGCTGGCCATGCTGGTAGCTGTATGTGACATGTCCCCTGTGGGTTGCTATCACATTCTCAGATAGTTGCCTGCATGGATTGTCCAAACTGCTGCTGAAGGTCTCTTGCTGACACTAAACCTCTAGTCTGGGAGATCTAATCTGATCAGCTCAGGTGTGAGTGGTGCATCTATGCTCCTCTCTCCTTTCTTGTACAGGACAGAAACAAGTGCAGCCCAGCAGCCTGTCTGCAGACAAATATGGCAGTCAGTTGATGGAAAGAGTGGGTCATTGGAACCAACAGGGTGCAAGTTATCTCTGCTACCACAGGTTGGATGCCTGCTGTTATATCATGTCTTTGTGGAAACTGCACTGCTCAATGAAATCATCTACAGTCTGTAAAGACAATCCTGTGTCATCTACAATATAACTTTTGCCATCTACAGATCTCTTAGATGTCTACATGGCATAAGATCTGTCTTTATGGACTGGAGATGTCTCAGCTGAACAGTGCAGTTTCATTGAGGCCATCATATAGTGGCAGTCCTACAGGACATCTGACATCATCTACTCCTGCAGGATATATTAGTCAAGCGGTTCAGTCAGAATTTTAGTCTGTCTTTTATTGAATCAGATCAATAACCTAATATCTCAAGACAGCTTACTGGCAGACTGGAGAGACCATAAGCCTATGAGACCTGGGTTTGCCTCTGCTCGGGCTAGTAAGTAGTTTCTCAGTTCTGTGAGGCCTGTGTTTGAAGAATTGTTTGCCTCTGCTCTGGCTAGTAATTAGTTTCTCAGTTCTGTGAGGCCTATGTTTGAAGAATTGTGTTTGCCTCTGCTCTGGCTAGTAATTAGTTTCTCAGTTCTGTGAGGCCTGTGTTTGAAGAATTGTTTGCCTCTGCTCTGGCTAGTAATTAGTTTCTCAGTTCTGTGAGGCCTATGTTTGAAGAATTGTGTTTGCCTCTGCTCTGGCTAGTAATTAGTTTCTCAGTTCTGTGAGGCCTATGTTTGAAGAATTGTTTGCCTCTGCTCTGGCTAGTAATTAGTTTCTCAGTTCTGTGAGGCCTATGTTTGAAGAATTGTTTGCCTCTGCTCTGGCTAGTAATTAGTTTCTCAGTTCTGTGAGGCCTATGTTTGAAGAATTGTGTTTGCCTCTGCTCTGGCTAGTAATTAGTTTCTCAGTTCTGTGAGGCCTGTGTTTGAAGAATTGTTTGCCTCTGCTCTGGCTAGTAATTAGTTTCTCAGTTCTGTGAGGCCTATGTTTGAAGAATTGTGTTTGCCTCTGCTGGAGCAGAAGCTGATAGTTTCTCAGTTCTGTGTAATTCAAGTCTGAGTTACTAGTTTGTTGATTCTTGTACCTGATGTGTATGTGTTGGCAGGAAACCGACTCTGGGTCACTGACGCCCAAGATGGACACCACTGATCCAAGTGCAGGGGATTCTGTGTTGCTGGAGGTAAATCACCTAGTTCTTTACAATTGATCTTATGTCAGTATCTTCTGTAATCTGTGTCAAATCACTGAAGCTTTAGCTTTTCAACTTCTCCCTCATAGACTTAACATTCTGTATAGTGACATAAGGGTATGATTCAAGTGCTTGACATGAAAATATACAGACCATCTGATTTATTTCAGTACTTGGACCATCTATGGTGGAAAGTTCTCCAAGAACAGTAAAACAAAATATACAGTAACAGATATATTTTTTGACAAAGTTTCAAACTAGGGATTAAGCCCAGGCTCTTTTACAAGTTAGGCAGACATGATAACCACAACACTACAGATGAACTCATCTGTCTTATTGAAAGATACATGTATTCTCTTTTGTATAATCACAGTATACAAACTGTCTTGTGGCATATTTAAAGCCATTTGGGATACCATTATTCTGGTCCTAAGAATAATATTCAAGAAATACAATCCTGTTTGCGATATACATGTGCAAGACAGCCTAGCATATGACGCCACAACATCTAGAATGAGAATGGAGGTGGAGGCAGTAATTGCAGCTCTCCGGTGGCTAGAGAACAAGATGCATACACATGTCGTAAGTGTAACAGACTCTTAAATCATGCTGAAAAAGGTGAAGACAGATGCTTTAAGCAGAGTGGCTAGCTTCACTGGAAAGGTCACGGGTGGTGAGCATACTTTGGATCTTTTCTCCAGGCTATGCCAGCATGGTGGGTAATGATCAGGTAGACAGATTAGCTGGATCTGCACCACTGGGTGGTGAACTGATACATGACAAGACAGATGTGGTCAAAGCCCTTTAGGAACAAGCAACGGAATCAGTAGAGAAAGATTATTATTATGGCCTGGGGAGAATGAGGCACCTGGGTGTAACCAGAGGGTCTGGCCTGCTCACTACACTCAGAGGAAAGGCAAGACTGACTTTTAACCAGATTGTGACCGGTACCAGCAGTATTGGAACTCTGCGCTGGTTGCTGAAGATAAGGACAGAGCATGCATGGGAATGTCCTGAGTGCTGTGATGTCAATTCTCAACTCCAATCCCGTTTTTTCAACAGCTGCCCCCACCCCATGTGGGGGGGGGGGGGGGGGGGGGGGGGGGGGGGGGGGGGGGGGGGGGGGGGTGGGGGGGGGGGGGGGGGGGGGGGGGGGGGGTGGGTGGGGGGGGGGGGGGGGGGGGGGGGCCATCCGAGGATGCTACACTCCACATCAAATTGTTCACGCTGGGAAACACTTGTATAAACTTTAAACTTTTGCGACTCTTACTGCTAAAAGAAAATGATTCACCAGACTTTAAACTTGAAGGGAGATAACAGCCAAATAGAGATTTTGAAAATTAATTTCCTTAGTAGATATAAGAAAATCTGTAGGTACTCAAGGAATATGGCCGCAGGGATGTCAACTTGTTATTTTCATGGCATTATTTATTAGAAACATGAAGAACTCTTCTGCAGTAAACCTAGACATTTCAGCTAGTGATATCTGCACATCTCACCACTCCATAGGTCAGTCAGTGTGATTAGAGCAGTTCTTGTGACATGAACAGATCAAGACAGGCAATTAGATTTTCACTTGTACATTATAGCTGGTGTAAACAGTTCTGGACCCCATATATCATTTTTTATGTATTGAACATTTGTAGAGTATCGTGTGAATAATTGCTGTCTTTCAGGTGTCACTTTAAATATATTTAAAATGTATAGAGTACTGTGTGAATAATTGCTGTCTTTGTGTGTCACTTTAAATATATTTAAAATGTATAGAGTACCGTGTGTATTGATAATGTTGCTGTCTTTGTGTCAGGTGTCACTTTAAATATATTGAAAATGTATAGAGTACCGTGTGAATAATTGCTGTCTTTGTGTGTCACTTTAAATGTATTGAAAATGTATAGAGTACCGTGTGAATAATTGCTGTCTTTGTGTGTCACTTTAAATGTATTGAAAATGTATAGAGTACCGTGTGAATAATTGCTGTCTTCAGGTGTCACTTTAAATATATTGAAAATGTATAGAGTACCGTGTGAATAATTGCTGTCTTTGTGTGTCACTTTAAATGTATTGAATATTTACAAGTCTCACACGGATGGTTGTTGCCTTCAAGTATCAGGAATGTTTGTGCTTTTTTTTCCTCGCAGCAACAGGCCAGTGATATTGGTCACCTGGTGAGGAAAAAGGTGAGCACTTCACCTGTTCTCTTAACTGCCAGTGTATTTTCATCATTGTTGTATGCCCTGGGGCTTGAAGGGAATATGTGTGTCAACCCTATGTACTTTTTCTACCTGTCTTATATTTCTGTCATAGTATATACGTATATGCTTATTGCAGAATCAGTGAGTTAAAAAAAATCATTAGTCGTTTATTCATTAAATATTTTTCACATGGCTTGCTCAACTGACATGACCACCTTTGTCCCTCCCTCACTGGCATAACCCAATTCGTCCAACACCGACAAGACCCCATTTGTCCCTTACTGACATGGCGCCATTTGTCCAGCAACTGACATGTCCCCATTTGTGCAGCACTAACTGACATGTCCCCATTTGCCCAGCATCAACTGACATGTCCCCATTTGCCCAGCATTGACTGACATGTCCCCATTTGCCCAGCACTCAACTGACATGTCCCCATTTGTTCAGCATCAAATGACATGTCCCCATTTGTCCAGCACTAACTGACATGTCCCCATTTATTCAGCACTAACTGACATTTCCCCATTTGTGCAGCACTGACACCATTTATCCAGCATTAACTGACATGTCCCCATATATCCAGCACTAACTGACATGTCCCCATTTGTTCAGCATAAAATGACATGTCCCCATTTATCCAGCACCCACTGACATGTCCCCATTTATCCAGCACTCACTGACATGTCCCCATTTGTCCCTCACCCACTTGTGACACAGTCGTATATTTCACATCCCCCAAGAATGGATGTGCCTAATTCGGAACTTAGGATAATATAGATACTGGTTGTAAGTTGATTAATTTTCATGTTTAACAACACGGCCAGATGTGGTTCTTTATTTCATCAATATTGTCAAGTCCAAGCAGTACAAATACATTCCATTTATACATGGCTTAACATTCTAGTCTTATTCTGGCTATTCATATATGTGACGATAAGTTCTTTCTTCCCTCTAGCAAAGCAAAAACCAAAGGTTCGCATATCTTCTAACGAAGTTTTCTCAACCACCCTCTCAAGCGGCTAGGCACTCACTGTCTCGTCTCTCCCACACCCTCTCCTCTTCCCGGTTTGGCTTCCTGATCACCCCCTGTCACCCTTCATCCTCAACTGTTTTCTTCTTCCTCTCGTCTGCCCTGGACAGCCTCTTGGCTTTCATCTTTCTACATCCATCATTGTTCAGATGTCACGGCTTTATTGGGATAACCCTACTCTGTTCAACTCTGGTCGCAGTGCACCTGTACCCGCGTGCTACTCCAAAGGTTTCTGGTTTATCTGTTTGGCTTTTGTCTGACCAGCGTTCTAATCCAGCCTCTTGGCTTTCATCTTTCTACATCCATCATTATCAGATGTCACAGCTTTATTGGGATAACCGTAATCTGTTTAACTCTGGTCGCAGTGCACCTGTACCCACGTGCTACTCCAAAGGTTGCTTGTTTATCTGTTTGGCTTTTGTCTGACCAGCGTTCTAATCCAGCCTGTTGGCTTTCATCTTTCTACATCCATCATTGTCAGATGTCATGGCTTTATTGGGATAACCGTAATCTGTTCAACTCTGGTCGCAGTGCACCTGTACCCACGTGCTACTCCAAAGGTTACTGGTATATCTGTTTGGCTTTTGTCTGACCAGCTTCTAATCACAGTTGTTTATCATGCCACCCAGTGATGGATTGGCCTGCATTGATGCTGGTCTGAATGAATGCATTCTTCATTTAACCACTTTCTCAACCTTCCTATTTCACTTCACACTGACATGACCCCATTTGTCCCTCTCTCTGACATGACCACATTTGCCCCTCTCACTGACATGACCCCATTTGCCCCTCACCCACTGACATGACCCTAGTTGTCCTTCACCTGATATTGTCACATTTCAGAGGAAACCTGACACAGATTTGGCTGATGAGGCCCAGGAAGTCAAGAAGATCCGACCTGACAATTGTGGGGATGGCTCCAGTGAAGTCCTCAGCCACAAGCCAGTTAGTGAAGCATCACATATCGGGGATGTTGCTGAGACAGTGGACAAGTCTGCTGGTTTGAGAACAGATAGTGTAGCTCTGGCAGCTGGCCCAGCTACTGGGCAGTCTGAGATGGTCATTGATGCTGAAACATCTCCACCAGGACCTGCTGCTGGAGCAGCCAGTGAATCGTCCGGTAGTCAGCTGCCAGTTAGTGGACTATCAGAGGCTAGTGGTGATATAGCAGAATCTGCCCCAGCTCATACAGAAAGTGAGATGGTTGCTGTTGGTGAAACTTCACAACCTGAGCCAGTGAGTGGGGAACCTGTCATTGAAGCTAGTAGTGACACTGCAAAACCTGAGCCAATTAGTGGGGAACCTATCGTTGAAATTAGTAGTGACACTGCAAAACCTGAGCCAGTTAGTGGGGAACCTATCGTTGAAATTAGTAGTGACACTGCAAAACCTGAGCCAATTAGTGGGGAACCTATCGTTGAAATTAGTAGTGACACTGCAAAACCTGAGCCAGTGAGTAGGGAACCTGTCATTGAAATTAGTAGTGAGACTACAAAACCTGAGTCACTTAATGAGCAAACTGTTGTTGATACCATTAGTGAAAGATCAAAACCCAAACCAGTTAACGGAGATTCTGACACGAGTATAGCTTTACAAGCTGAGGTGGTTCATGGGTTTATTAGTGGGGAATCTGAAGCAGATGAGATCAGACTATCATCTGGAACTGAACCACTTCATGGGAATTCTCAGCTAGATGCAGTAAGCAAGTCATCTCAAATGGAACTTGCTAACGTAGAATCTCAGGCGGACGAGGTTATCAAATCCTTTACAGTTAAACCACTAAATGGAGAGTCTGAGATGGACACGGTCATCAAGTCCTCAAAATCTGGGCCAATTATTGGAGAATCTGAGATGGATGTAGTCAGCAAATCCTCTAAAATAGAGCCCATTAATGGGGACATCATGGATGTTAATGAATCCTCCAAAGTTGAGCCTATGAATGGAGATAGCGTAGATGTTGATGAAACCTCTAAAGTAGAGCCCATTAATGGAGACAGCATGGATGTTAATGAATCTTCCAAAGTTGAGCCTATGAATGAAGATAGCATAGATGTTGATAAAACCTCTAAAGTAGAGCCCATTAATGGAGATAGCCTAGATGTTAATGAATCCTCCAAAGTTGAGCCTGTAAATGGAAATTCCAAGGATGTGGTTGAGTCTTCTAAAACTCTGCCAGTGAATGGAGAATCAGAAGTAAAGAAACAATTGGCTGATGGGGGAACAGATCTGGACACAAATACAGGAGAATGCCAGCTGGAAGCTGTTGTTGTTGTTAAGGACAGCTGCAGTCTGAACAGTCGTGTGAGTAAATATGTCAGTGTTTGTTTGTCTCTGTTTTGTGTTGCAGAACTTTGTTCTCAACCTTTGCCTACAGTAAGTGTCCAACTGCAGCTAGTGTTCTCTCTTTCTCTCTCTCTTTATCTCTGGCTATCAGTGTGTGTGTGTGCATGCATGTGTATGATAGATGCTGATAACCACAGCCATGTGCTGGATGTTGATAGTGTTAGAATGAGTGGATCATTTTTTTTAAATCCATGGACCTTTTGTCTGAGCATAGGATCTGATACCTCACAGTAGTCTAGTCTGAGGTAGTCCTTTGAATCAGTGGTCACTCAATGTGTGTAGGCTTGTAGTTAAGTAGTGACCAGGTTCTATAATGTTCATCATGTAATGTTGTAGTGGTCAATCAGTGTATTTAGGCTTGTAAAGTAGTGACAAGGTCCTGTAATGTAGTGGTCAATCAGTGTATGTAGGGTAGTAGCTAATTAAGTAGTGACCATGTTATTTTGTAGTGGTCAGTCAGTGTATGTAGGATGGTAGTTAAGTAGTGACCATGTTATTTTGTAGTGGTCAGTCAGTGTATGTAGGATGGTAGTTGAGTAGTGACCATGTTATTTTGTAGTGGTCAGTCAGTAAATGTAGGATGGTAGTTGAGTAGTGACAGTGTTATTTTGTAGTGGTCAATCAGTGTATGTAGGATGGTAGTTGAGTAGTGACCATGTTATTTTGTAGTGGTCAGTCAGTGTATGTAGGATGGTAGTTGAGTAGTGACAATGTTATTTTGTAGTGGTCAATCAGTGTATGTAGGATGGTAAAGTAGTGACCATGTTATTTTGTAGTGGTCAATCAGTGTATGTAGGATGGTAGTTGAGTAGTGACCAGATTCTGTAATATTATGTTGTGAACAGGTTTCTGAGAATGACCTGTGCCTACTGTTTCTCTTGCAGGATGAAGTTTCCATGGAGACGGAGACAACTGCATCATAATCCACTTCTGTTTGTTGATTGCTGGCCAGTTTGGCCGTCATTTCCATTTTTTGATTTCACTGGCTTTCTTGTTTTTTAATGTAATGTTTCACATTATGAACCGTCTTTGTGAGGCAGAAGCTGACTGGGGGAATCTGTCTGTGCTGTCAGCTCAACACCTGGCCAGCCGGTCATAGCTGATGCCTGACCACATGTCATAGCTGACACCTGACCACGGGTTATAGCTGACACCTGACCACGGGTCATAGCTGACACACCTGACCACGGGTCATAGCTGACACACCTGACCACGGGTTATAGCTGACACCTGACCACGGGTCATAGCTGACACACCTGACCACGGGTTATATCTGACCTTGGAGACTAACTAAGGGCAGTTTCCCATTTTTGATCATTTTGTTGTCCTCCCCCCTTCCCATCCCCCCCTCCAACTCAGTCGTAAGTTGTCTGTTTTTGCATCATGTGATGTTTGTTATGTCAACTAATTCATGTTTTAATTACTGACATGACTTCTGGCACAGAAAGATCAACTTTCTTGTCTTCCGATCAAACAGCATTAAATGTTTTGGAACCATTATTGTTGCTTGTTTTAAACCTTCATATTTGATGTCAGATCTTCCTCTCTGTTTATCATCAAACCTTTCTGTGTCATTTTCTGTTGTTGTACTTTTGTGTTTTTTATCATATCTTTGGTGTTTGTCATCAGACCTACCTGTTCAAATCTGTCCTGTTCAAATCTGTAGTGTCTAACCTCCCTGTCCAAGTTTGTTGTGTCTATACCCTCTGTCCAAGTTTGTTGTGTCTAAACTTCCTGTCCAAGTTTGTTGTGACTATACCCCCTGTCCAAGTTTGTTGTCTAAACTTCCTGTCCAAGTTTGTTGTGTCTAAACTTTCTGTCCAAGTTTGTTGTGTCTAAACTTCCTGTCCAAGTTTGTTGTCTAATAATCTCCCTTTCCAGGTTTGTTCAGTCTAATGAACTCCCTGTCCAGGTTTGTTCAGTCTAATAACCTCCCTGTTCAGTGTTTGTTGTGTCTAACCTCCCTGTCCAGGTTTGTTTAGTCTAATAAACTCCCTGTCCAGTGTTTGTTTAGTGTAATAAACTCCCTGTCCAGTGTTTGTTTGGTCTAATAATCTCCCTGTCCAGTGTTTGTTGTCTAACCTCTGTGTCTAGTCTCCACCACTGTATGTACTTATTGTTTCAGATCACTAAGTCTGGTGTCTGAACATTTATGTCTGGTACCTGTCATGTTAGGGCCATACATCGTTTCCTGGACAGGGTTTGAAAAGAAATATAAATCTGCGTACTTGTACTTGACAACAGAAAGGCATCTGGCAGATGTGAGACTGTGGGAAGCGATACAAGGGAAAGGTATTGCATATCTGGCAAAAGTATCTAGGGCAGTGTTTCATAAACTTTTCTTAGTCATGTGGTTGTCTTTCAATTTAAATTTTTACACCCACCTCCCGACCTCTGACACATGTATGGACACATGATATCAACAGAAACATTTGCTGACAACTGAGAGATATGATAGGGAAAGACGCCTAGAAAAAAGATCAACTCAAATGTTTGCTGACAACTGAGAGTAGCGATCAACTCAAACATTTGCTGACAACTGAGAGTAGCGATCAACTCAAACATTTGCTGACAACTGAGAGTAGCGATCAACTCAAACATTTGCTGACAACTGAGAGTAGCGATCAACTCAAACATTTGCTGACAACTGAGAGTAGCTATCAACTCAAACATTTGCTGACAACTGAGAGTAGCGATCAACTCAAACATTTGCTGACAACTGAGAGTAGCGATCAACTCAAACATTTGCTGACAACTGAGAGTAGCGATCAACTCAAACATTTGCTGACAACTGAGAGTAGCGATCAACTCAAACATTTGCTGACAACTGAGAGTAGCTGACAACTGAGAGTAGCGATCAACTCAAACATTTGCTGACAACTGAGAGTAGCTATCAACTCAAACATTTGCTGACAACTGAGAGTAGCGATCAACTCAAACATTTGCTGACAACTGAGAGTAGCTATCAACTCAAACATTTGCTGACAACTGAGAGTAGCGATCAACTCAAACATTTGCGACAACTGAGAGGAGCTATCAACTCAAACATTTGCTGACAACTGAGAGTAGCGATCAACTCGAAACATTTGCTGACAACTGAGAGAAGAGATTTGGAAAGATGCCTTGAGAAGAATCATGATCAGTGTCCTGTCTCTGCCTTTTTGAGGCCACCAGAGTTGCATTCTCTAGTATTCTCTTTGTTGCAGAATACATCTTTACATACAAAGATTCGAATTGATTCCATTCACTTACTTTACTTTTACTTAGTCGCTCCTCTTCTACCTTGAGGTGTAGAGGTTTGCCAGAGAGATCGCCAGACGTCTCTATCAGCAGTTTTCTTTCTGGCTTTGTTCCATTCCAGTCCTCTGTCAGTTAGGGACTGTCGGATGTTGTCTTCCCAGCGGACCCCGGGTTGCCCTGGAGGTCTGGTTCTTAGCCTGCCATAGAGGCCGATTTTCTTCCATTCTGCATACATGTCCAAACCATCGTAACTGTGACTGATTTTCTTCCATTCTGCATACATGTCCAAACCATCGTAACTGTGACTGATTTTCTTCCATTCTGCATACATGTCCAAACCATCGTAACTGTGACTGATTTTCTTCCATTCTGCATACATGTCCAAACCATCGTAACTGTGACTGATTTTCTTCCATTTCTGCATACATGTCCAAACCATCGTAACTGTGACTGATTTTCTTCCATTCTGCATACATGTCCAAACCATCGTAAACTGTGACTGATTTTCTTCCATTCTGCATACATGTCCAAACCATCGTAGCTGTGACTGATTTTCTTCCATTCTGCATACATGTCCAAACCATCGTAGCTGTGACTGATTTTCTTCCATTCTGCATACATGTCCAAACCATCGTAACTGTGACTGATTTTCTTCCATTCTGCATACATGTCCAAACCATCGTAACTGTGACTGATTTTCTTCCATTCTGCATACATGTCCAAACCATCGTAACTGTGACTGATTTTTTTCTTCCATTCTGCATACATGTCCAAACCATCGTAACTGTGACTGATTTTCTTCCATTCTGCATACATGTCCAAACCATCGTAACTGTGACTGATTTTCTTCCATTCTGCATACATGTCCAAACCATCGTAACTGTGACTGATTTTCTTCCATTCTGCATACATGTCCAAACCATCGTAACTGTGACTGATTTTCTTCCATTCTGCATACATGTCCAAACCATCGTAACTGTGACTGATTTTCTTCCATTCTGCATACATGTCCAAACCATCGTAACTGTGACTGATTTTCTTCCATTCTGCATACATGTCCAAACCATCGTAACTGTGACTGATTTTCTTCCATTCTGCATACATGTCCAAACCATCGTAACTGTGACTGATTTTCTTCCATTCTGCATACATGTCCAAACCATCGTAACTGTGACTGATTTTCTTCCATTCTGCATACATGTCCAAACCATCGTAACTGTGACTGATTTTCTTCCATTCTGCATACATGTCCAAACCATCGTAACTGTGACTGATTTTCTTCCATTCTGCATACATGTCCAAACCATCGTAACTGTGACTGATTTTCTTCCATTCTGCATACATGTCCAAACCATCGTAACTGTGACTGATTTTCTTCCATTCTGCATACATGTCCAAACCATCGTAACTGTGACTGATTTTCTTCCATTCTGCATACATGTCCAAACCATCGTAACTGTGACTGATTTTCTTCCATTCTGCATACATGTCCAAACCATCGTAACTGTGACTGATTTTCTTCCATTCTGCATACATGTCCAAACTATCGTAACTGTGACTGATTTTCTTCCATTCTGCATACATGTCCAAACCATCGTAACTGTGACTGATTTTCTTCCATTCTGCATACATGTCCAAACCATCGTAACTGTGACTGATTTTCTTCCATTCTGCATACATGTCCAAACCATCGTAACTGACTGATTTTCTTCCATTCTGCATACATGTCCAAACCATCGTAACTGTGACTGATTTTCTTCCATTCTGCATACATGTCCAAACCATCGTAACTGTGACTGATTTTCTTCCATTCTGCATACATGTCCAAACCATCGTAACTGACTGATTTTCTTCCATTCTGCATACATGTCCAAACCATCGTAACTGTGACTGATTTTCTTCCATTCTGCATACATGTCCAAACCATCGTAACTGTGACTGATTTTCTTCCATTCTGCATACATGTCCAAACCATCGTAACTGTGACTGATTTTCTTCCATTCTGCATACATGTCCAAACCATTGTAACTGCCTGATCCACTCGGGTTTGTAAGGACTGGGTATCAAGATCTTGACGTATTGTCTGATTGCAGACTGTGTCCCTTCTTGTCACTTGGACCATCTTTCTCAGATATCTCATTTCCGAGGCCTGCAGCTGGCTTCTGTAAGCTGTTGTCATTGCCCACGACTCACACCCATAGGTCAATACTGGTACATAGGTAGAGCGGTAAACAGCCATTTTCATCCTCTTGCTAATTTCTCTTTTGCTAAGAAACCCTCGGTTTATGGCCTGGAAGTCTCCCCCAGCAGCTGCTTTTCGTGTAGCCAGCTCAGTCTTAATGCCTCCGTTTCGGTCTAATACAACTCCAAGGTATTTAAACTGGTTAACCTGCTCCAATGCATACTGTCCCATCATGATTTGGTGTTTCTTCTCCTCTCTTGAGATCACCATGGTTTTAGTTTTAGAGATACTGATGGTCATCCCTCTCTTTTCAAGCTCTTCCTTCCAGACAAGTAAGTTGGACTGAAGGTGTGCCTCTGATTTAGCTATCAGGGCCACATCGTCTGCAAATGCTAGCTCTGATATACAGATTGGTCTCATCTTCAAGTACCCTACAGAGTACTTCTTTGTCTTCTCCTTACAGGTCTTGATGACATCATCCATCATAAGAATGAAGAGGTAAGGTGAGAGAATATCACCTTGTCTAACACTGCTGGTGGTCTTAAATTTTTCTGACTTTTGGTCTGCAGTTCTTACATAATTTCTGCAGCTTTTGTAGAAACTTTGTATTGTACTGATCAGTGGTGCTGGTATGTTTTTCCCTGCCAAGCAGTGCCAGAGACCACTATTCACAATATCCATTAATGTTCTACGCCAAAATTTATTGTACAGACACCATCAGCCAACATATCCGTCAGTTTTTAACACAAAGATTAATTGTAAAGACACCACCAGTCAATATATCCATCAGTTTCTCAACACAAAGAATTATTGTAAAGACACCATCAGTCAATATATCAGTTATTTCTCAACACATAGAATTATTGTAAAGACATCAGTCAATATATCAATTATTTCTCAACACATAGAATAATTGTAAAGACACCATCAGTCAATATATCAATTATTGCTCTACACAAAGATAAATTGTAAAGACACCACCAGTCAATATATCAATTATTGCTCTACACAAAGATAAATTGTAAAGACACCACCAGTCAATATATGAATTATTTTAACAGATTTATTGTAAAGACACCACCAGTCGTTATATCAATTATTGCTCTACACAAAGATAAATTGTAAAGACACCACTAGTCAATATATCAATTAGTGTTGTAAACAAACAGCATCAGGCACCCCAGCTTGACTGTTTGACAGAAGTCTGCCAACTTAATGCTGACACTTTCACTTGTAGAAAAACACACTGAATCTTGCAACAGATGAGGCCATGAAAGAGATTATATCCGGGATCTGATGTGTTGGATGGGTCTGGTGGAGTGGTTCAGTAGCTCTAGGGCCAGTTTGGTGGCCTCCACAGCACAGCCCCAGTGTAAGGTCACTCCACATCCACCATGGCCATAGTTGTGAACTACCTGTTGTAGGAAGTGGACAGATCAGCTGAGTTTAGACATAACAGACATGTGTCAGTACTGGGTTGAGATAACATTAGACATGTCAGTGTTGGGTAGAGATAACATTAGACATGTCAGTGTTGGGTAGAGATAACATTAGACATGTCAGTGTTGGGTGGAGATAACATTAGACATGTCAGTGTTGGGTGGAGATAACATTAGACATGTCAGTGTTGGGTAGAGATAACATTAGACATGTCAGTACTGGGTAGAGATAACATTAGACATGTCAGTGTTGGGTGGAGATAACATTAGACATGTCAGTGTTGGGTAGAGATACAACAGATATGTCAGTGTTGGGTGGAGAGACAACAGACATGTCAGTGTTGGGTGGAGAGACAACAGACATGTCAGTGTTGGGTGGAGAGACAACAGACATGTCAGTGTTGGGTGGAGAGACAACAGACATGTCAGTGTTGGGTGGAGAGACAACAGACATGTCAGTGTTGGGTGGAGAGACAACAGACATGTCAGTGTTGGGTGGAGAGACAACAGACATGTCAGTGTTGGGTGGAGAGACAACAGACATGTCAGTGTTGGGTGGAGATAACATTAAACATTTCAGTATTGGGTGGAGATACAACAGACATGTCAGTGTTGGGTGGAGAGACAACAGACATGTCAGTGTTGGGTGGAGAGACAACAGACATGTCAGTGTTGGGTGGAGAGACAACAGACATTGGTGTGGAGAGACAACAGACATCAGTGTTGGGTGGAGAGACAACAGACATGTCAGTGTTGGGTGGAGATAACATTAAACATTTCAGTGTTGGGTGGAGATACAACAGACATGTCAGTGTTGGGTGGAGATACAACAGACATGTCAGTGTTGAGTGGAGATACAACAGACATGTCAGTGTTGGGTGGAGAGACAACAGACATGTCAGTGTTGGGTGGAGATAACATTAAACATTTCAGTGTTGGGTGGAGATACAACAGACATGTCAGTGTTGGGTGGAGAGACAACAGACATGTCAGTGTTTGGTGGAAATAACATTAAACATTTCAGTGTTGGATAGAGATACAACAGACGGGCAATACCTTTAACTGATTCCCACCCGATGTTGTCCCTACCTTCAGCTGTTTGCCATCCAGCTTGATCAGTTCTGTCTCCAGTCTCAGGGTGGTTCTGGTGGGTCGGAGTCCAGCCTGAACTTTTACTGGCGTAGCTCTCTACAACACATTGTGAATACATCATTAGTGACTCTACAACACACTGTGGAAACATTTGTGACTCTTTAAAACACATTGTGGATACATCATTAATGAATCTGCAACACATTGTGGATACATCATTAATGAATCTGCAACACATTGTGGATACATCATTAATGAATCTGCAACACATTGTGGATACATCATTAATGAATCTACAACACATTGTGGATACATCATTAATGAATCTACAACACATTGTGGATACATCATTAATGAATCTACAACACATTGTGGATACATCATTAATGACTGTACAACACATTGTGGACACACCAGTCAATGACTGTACAACACATTGTGGACACATTAGTCAATGACTGTACAACACATTGTGGACACATCAGTCAATGACTGTACAACACATTGTGGACACATCAGTCAATGACAGTACAACACATTGTGGACACATCAGTCAATGACTGTACAACACATTGTGGATACATCAGTTAATTGCACCTCACTATATTTCCAGATGATAGCTGGGGATTGTAACAGGGGGTGGACACTAACAGCTGGAAATTGTGACATGAATGGGTGGACACTAACAGCTGGAGATTGTGACATGAATGGGTGGACACTAACAGCTGGAGATTGTGACATGAATGGGTGGACACTAACAGCTGGAGATTGTAACATAGGGGGTGGACACTTACAGCTGGAGATTGTAGCATGGGTGGGTGGACGCTTACAGCTGGAGATTATAGCGTGGATAGGTAAACACTTAAACAGCTGGAGATTGTAGCATGGATGGGTAGACACAACCAGAGACTGTAACATGGGTGAGTGGACACTTGCAGCTGGAGATTGTAACAGGGGTGGGTGGACACTTACAGCTGGAGATTGTAACAGGGGTGGGTCGACACAACCAGAGACTGTAACAGGGGTGGGTAGACACAACCAGAGACTTTAACAGGGGTGGGCAGACACAGCTGGAGAAGGAAACGTGTGTTGGGGGGGGGGGGGGCACTTACAGCTGGAGAAGGAAACGTGTGTTGGGGGGGGGGGGGGGGCACTTACAGCTTGAAAAGGAAATGTGTGGGTGTGGAGACGTACAGCTGGAGAAGGAAATGTGTGGGTGTGGAGACTTACAGCTAGAGATGGAAATGTGTGGGTGTGGAGACTTACAGCTAGAGAAGGCAGCAAGTTTTGAGCCCGTCTCCAAATATCCACAGAGTCTTGCTCATCAATCTGTGTCCTCCAGTCAGCCACCTGACCAGTTCCACCCACAACTGTGTACTTGACCCTGCAACCAATGATGACCTGAAGCTGAACCAGGTGTCCTGTTGTCACTTGGTAAACAATTGTCACAGTCTAACACAAATTTTTTGTATATGTAATGTGAACTTATTTATGTAGTATAAATCTGTCTATCTAGTGTAAATCTATCCATATAATATGTATGTCACTATGTAGTGTTAACTTATCAATGTAGTGTGATCCTATCTACGTAGTGTCAGCTTGTCTACGTAGTGTGAACCTCCTCTTTATGTAATATAAATCAGTCAATGTAGTGTGAACCTCTTTATACAGTTTGAACCTGTCTATGTAATGTGAACCTATCTATGAAGTGTGAACCTATGTATGGGGGGGGGGGGGCAACATATCTATATAGTTTGAAGCTATGTGAGTAGTGTGAACCTCTGTATGTAGTGTAAACTATATATTTAGTGACAACTTGTAGGAAAAGGAGTCTATATGAGGGGTCAACAGGTACCAAACACGACATCTGACACTGACGGATGTGTATTGTGAGAGAGGAAGATATTGAGCAGCTAGAAACATGCCAGATCGCTGGCACTTCCTGTGGAAAAGAGATAACCAGAAACACTGGTCAGACAACGCCCTACGAGATACAGTCGAGAAGGGCAGTTAACTCTCCGGCAGATACAGCAAGACGACTGATTATAGCATCTAGGTTTGCCAGGAACCTTTTAGATTAAATATAAACAGATGCTACGGACAAGGCTTTGAAAAAAAACACACATGGAGAGGAAAAGGGTGCACTGTAAAAAGGAGAGAGGTTCGAGAGTCAGGACCGGGGGTTATAATGAGACCATTAAAACAAGGATTGGGTTTTATGGACAAAGGAGTAGCCCTGTACAAGGTCCAACAATATTAGTAATGAGACTGATTTTATTATGGTCAAGACAAAATGCCATCCATGAATCCAAGCAAGAGGCAACCTTCGTCTATGATCTGGCAACTTTTCATTGCAGCCCGATAAGCAGACAACAAACAAGCTGCCATTTTGTTAACCCAGTCAGAGATGCATTGTTATGTAATTAGCAGGGAGCATAAAAAAGCTAACATTTAATTCTGTTTAAAACTCAGAAAAAGTGCCATTGCAACAATTGAATTGATGCAGTAAGTTTATGGGGATAATTTTTTTATCTCGTGCACTCATGTATTTCGTGCCTAAGTATGGCATCTGTGTAATTCAGATTCCGTCTCTTAATGATTGATGTCACTATAGTCTCCTGATCTGTGATCGTGTGACTGAGATGATTCACTTAATTAGTGGTAATAAAATCAAGACAGTCTCATAAAATATTTAAAGTGACATAGAGGTATAATTCAAATCATTCAGAGCACTAAATGTTTCTTGTAATTTGCTGGTAACCAGTGACGTATATTTTTGGTTTTTGTATGTAATCGTATAATTTCGTGTAATTAGTACTGTAATAACTGATAATTTATAGACTTTTAAAGTAGAAATTAGAACAAGTGACAATGTCAGGAAACAGCCTGCGTTTGTGATTTCTTTTTGGGAAGTTACGTGTGCCGTGTTAGATTATAGGGTAACATACAGTTACGTGTGCCGTGTTAGATTAAAGGGTGACATACAGTTACGTGTGTCATGTTAGATTACAGGGTAACATACAGTTACGTGTGCCATGTTAAATTATAGGGTAACATACAGTTACGTGTGCCGTGTTAGATTAAAGGGTGACATACAGTTATGTGTGTCATGTTAGATTACAGGGTAACATACAGTTACCTGAGCTGTGTTAGATTATAGGGTAACATACAGTTACCTGTGCCATGTTAGATTATAGGGTAAAATAAGTTACGTGTGCCGAGTTAGATTATAGGGTAACATACAGTTACCTGTGCCATGTTAGATTATATGGTAAAATAAGTTATGTGTGCCGAGTTAGATTATAGGGTAACATACAGTTATGTGTGCCATGTTAGATTATAGGGTAACATACAGTTACCTGTGCCGTGTAAGATTATAGGGTAACAGTTACATATGCTGTGTTAGATTATAGGGTAACATACAGTTACCTGTGCTGTGTAAGATTATAGAGTAACAGTTACACATGCTGTGTTAGATTATAGGGTAACATACAGTTACATGTGCCGTGTTAGATTAAGAGTTACATACAGTTACAAGTGCCGTGTTAGATTATAGGGTAACATACAGTTACGTGTTCCGTAACAGATATGTGTAGTGTGGACTTATTTATGTAGTGTAAACCTAAATGTGTAGTGTGAACTTATCTATGTAGTGTAAACCTAAATGTGTAGTGTGAACAACTCACCCAGGTAGAATGTAGATGTCTTCTTGTCCTGGCTGAGGCTTGAACAGGTAGAAATGTTTGATCCAGGGGGCGTGAACCTACAGATACAAGAGTGGATGGTCTGTTTGCTCAGTCACAACAAACAAGTGTGCGATCAGACATCAATTGCTCAGTCACAACAAACAAGTGTGCAATCAGACATCCATTGCTCAATCACAACAAACAAGTGAGCGATTATGGGGAAGAGACCCTCCACACCTGGCCTCTTGTGGGGAAGAGACACTTACCCCCCACAACTGGCCTCTGGTGGGGAAGAGACACTTACCCCCCCATACCTGGCCTACCCTCCATACTGGTGGGGAAAGAGACACTTTTGGGGAAGAGACACTAACCCTCCACACCTGGCCTCTGGTGGGGAAGAGACACTTACCCTCCACATTTAGCCTCTTATGGGGAAGAGACACTTACCCTCCACACCTGGTCTCTTGTGGGGAAGAGACACTTATCCTCCATAGTTGGTCTCTTATGGGGAAGAGACACTTACCCTTCACAACTGGCCTCTTATGGGGAAGAGACACTTACCCTCCACACCTAGCCTCTTGTGGGTAAGAGACACTTACCCTCCACATTTAGCCTCTTGTGGGGAAGAGACACTTACCCTCCACACCTGGCCTCTTGTGGGGAAGAGACACTTACCCTCCACACCTGGCCTCTTGTGGGGAAGAGACCCTTACCCTCCACACCTGGCCTCTTGTGGGGAAGAGACACTTACCCTCCACACCTGGCCTCTTGTGGGGAAGAGACACTTACCCTCCACATCTGGCCTCTTGTGGGGAAGAGACACTTACCCTTCACACCTGGCCTCTTGTGGGGAAGAGACACTTACCCTCCACACCTGGCCTCTTGTGGGGAAAAGACTGCTCCATCCTGGCCTCTTATCAAGAGATCGCCCTCCCACCTGGCCTCGCTACAGTTGATCACCAGGTCACACTGACCTTATGGGGAAGAGACATTTACCCTCTACACCTGGCCTCTTGTGGGGAAGAGACAGTTCAATTCCACACTTTGTATGTGGGGAAAATCATCATCATCATCATCATCCTCTTATCATCATGAGTACTATGTGTAAACCGTGCCACACTCTGTGGGGAAGAGACACTTAACCGAGCACACTGGCCTCTTGTGGGGAACCATGACACTTAACCTGCCACACTGTTTAACTTATGGGGAACTGAGCCATTACCCTCCACACCTGCCACTTAACCGTGCCACACTGTTTAACTATGGCACTTAACCGTGCTATGCTGTTTAACTATGGCACTTAACCATGCCACACTGTTTAACCATGACACTTAACCGTGCCACACTGTTTAACTATGACACTTAACCGTGCTCTGCTGTTTAACCATGGCACTTAAATGTGCCACACTGTTTAACTATGACACTTACCCTCCACAACTGGCCTGTTATGGGGAAGAGACATTTACCCTCCACACACTGTTTGGGGAAGGACACTTACCCTCCACATTAGCCTCTGCTGGGGAAGATGACACTTAACCCTGCCACACCTTCCTAACTGTGGGAAGAGACTTACCCTCCATAGTTGGTCTCTTATGGGGAAGAGACACTTACCCTGCCACACTGCCTCTTATGGGGAAGAGACACTTACCCTCCACACCTGGCCTGTTTGTGGGGAAGAGACACTTACCCTCCACACCTGGCCTCTTGTGGGAAAGAGACACTTACCCTCCACACCGTGCCTCATGTGGAGAAGAGACACTTACCCTCCACACCTTGCCTCTGTGGGGAAGAGACACTTACCCTCACACATTTAGCCTATTATGGGGAACCAGACACTTACCCTCCACAATTAACCCTCTTGTGGGGTTTAGACACTTACCCTCCACCGTGCCACACTGTTATGGGGAAGAGACACTTAACCCTCCACACTGGCCTCTTATGGGGCAAGAGACACTTACCCTGCCACACTGGCCTCTCCATGTGGGGAAGAGACACTTACCCTCCACACCTGGCCTAATTGAGGGGAAGAGACACTTAATGTTCACACCTGGCCTCTTGTGGGGAAGAGACACTTACCCTTTACACCTGGCCTCTTGTGGGGAAGAGACGCTTACCCTCCACACCTGGCCTCTTGTGGGGAAGAGACACTTACCCTCCACACCTGGCCTCTTGTGGGGAAGAGAAACTTACCCTCCACACCTGGCCTCTTGTGGGGAAAACCTGCTCATCCTTCAAGAGATCGCCAGCTCCCAGGCCGCTACAGTTGATCACCAGGTCACACTGACCTGCAAACTAGTGGGAAAAGAACAGTTCAATTCATGACTGTATGTACATCATCATCATCATATCATCATCATGAGTACTATGTGTAAACCGTGCCACACTCTTTAACCATGGTACTTAACCGAGCCACACTGTTTAACCATGGCACTTAACCGTGCCACACTGTTTAACTAATGCACTTAACTGTGCCATGCTGTTTAACTATGACACTTAACCGTGCCACACTGTTTAACTATGGCACTTAACCGTGCTGTGAGACTAGGTGGAAAGGTTATGGCACTTAACCATGGTTACTGTGAGTCCATGAAACTTAACCGTTGGCACTGTTTAACTATGTGAGTCTAACCGGGGAAAGGTATAGTTGGCATCTTATTGGTCTATGTGAGACTAGGTGGAAAGATGTTGGAGACCATGCCACACTGATCAAGGACTATACATTCAACTTCAGTGGCCAGGATGAGGAGTAAATGGCGTTGGCTTTCATGTGCATGAGAATATTAGAAACACAATTACGCCTAAATGCATGCCCCATTCAAACTTACAGTCATATAAGTCTATGCTCCAACAACAGACTACGATGACACTTTTTTGAGATTTATATAAACTCCAAAATATTATTGAGAAACACTTAACCAAGAAAGATGTACTGTTTAACTGGGACACTTAACCATGCCACACTGTATGAACTAGAACGAACGAACCACACTATTATCAAAGGGTCACAAAGTGGCACGTAGGCCTGTCTTACATTAGCTGTTCTAAATACCCATAACTTTCACACAGCAGATGTATTTTATGACAAAAACCATGCCATCTTCATATAATAATATGCAAATTAATGAATGCCAAGTCAAAAACAAAAACAAAAGCATTGCAAAAATGCATGCAAACACTCGCGCGACCGCACACACACAATTACATACACATGCTACACACCACACATTTTACATACACACACCCGCATACATATACACATACTATATATAACTATACACATACAAACACCACACATACATACATACGTGTTTATGTATGGAACAAAGTGACACTGTCACTGACTATGTGTTATGTCATGAACATGTTACCGTACATGTAATGCTTTCTGTGTGCCTGTCATTCTCCATCTCTCTCTCTCCTGAAGTGTGTGCGTGTGCGTGTGTGTGCGTGCGTGCGTGCAGCGTGGGTCAAGGTGTGTGTGTATAAAGATATGTGTGTGCACCACCATGAGTGCAAGTGGAAGCGAACCTCACTCACTTAAACTGATCACTTTCCTCATGTCGAAAACCTGCCTCAGGAATCTGAAACGAAGAGATCTATTATTTGTACAATCATTCCCCCCAAATTACCAAATTTGTGCAATCATTCTCCTGATTGACATGCTGACACAATTTTTCACCTGGGGGGGGGGGCTCATTCAAATTTTCACCTGAGGGAAGGTGCTCCTAAATTCCACCTGAGTTAAAATGCCTCAAACATTGGCTTTCACCTGAGTTAACATGAAATTCAATCTTTCATAGTGAGTTAACATGGCTGTATTCTTTCCCTGAGTTAACATGCTCCCACTTTCACCCAGGTAACATGCTCATACAATCTTTTAGCTGGTGTCCTCATGGATATGGTTTCCAGACTGCACCACGGGGAACAGCAGAGTTACAACATGAGCTGGAAAGGTATAGTTGGCATCTCATTGGTTTATGAGAGACTAGGTGAGAAGGTATAGTTGGCATCTTATTGGTCTATGTGAGACTAGGTGGAGAGGTATGGTTGGCATCTCATTGGTTTATGTGAGTCTAGGTGGAAAGGTATAGTTGGCATCTTATTGGTCTATGTGAGACTAGGTGGAAAGAGTTTGGAGAAACATCAACTGATCAAGGACATACATTTCACTTCAGTGGAGAGGATAGAGGAGTAAATGGCGTTGGCTTTCATGTGCATGAGAATATTAGAAACACAATTACGCCTAAATGCAACCCCATTCAAACTTACAGTCATATAAGTCTATGCTCCAACAACAGACTACGATGACAACTTTTTTGAGATTTTATATAAACTCCAAAATATTATTGAGAAAACACCAAAGAAAGATGTACTGATAATTCTGGGAGACTGGAATGCTAAGGTATGAACAGAACGAACGAACAAACTATTATCAAAGGGTCACAAAGTGGGCACGTAGGCCTGTCTTACATTAGCCTTCTAAATACCCATCTTTCACACAGCAGATGTATTTTATCAAAAAAGCATGTCATCTTCATATAATAATATGCAAATTATGAATATCAAGTCAAAAACAAAAACAAAAGCATCGCTGCAAAAATGCATGCAAACACTCGCGCGACCGCACACACACACTTACATACACATGCATACACACACACATACATACACACACCCGCATACATATACACATACATATATATTGCATACACATACAAACACACACACATACATACATACGTGTTATGTCCGAACAAAGTGACACTGTCACTGACTATGTGTTATGTCAGAACATGTTACCGTACATGTAATGCTTTCTGTGTGCCTGTCATTCTCCATCTCTCTCTCTCTCTCTCTCTCTCTCTCTCTCTCTCTCTCTGAGTGTGCGTGCGTGCGTGCAGCGTGGGTAAAGGTGTGTGTGTATGTATATATGTGTGTGCGTGTGTGTATGTGCAAGTGGAAGCGAACCTCACCTCACTTAAACTGAACACTTTCCTCTTATGTACTCGACCTCCTGCCTCAGTGAATCTGAAACGAAGAGATCTATTATTTGTACAATCATTCTCCCAAATAACCATGTTTGTGCAATCATTCTCCTGACTTAACATGCTGACACAATTTTTCACCTGAGTTAACATGCTCATTCAATTTTTCACCTGAGTTAACATGCTCCTATAATCTTTCACCTGAGTTAACATGCTCATTCAATCTTTCACCTGAGTTAACATGCTCGTACAATCTTTCGCCTGAGTTAACATGCTCATACAATCTTTCACCTGAGTTAACATGCTCATACAATCTTTTCACCTGAGTTAACATGCTCATACAATCTTTCACCTGAGTTAACATGCTCATACAATCTTTCACCTGAGTTAACATGCTTGTACAATTTTTCACCTGAGTTAACATGCTCACTCAATCTTTCACCTGAGTCAACATGCTCATACAATCTTTCACCTGAGTTAACATGCTCATACAATCTTTCACCCGAGGTAACATGCTCATACAATCTTTCACCTGAGTCAACATGCTCATACAATCTTTCACCTGAGTTAACATGCTCACACAATTTTTTACCGGAGGTAACAGGCTTGTATAACCCTCCTCGTGAGTTCATTTGCCGATAAAATAATTTTCATGAGTTAACAGGCTTGTTCAATCCTTCCCCAGAGCTAGCATTGTCAGACAGTTATTCTTTGGCTGTACCGGAAACGCAACTTTACCAGAAACACACCTATGCTATTTTTCTGCTTGCTCCGAGACAGCGCAAGTTTGGTTCACATTTTCCTCTTCCAGCCTTGACCCTGAGAGCAAGTGCATCGAAGGTTAAAAGTTCATGAAGTTTCCACATTATCAAAAGATGTGCTGAGAAAGGAGGGGGGAAAAAGGGGGGGGGGGGGGGGGGGGGCCTTCGTTCCTGTCACTTGCACGTTGATTCACACTCCAGCCAGCCGGGACAGTTTTAGCCGGGAACAGACGAGATAGCCATGTCAGTTCTAGCCGGGAGCAGCCGTGTCAGTTCTAGCCGGGTACAAATATATATATCTGGTGCCCACACGTGACACTGCGATACAGCACTGCCAACTTGGCGTCTTACAGACTAGAAATAGGACAACGAGAGATCTGTTGACTCCCAGAAGCCACTAACCAATTTGAGGCCGATATACTGGGGTCAGGAGTCAACTGTAGGCGAATTTCCCGCTCCCTTCCTGCTCCCACCGGGGACACATTCTGCCAGCCGCATTTGTGTATAAACCATCTGGACTCTTGACGATGATGGTGGATACATTCAGCATTACGCCCGTCGGCTTGACCTCCAACGTCATTTCCATGTACCCACGTGAGTCTGGGTGAAGCTCAATGTTCAGGTTAGTGTTTCACAATCCACCATTATCGACGACTGCAACTTATTACCCCGGGGGTGGCAGGTTGGAAACTGCGCCATATTGATGACCTGATTGAACGCGTTCATGTTGACGTGACCCCTGGCTCTGGTGTGTCTGTGAAGACCTGCCCGATGGGTTCTGAAGACACTATTCCTGACTGAGCTTCCTCTCTTCATTTGGCTTTCTCTAAATCAGTCACGTGACCATCTTACAGTGACTGCCATCTTTGATGCCTCACATGTACCATGACCGGTGTCACTGCAAGTCCGCCCCCTCCTCCCCCGCTCTTACTAGCACAGGTCTCATCAGCAACAACTCCCAGATAGTCATTTTACTGTGGCACTGGAAGCCCGGTCCTCGCCCCAGCTAGCAACAAGATGCCAGCGCCTAGCAACAAGATGCCAGCGCCTAGCAACAAGGGAGGCCTTAGCAACAAGATGACAGCGCTTAGCAACAAGATGGGAGCGCCTAGTGAAAAGCGGTGTGTTCCTACCTTTTGGTCAGCCACTGCAAATAGGGTGTCACGTCCACCTGGACCGTTGTGTGGAAGTACCCAGACCTATGGACGCGGAAAACGTTGAAGTTAGAGAGCCAACAAATGGGGACAGGCTGGGGTCGGACAGACAATAAACGGGGACAGGCTGGGGTCAGACAATAAAAGGGGACAGGCTGGGGTCAGACAATAAACGGGGACAGGCTGGGGTCAGACAATAAACGGGGACAGGCTGGGGTCAGACAATAAACGGGGAAATGCTGGGGTCAGACAACAAATGGGAACTGGTGAAAGTCAGACAGACAAAAAATGGGGACAGGTGGAAGTCAGACAGACAAAAAATGGGGACAGTTGGAAGTCAGACAGACAAAAAGTGGAAAACTAGGACGTCAAACAGACAAGAAAAGGAGCAGTGGATGAAGAACAGCCTAGAGACTGCTGTCAGACATTGGGCTGACAGGGATATATCTTCGTTTACTCACATGTGACATAGGTTAAACAGGTGACACTGACAGGTGACAATGACATGTGACAAGGACATGTGGCAAATACAGGTTACACAGGAAAACATCCGTGAGCAGAAACGTGACACTAATACATGACGTAAGGTAGACTTTTGACAGTGACATGTGATATCTGACAGTCACACGCGGCATTTGACAGTGACATGTGATATCTGACAGTCACACGCAGCATTTGACAGTGACATGTGATATCTGACAGTCACTCACGGCGTTTGACACACATGTGTGAAAAAAAATGGTAACCCATGCCCCGTGACTGTTTCTAGCACATATCCCTGTTTGTGTATCCAGCACTTTTTCCCATGTCTGTACCTAGCACAGTCTAAATCTAGCACAGATCTCTGTGTCTGTATCAAGCACAGATTCCCATGTCTGAATGAAGCACAGATTCCCATGTCTATATCTAGCACAGATTCCAATGTCTGTATCAAGCACAGATTCCCATGTCTGTATCAAGCACAGATTACCATGTCTATATCTAGCACAGATTCCAATGTCTATATCTAGCACAGATTCCCATGTCTATATCTAGCACAGATTCAAATGTCTATATCTAGCACAGATCTCCCTGTACCTAGCACAGATTTCCATGTCTATATCTAGCACAGATCTCTCTGTACCTAGCACAGATTCCCATGTCTGTACCTAGCACAGATTCCCATGTCTATATCTAGCACAGATCTCTTTCTGTACCTAGCACAGATTCCCATGTCTGTACCTAGCACAAATTCTAATGTCTGTACCTAGCACAGATTCCCATGTCTGTACCTAGCACAGATCTCTTTCTGTACCTAGCACAGATTCCCATGTCTGTACCTAGCACAGATTCCCCTGTCTATATCTAGCACAGATCTCTTTCTGTACCTAGCACAGATTCCCATGTCTGTACCTAGCACAGATTATCATGTCTGTACCTAGCCCAGATTCCCATGTCTGTACCTAGCACAGATTCCCATGTCTATATTTAGCACAGATCTCTTTCTGTACCTAGCACAGATTCCCATGTCTGTACCTAGCACAGATTCCCATGTCTGTACCTAGCACAGATTCCCATGTCTGCACCTGGCACAGATTCCCATGTCTGTACCTAGCACAGATTCCCATGTCTATATCTAGCACATATCTCTTTCTGTACCTAGCACAGATCTCTCTGTACCTAGCACAGATTACCATGTCTGTACCTAGCACAGATCTCTCTGTACCTAGCACAGATTCCCATGTCTTTTTCTGGCAGAAATCTCTGAGTCTGTATCTTGTTTGTTTGTTTGTTTTAGTATCCAGAAGCCACGAGTTGTTAACCCTTAGGCTCGGTATCACAGATATATCAACCTTTCGGCCTTGATTCCATTGTAAATACCGTAAATCTGGAAGAAATGTCGCTTTTCTGCCTACCCCCGGGAGTGAACACGGACCACAAGGAGTTCGTCACCTGGTCACCGTGCAATCCAGTTTAGCCAACTACGCTAGAGAGCCGGGCGAGTCTGTATCTAGCACAGATATCTGTGTCTTTACCTAGCACATATTCCTGTCTATTTCTAGAACAGATCTCTGTGTCTGTATCTAGCTCAGATCTCTGTGTCTGTATCTAGCTCAGATCTCTGTGTCTTTACCTAGCACAAATTCCTATGTCTATTTCTAGAACAGATCTCTGTGTCTGTATCTAGCTCAGATCTCTGTGTCTGTATCTAGCACAGATCTCTGTGTCTGTATCTAGCACAGATCTCTGTGTCTGTATCTAGCACAGATCTCTGTGTCTGTATCTAGCACAGATCTATGTGTCTTTACCTAGCACATATTCCTATGTCTATTTCTAGAACAGATCTCTGTGTCTGTATCTAGCTCAGATCTCTGTGTCTCTACCTGGTACATATCTCTGTGTCTTTACCTAGCACATATTCCCATGTCTATATCTAGCACATATTTCTGTGTCTGTATCTAGCAAAGATGTTTTTGTTTGTATCTAGCACAGATCTCTGTGTCTGTGTCTAGATCTCTGTGTCTGTATCTAGCACATATCTCTGTGTCTGTATCAAGCACAGATTCCCATGTCTGTACCTAGCACAGATTCCCATGTCTATATCTAGCACAGATCTCTTTCTGTACCTAGCACAGATTCCCATGTCTGTACCTAGCACAAATTCCCATGTCTGTACCTAGCACAGATTCCCATGTCTGAATGAAGCACAGATTCCCATGTCTATATCTAGCACAGATTCCAATGTCTGTATCAAGCACAGATTCCCATGTCTGTATCAAGCACAGATTACCATGTCTATATCTAGCACAGATTCCAATGTCTATATCTAGCACAGATTCCCATGTCTATATCTAGCACAGATTCAAATGTCTATATCTAGCACAGATCTCCCTGTACCTAGCACAGATTTCCATGTCTATATCTAGCACAGATCTCTCTGTACCTAGCACAGATTCCCATGTCTGTACCTAGCACAGATTCCCATGTCTATATCTAGCACAGATCTCTTTCTGTACCTAGCACAGATTCCCATGTCTGTACCTAGCACAAATTCCAATGTCTGTACCTAGCACAGATTCCCATGTCTGTACCTAGCACAGATCTCTTTCTGTACCTAGCACAGATTCCCATGTCTGTACCTAGCACAGATTTCCCTGTCTATATCTAGCACAGATCTCTTTCTGTACCTAGCACAGATTCCCATGTCTGTACCTAGCACAGATTACCATGTCTGTATCTAGCCCAGATTCCAATGTCTGTACCTAGCACAGATTCCCATGTCTATATTTAGCACAGATCTCTTTCTGTACCTAGCACAGATTCCCATGTCTGTACCTAGCACAGATTCCCATGTCTGTACCTAGCACAGATTCCCATGTCTGCACCTGGCACAGATTCCCATGTCTGTACCTAGCACAGATTCCCATGTCTATATCTAGCACATATCTCTTTCTGTACCTAACACAGATCTCTCTGTACCTAGCACAGATTACCATGTCTGTACCTAGCACAGATCTCTTTGTACCTAGCACAGATTCCCATGTCTTTTTCTGGCAGAAATCTCTGAGTCTGTATCTTGTTTGTTTGTTTGTTTTAGTATCCAGAAGCCACGAGTTGTTAACCCTTAGGCTCGGTATCATAGATATATCAACCTTTCGGCCTTGATTCCATTGTAAATACCGTAAATTTGGAAGAAATGTCGCTTTTCTGCCTACCCCCGGGGGTGAACACGGACCACAAGGAGTTCGTCACCTGGTCACCGTGCAATCCAGTTTAGCCAACTACGCTAGAGAGCCGGGCGAGTCTGTATCTAGCACAGATATCTGTGTCTTTACCTAGCACATATTCCTATGTCTATTTCTAGAACAGATCTCTGTGTCTGTATCTAGCTCAGATCTCTGTGTCTGTATCTAGCTCAGATCTCTTTGTCTTTACCTAGCTCAGATTCCTATGTCTATTTCTAGAACAGATCTCTGTGTCTGTATCTAGCAGCACAGATCTATGTGTCTGTACCATTCCTATGTCAGACAGATCTCTGTGTCTGTATCTAGCACAGTCTGTGTATCTAGCACAGATCTCTGTGTCTGTATCTAGCACAGATCTCTGTGTCTGTATCTAGCACAGATCTCTGTGTCTGTATCTAGCACAGATCTATGTGTCTTTACCTAGCACATATTCCTATGTCTATTCTCTAGAACAGATCTCTGTGTCTGTATCTAGCTCAGATCTCCGTGTCTCTACCTAGTACAGATCTCTGTGTCTTTACCTAGCACATATTCCCATGTCTATATCTAGCACATATTTCTGTGTCTGTATCTAGCAAAGATGTTTTTGTTTGTATCTAGCACAGATCTCTGTGTCTGTGTCTAGATCTCTGTGTCTGTATCTAGCACATATCTCTGTGTCTGTATCAAGCACAGATTCCTATGTCTGAATCAAGCATAGATTCCCATGTCTATATCTAGCACAGATTCAAATGTCTGTATCAAGCACAGATTCCCATGTCTGTATCAAGCACAGATTCCCATGTCTGTATCAAGCACAGATTCCCATGTCTGTATCAAGCACAGATTTCCATGTCTTTATCTAGCACAGATTCCCATGTCTGTATAGCAAGCACAGATTCACATGTCTGTCTGTATCTAGCACAGATTTCCCATGTCTTTATCTAGCACAGATTCCCATGTCTATATCTAGCACAGATTCCCATGTCTATATCTAGCACAGATTCCCATGTCTATATCTAGCACAGATTCCCATGTCTATATCTAGCACAGATTCCCATGTCTATATCTAGCACAGATCTCTGTGTCTGTATCTAGCACAGATCTCTGTGTCTGTATCTAGCACAGATCTATGTGTCTTTACCTAGCACATATTCCTATGTCTATTTCTAGAACAGATCTCTGTGTCTGTATCTAGCTCAGATCTCTGTGTCTCTACCTGGTACATATCTCTGTGTCTTTACCTAGCACATATTCCCATGTCTATATCTAGCACATATTTCTGTGTCTGTATCTAGCAAAGATGTTTTTGTTTGTATCTAGCACAGATCTCTGTGTCTGTGTCTAGATCTCTTTCTGTACCTAGCACAGATTCCCATGTCTGTACCTAGCACAAATTCCCATGTCTGTACCTAGCACAGATTCCCATGTCTGAATGAAGCACAGATTCCCATGTCTATATCTAGCACAGATTCCAATGTCTGTATCAAGCACAGATTCCCATGTCTGTATCAAGCACAGATTACCATGTCTCTATATCTAGCACAGATTCCATGTCTATATCTAGCACAGATTCCCATGTCTATATCTAGCACAGATTCCCATGTCTATATCTAGCACAGATTCAAATGTGTCTATATCTAGCACAGATCTCCAATGTCTGTACCTAGCACAGATTTCCATGTCTATATCTAGCACAGATCTCTCTGTACCTAGCACAGATTCCCATGTCTGTACCTAGCACAGATTCCCATGTCTATATCTAGCACAGATCTCTTTCTGTACCTAGCACAGATTCCCATGTCTGTACCTAGCACAAATTCCAATGTCTGTACCTAGCACAGATTCCCATGTCTGTACCTAGCACAGATCCATTTCTGTACCTAGCACAGATTCCCATGTCTGTACCTAGCACAGATTCCCATGTGTCTATATCTAGCACAGATCTCTTTCTGTACCTAGCACAGATTCCCCTGTCTATATCTAGTCTGTACCTAGCACAGATTCCCATGTCTGTCTGTATCTAGCCCAGATTCCCATGTCTGTACCTAGCACAGATTCCCATGTCTATATTTAGCACAGATCTCTTTCTGTACCTAGCACAGATTCCCATGTCTGTACCTAGCACAGATTCCCATGTCTGTACCTAGCACAGATTCCCATGTCTGCACCTGGCACAGATTCCCATGTCTGTACCTAGCACAGATTCCCATGTCTATATCTAGCACATATCTCTTTCTGTACCTAGCACAGATCTCTCTGTACCTAGCACAGATTACCATGTCTGTACCTAGCACAGATCTCTCTGTACCTAGCACAGATTCCCATGTCTTTTTCTGGCAGAAATCTCTGAGTCTGTATCTTGTTTGTTTGTTTGTTTTAGTATCCAGAAGCCACGAGTTGTTAACCCTTAGGCTCGGTATCATAGATATATCAACCTTTCGGCCTTGATTCCATTGTAAATACCGTAAATCTGGAAGAAATGTCGCTTTTCTGCCTACCCCCGGGGGTGAACACGGACCACAAGGAGTTCGTCACCTGGTCACCGTGCAATCCAGTTTAGCCAACTACGCTAGAGAGCCGGGCGAGTCTGTATCTAGCACAGATATCTGTGTCTTTACCTAGCACATATTCCTATGTCTATTTCTAGAACAGATCTCTGTGTCTGTATCTAGCTCAGATCTCTGTGTCTGTATCTAGCTCAGATCTCTGTGTCTTTACCTAGCACAAATTCCTATGTCTATTTCTAGAACAGATCTCTGTGTCTGTATCTAGCTCAGATCTCTGTGTCTGTATCTAGCACAGATCTCTGTGTCTGTATCTAGCACAGATCTCTGTGTCTGTATCTAGCACAGATCTCTGTGTCTGTATCTAGCACAGATCTATGTGTCTTTACCTAGCACATATTCCTATGTCTATTTCTAGAACAGATCTCTGTGTCTGTATCTAGCTCAGATCTCCGTGTCTCTACCTGGTACAGATCTCTGTGTCTTTACCTAGCACATATTCCCATGTCTATATCTAGCACATATTTCTGTGTCTGTATCTAGCAAAGATGTTTTTGTTTGTATCTAGCACAGATCTCTGTGTCTGTGTCTAGATCTCTGTGTCTGTATCTAGCACATATCTCTGTGTCTGTATCAAGCACAGATTCCTATGTCTGAATCAAGCATAGATTCCCATGTCTATATCTAGCACAGATTCAAATGTCTGTATCAAGCACAGATTCCCATGTCTGTATCAAGCACAGATTCCCATGTCTGTATCAAGCACAGATTCACATGTCTGTATCAAGCACAGATTTCCATGTCTTTATCTAGCACAGATTCCCATGTCTGTATCAAGCACAGATTCCCATGTCTGTATCAAGCACAGATTTCCATGTCTTTATCTAGCACAGATTCCCATGTCTATATCTAGCACAGATTCCCATGTCTATATCTAGCACAGATTCCCATGTCTATATCTAGCACAGATTCCCATGTCTATATCTAGCACAGATTCCCATGTCTATATCTAGCACAGATTCCCATGTCTATATCTAGCACAGATCTCTCTGTACCTAGCACAGATTCCTATGTCAATATCTAGCACAGATCTCTCTGTACCTAGCACAGATCTCTCTGTACCTAGCACAGATTCCCATGTCTGTACCTAGCACAGATTACCATGTCTGTACCTAGCCCAGATTCCCATGTCTGTACCTAGCACAAATTCCCATGTCTGTAACTAGCACAGATTCCCATGTCTGTACCTAGCACAGATCTCTTTCTGTACCTAGCACAGATTCCAATGTCTGTACCTAGCACAAATTCCCATGTCTATATCTAGCACAGATCTCTTTTTGTACCTAGCACAGATTCCCATGTCTGTACCTAGCACAGATTCCCATGTCTGTACCTAGCACAGATTCCCATGTCTGCACCTAGCACAGATTCCCATGTCTGTACCTAGCACAGATTCCCATGTCTATATCTAGCACAGATCTCTTTCTGTACCTAGCACAGATTCCCATGTCTGTACCTAGCACAGATTCCCATGTCTGTACCTAGCCCAGATTCCCATGTCTGTACCTAGCACAGATTCCCATGTCTATATCTAGCACAGATCTCTTTCTGTACCTAGCACAGATTCCCATGTCTGTACCTAGCACAGATTCCCATGTCTGTACCTAGCACAGATTCCCATGTCTGCACCTAGCACAGATTCCCATGTCTGTACCTAGCACAGATTCCCATGTCTATATCTAGCACAGATCTCTTTCTGTACATAGCACAGATCTCTCTGTACCTAGCACAGATTACCATGTCTATATCTAGCACAGATCTCTCTGTACCTAGCACAGATTCCCATGTCTGTGCCTAGCACAGATTCCCATGTCTGTACCTAGCACAGATTCCCATGTCTATATCTAACACAGATCTCTTTCTGTACCTAGCACAGATTCCCATGTCTGTACCTAGCACAAATTCCCATGTCTGTACCTAGCACAAATTCCCATGTCTGTACCTAGCACATATTCCCATGTCTGTACCTAGCACATATCTCTTTCTGTACCTAGCACAGATTCCCATGTCTGTACCTAGCACAGATTCCCATGTCTATATCTAGCACAGATCTCTTTCTGTACCTAGCACAGATTCCCATGTCTGTACCTAGCACAGTCCATGTCTGTACCTAGCCCAGATTCCCATGTCTGTACCTAGCACAGATTCCCATGTCTATATCTAGCACATATCTCTTTCTGTACCTAGCACAGATTCCCATGTCTGTACCTAGCACAGATTCCCATGTCTGTACCTAGCACAGATTACCATGTCTGTACCTAGCACAGATCTCTCTGTACCTAGCACAGATTCCCATGTCTGTATCTAGCGCAGATCTCGCTGCACCTAGCACAGATTCCCATGTTTGTATCTAGCACAGATCTCTCTGTACCTAGCACAGATTCCCATGTCTTTTTCTGGCAGAAATCTCTGAGTCTGTATCTTGTTTGTTTGTTTGTTTTAGTATCCAGAAGCCACGAGTTGTTAACCCTTAGGCTCGGTATCATGGATATCGCAACCTTTCGGCCTTGATTCCATTGTAAATACCGTAAATCTGGAAGAAATGTGGCTTTTCTGCCTACCCCCGGGAGTGAACACGGACCACAAGGAGTTCGTCACCTGGTCACCGTGCAATCCAGTTTAGCCAACTACGCTAGAGAGCCGGGCGAGTCTGTATCTAGCACAGATCTCTGTGTCTAACTAGCACATATTCCTATGTCTATTTCTAGAACAGATCTCTGTGTCTGTATCTAGCTCAGATCTCTGTGTCTGTATCTAGCACAGATCTCTGTGTCTGTATCTAGCACAGATCTCTGTGTCTGTATCTAGCACAGATCTCTGTGTCTTTACCTAGCACATATTTCTATGTCTATTTCTAGAACAGATCTCTGTGTCTGTATCTAGCTCAGATCTCTGTGTCTGTACCTGGTACAGATCTCTGTGTCTTTACCTAGCACATATTCCCATGTCTATATCTAGCACATATTTCTGTGTCTGTATCTAGCAAAGATGTTTTTGTTTGTATCTAGCACAGATCTCTGTGTCTGTGTCTAGATCTCTGTGTCTGTATCTAGCACATATCTCTGTGTCTGTACCTAGCACAGATTCCTATGTCTATTTCTAGCACAGATTCCCGAGTCTATTTCTAGCACAAATTTCTATGTCTCTATCTAGCACATATCTCTATGTCTATTTTTAGCACAGATCTGTATGTCTGTATCTAGCACAGATCTATATGTTAATATATGGCACAGATCTCTATATCTATATCTAGTATATATATCTCTGTTTATTTTTAGCACATATCTGTATGTTTATATATGACACAGATCTATATGTATATGTGATAGGCCCTGGGCAGCTGTTATCTAAATTTGATTAAGCTCAAAGCGAGCAAAAAACCTGGTAAACTTCAGGTCAGAAAGTGATAAATCAGAGGGAATCTGTTCCTTGGCCTTAGGCTTTCTTATGTAGTTTCTGATTTGCCTGGGTTCAGCGCAACATGGGTTCTAGGATAGATTTCCGTTGTGTTGTAATTTTGTGGAGAAGTTAGCTTATGTTCGGTGAAATAAACAGATGTTGAATGTGATAATTATAGTTCCAGCTGTTTGATTAGAATTAGGACCGGTATTTAATGGTATCTAGTTTTACTTATACTGCTGATTAGATTTTACACAACACATGTCTGGGCTAGAGCATTTCTGGTTCACCCCAGCCTAACGAACTCTTTTTCTTTATTTTTCTTGGTACTTGGGCTTTGCTTCTAGTACACTTATATTTAGCACAGATCTTTATGTCTGTATCTAGCAAAAATCTCTATGTTTATATCTTGCACAGATCTCTATGTCTATAGTTAGCACAGATCTCTATGTTTATATCTAGCACAGATCTATATGTTTATATCTAGCACAGATCTATATGTTTATATCTAGCACAGATCTATATGTTTATATCTAGCACAGATCTATATGTTTATATCTAGCACAGATCTCTATGCATATATGTAGTATATACCTCCATGTTTATACCTAGCACAGATCTTTATGTCAGTATCTAGTGCATATCTTTATGTCTGTATCTAGTACAGATCTCTTTGTTATATCTTGGACATATCTTTGTGTGTATATCTAGCACAGAAATCTTAGTTTGTATCTAGCACAGATTTCTATTTCTGTGTCCACATCACAACTTACTTTGCCATGGGAAACCTGGCCAGTTCTGGTGGTGTCAGTTTTCTGTATCCGTCTGTAGCAGATTTGATGATCTCATTCTCCTGTGGGTGGAAGAGTGGAGTGAACATTTGTTATTTTGTTTATGCAGGTGAAAGAGTGAAGTAAACGTTTATTATTTTAATTGTGTGAGTGAAAAAGTGCAGTAAACGTTTGTTCCTTTTTTACACTGGTGGAAGAGTGGAGTAAACGTTTGTAATTTTATTTCTGCAGGTAAAAGAGTGGAGTGAACGTCTCCAGCCCACGTCGCACAAATGTATGCAGTGTATATTAAAGACTGCATGTAGTAGTGGGACTTGTGCTGCACTGACGTAGGCTGCAATCTTTTGGGGGACATAGCCTGGGGCTGTGGGGAAGGGGATTGGAGTTAGGGCCATTTCTACATGTTTTGGTACCGTTAACAGCTCACATTGTGGAATATAAGCCACGTGATATAGCCGGCAGCTAAGAACAGCGAGTAAAATACGTGTTGCTGGCCACACACTAAGCCTAACACCCCCGCAACATAGGAAGGCCCTGCAACATGACAAGGCATGAATGAGAAGGGAAGTCACTCTCTTTCGTGAGCGGAAAATGTTACTAGCACCAAACTTTCCTTTCAATGTGTATTCCATTTAATATTTACACCTTGCAATATTCAATTCGTGTATTATTGATTCCTTTCAACATATTATTCATTATATTATTCCTTTAACATTCACAAGAACATTGTATTAGACTTGCCAGCGCTGTATCAGAGCTCAGCAGCTAGCGCAACTGGCAGAAGCTTATGAATTCTACAATAACAAAATGTTGCAGAGAATAGACTAGTTGTCAAACACTCCTTCTGTCAGCACACGTGTCCTGGTTTTACCTGTTCAACATCGTAGTACAAGTAATAGCCAGATATCGTCTGCACGCCAACATCTCCAGCCAGTGGTGAATGAGCCAGTTGCAGCAGATATTCGTGAGTCACCGAGCTGTGTTTTCTGTTCATGAAACAATTTTTTGATTCAATTGAGTCATTCTTGCATTCTTTCTCAAACACAAACATAGCTCATTTATTCTCAAACACACAGGGGCATGTTTAAACAGAGACCATACCTAGCAACCATTAGTTGGGGCACAGCCCCTGCGACCCGTCTTTACTATTTTGTATGTTATTATTATGTATTTTCTCAAAATATCATTCACGTTATCCTTTTGTAAGATGACAAGATAACCTCCGACTCCAACAGTTGAATAAACTTGGAAGTGTATAGGAAGACAAAGTCAGCAATGCTACAACACAGGGGACGCCTACTGGAGAGATAGTTGGTCGGATAGCCTGTTGACTACAGTCAGTCAGACAGCCTGTTGACAACAGTCAGTCAGATAGCCTGTTGACTACAGTCAGTCAGACAGCCTGTGGAAGGGGACGAATAGTTTGTAAGATAGCTTCTGTGAAGGATAATTGACAAAACTTGTAAGTGTACAGTCACTTTTGGCGCCTCTGGTAGACGACCAGGAAAAACAGATAGTCGCCCAGCTAATGGAAGGGACGTCTCAAAGATTAGACAGGTAACCTGTCTTCTAAAATCGTTCTTTTAGTTTGTGAAAACTTGTCTAGTACATTATGGTACGATCAGACCCACATGAGTATGGGAAACAGTTTCGTCGGACAGCAAGTTCAATGGACAATTATTGGCTAGAGGGACACAATAGCCTCCATGAAAACTAGTTGACAAGACTTGTAACTGTATAGTCACTTATAATGCAACTAAGCAGATGGCCCTCGGAAACAGAGGTGAGACAGGTAGTTGAGCGGACGACTTATGGGTCAGACGGACAGACTGTCTTTCAAAATCGTCCTTTTCAATTTGTGAAAATTCGCACAGTCATGTATGGTACCACCAAGGGGGCGACTATAGGACACAGTTTCGTCGGACAGCCCATTGATGGGACGCATAGTTGGTTAGCCGGAGAGGATAGACTCCTTCAAGAACCATCGACAAGCTTTATGTGTTTACAGTAAGACAACGTTTCTTATAACACAACCTCGTAGACGACCAGGCTAACAGGTGGTTGGACATCTTGTTTCAAGGGCGACTAGTTGTTTAGACGAGTTTGTGAAACACAGTAGAAAGAAAAGACATCAAGTATCTTAAAGTGTTCTCGTGATAAAAGACAACAATCGCTTTAAGGCAAGTAAAAAAAGTAGGACTGTTTTGAAGCAATTTGACATGCCTAATGAAAAAAAAAAGTTAGTAATAATAACAATGTTTTTGTCACAATGTCGTCTTGTGTTTTTTCAAAAGTTGCCTTATGTTGTATAAAAGTCGCCTCGTGTTTCGTCAAAGTCAACTTATGTTTTGTAAAAGTTGCCATGTGCTTTCTAAAAGTCACCCTTTCGTTTCTAAAGGTTGCCTCGTATTTTCTAGAAGTCACCCTCTGGTTTCTAAAAGTCGCCTTGTGTTTCCTTAAAATCGCCCTATGGTTTCTAAAAGTCACCTTGTGTTTTCTTAAAGTCATCCTCTGGTTTCTAAAAGTCGCCTTGTGTTTTCTGAATGTTACATTGTGTTTTCTGAAAGTCGCTGTGTGTCCGAGTTGTCAAGGACAGCCGGTGAAAGACGTGTGCCATACCTTGTGTAATTTAAGATGTCTCAAAGGAAGAGTCATCGAGTGTTTTCCCAACAGAATATACATCTTAGAGACTTGAATAGTACCAAAGCTAATTAATGACTTACCAAGAAAGGTTGGTGAATGAGTGACTTAAGCTGTCCCAAACGAGAAAGACATTGAGCAACTTAAGATGTTCTAACAGCTAAAGGCATGGGACGCTTTAAGGTGACCTAGGGACAGTGGTCAACCTTACTAAGGACCTTCCATAAACGACTTAGCAAGATCAATGAGCAACTTAGGAAGGCTCTTGTGTGACTTAAGGTGTCCTAAACGAAAAAAGACACTGCGTGACTTAAAATTTCCAAAATGATAAAGACATCAAATGACTTAAGCTGACCCAGTTATCGTGGCTGAGTTACTAAGAAACTTCCGTGCACGATTGACAATGTGTTAGACTGTGTCCCAGAGAGAAAGACAGCAGGTGACCTAAGCTGTCCTAAGAGCAGTAACCATCTTACCAATGAACATCAGTGAAGCTTTGTTAAAAGAAGCCAGTGACAGTTTGTTGCACGCATTGAGCCATTTAGGATATCCAAAGAAGAAAGATGTTGAATGACTTACGGTGTCCTTGAGATGGTAGCCGGCCTTACCAAAGTGATTCAGTAAACGACTTACCAAGATTAGTGAGCAGCTTTCGAATTGTCTTGTGTGACTTAGGGTGTCCCAAACGAGGAAGACAGCAGGCGATTTCATATGTACCAAGACACTGTTCACCTTATGATACACATAACCGACTGAGTCTAGTGGTTGCCTCAGTAGGAAACGTTTGTGAATGACTTAAGAAAACTAGTGACCAACTAATGAAGTTCACTGAACAACTTACCTAGAAACTTTAGTGAATCACTTACAAAGATCAGTGATTACATTGCGAGGTACATTATGTGACTTATGGTGTCCCTCGGCGCATAACCCCCTCCTTAAACTAGTCGACATGCCGATTTGACCCTCTCACTGAACATCTGCCTCTAACACTGTGTCTTCTCATCAACTGAATTTACTCCGTTTTTATATTTTGTTATAAAAGGCATAACAACATTTGCCCTGGCATGCTGCCTGCCCTTTAGCATAAGTTCTAAATTTTTCTTGCAACGTAAGCCTCTCCATGAGGTGCCAACATCTAAAACTTCTGTCATATGCTCCTCTTTTTTACAAGAGCTTAAACCATCACTGAGCATTCGATACTATGACACAGCTGCCGCTGTTTTGCAATAAATTCTTCTTTTTACTTCAGCTTAACAATTCTCTAAGCAGCCGGCGTCTAACACCCTCAACGAAACCAAACATTAGCGTTATTTTTCCAATATAAACCCTGAAACAGCCCCAACCCCATTCGTCGCCTGGTAGCACCGCCTCTTATCTAAAACTTAAACCCTCCCTGAGCGGCGACATCTAACAAAATGGCATGACAGTTCTCCTTTTTACTACAGCTCAACCATATCTGTCTGGCCAGGGCCCAACACTATGACATAACGGTCGCCATTTTGCTATTTTTTTTTAGATAAATTACTTCTATAAACAATGCCTATTCAAATTTTGTCCACCAGATACTAGACACCCGGTACCTTCGTGGGGCCTAATCAGTGTGCGTCTGATTATGCTCCTCACATGTTAACGGTAATCATTTCCCGTCCTTTTTAGGATTAAATTGTTTGTTATTCGAAGCCCTACTCTGGCTTTTGCCCGGGGCCTGCAAACATGGCCATAAATATGGCCTAAATGCTAAACGCGGTTTCTGGGACCTCTCCACAGTGATCATCACCCATATGGTGGCACACTGTGTTATCGGGTAGTTATCGCTTGTGTGAAGTCCTAGTGGGGTAGAAAGTAAGTCAGTCAGTCAGTGCTCCTCACTTATGCAGTCATTTCCCTGTAGGATGCACATTTTCGTTTTTGGAGCCTTACTCTGACTCTTGCCAGTGGCCGTAATATAACCTGACCATAAATATGGTCTAATGGCTGAACGCGGTTTCTGTGACCACTCCAGGGTAATCCTCATCCACATGGCGGCACTTTGTGTCATCGGGTGTTTATCTACTACTACACCCCACTTTGTCTCGGGGGCATTAATGTCATGAGTATGTGGTCAAATAGGTCCAACCATGGGATTATGAAGCGAGTTCACAGCTAATAAAACCTCTAAAAATTACCTCTACTAAAATACATAAATCAATAGCCAATAATACATATGATGATCTCTCATACACGTCAAAGGGGTCGAACCCAGCACATCAGGATTCCGAAGCACGTTCACAACCACGTAAAAGCAACCATTAACCCTCTCATGAGAGAGGGAGGGTTTTCCTTTATCTGGAGGGTTCCCTCACATTTCCGGAGGGTTTTTCTTCTTTGTCCCATGTTGAGGGTTCCATCCTGGAGGTGAGGGAAGTCGTTTTTTCCCCTCTGTTTTCAATGCTGAGGGTTATTAGTATAGCCTAAAGTGCAAAAAAACCCAAGAGAATACGGGTGCTTTAGCTCTTCTTATACTACTACTGACGTATGTACAAACAAACAGGATGACTATAACTGCAGACATGGCGTATGTACACAAAAATATAAAGATTACTTGGAAAGACACGACCTATGTACATAAAAACATAAAGATCACAACTACAGATATCGCGTCTGTACACACACACACACACACACACACACGCACACACACACACACACACACACACACAAAGATTACATTAACAGACATGACGTATGTACACACACACACACACACAAAGATTACATTAACAGACATGACGTATGTACACACACACACACGAAGATTACATTAACAGACATGACGTATGTACACACACACACATACACACACACATACACACATAAATTGCCTCCATAGACATGAGGTACGTTCACACAAGCTGAAAGAGTGCCGACCGCCCCGGCCCCCCCCCCCCCCCCCCCAACTTACTTGATAACCTCGGGGTCTGTGTCACCGACAACATACGGCCCCCAGAATCCAGCGGAAATTTCCGATGTTGTGTTAGGTGACCAGTTCTCTGCCACAATCTCAACCTGCGCCTCTGGACAACATTTCTGGATACAGACTGCACATGCCAGCCCGTTGACTCCCGCACCGATGACAACCACCTTGGGAGACTGCAACAATGACAACATCAGGCAACTCTCTCGCATACGAGAGCATGATGCACATATCTCACGCCTGAAAGCATGAGACAACTCTCCCACACATAAGAGCATGAGATACTTCTCCCACACATGAGAGCATGGGACAACTCTCCAACACATTAGAACATGAGACAACTCTCCCACACATGAGAGCATAAGACAACTCTCCCCACATAAGAACATGGGACACCTCTCCCACACATGAGAGCATGGAAAACTCTCCCACACATGAGAGCATGAGACACTTCTCCCACACATGAGAACATGGGACAACTCTCCCACAGATAAGAGCATGAGACACTTCTCCCACACATGAGAGCATGGGACAACTCTCCCACACATAAGAGCATGAGACAACTCTCCCACACATAAGAGCATGAGACAACTCTCCCACACATAAGAGCATGAGACAACTCTCCCACACATAAGAGCATGAGACACTTCTCCCACACATAAGAGCATGAGACAGCTCTCCCACACATAAGAACATGAGACAACTCTCTGACACATGAGTGCATGGGACAATTCTCCCACACATGAGAGCATGGGACAACTCTCCCATACATGAGAGCATGGAACAACTCTATCACACCTTAGAGCTGGGACAACTCTCTCCCACATGTGAGCATGGGACAACTCTCTCACACACGAGAGCTGGGACAACTCTTCCACACAACAGAGCATGAGACAACTCTCCCACACATAAGAGCATGAGACAACTCTCCCACACATAAGAGCATGAATCACTTCTCCCACACATAAGAGCGTGAGACAGCCCTCCCACACATAAGAACATGAGACAACTCTCTGACACATGAGAGCATGGGACAACTCTCCCACACATAGGAGCATGAGAAAACTCTCCCAGACTTGAGAGCATGGAACAACTCTCTCACACCTTAGAGCTGGGACAACTCTCTCACACATGTGAGCATGGGACAACTCTCTCACACATGAGAGCTGGGACAACTCTCTCACACATGTGAGCATGGGACAACTCTCTCACACGTGAGAGCTGGGACAACTCTCTCACACATAAGAGCTGGGACAACTCTCTCACACATGAGAGATGGGACAACTCTCTCACACATAAGAGCTGGGACAACTCTCTCACACATGAAAGCTGGGACAAATCTCTCACACATGGGATCTGGGACAACTCTCTCACGCATGAGAGCTGGGACAACTCTCTCACACATGAAAGCTGTGACAACTCTCTCACACATGAGAGCATGGGACAACTCTCCCAGATATGAGAGCATGAGACAACTCTCTCACACATGAGAGCTGGGGCAACTCTCTCACACATGAGAGCATGATACAACTCTCCCACACATAAGAGCATTGGACAATTCTCTCACACATGAGAGCATGAGACAACTCTCCCACACATGAGAGCTGGGACAACTCTCCCACACATGAGAGCTGGGACAACTCTCACACATGCGAGCATGAGACAACTCTCCCACACATGAGAGCATGAGACAACTCTCCCACACATGAGAGCATGAGACAACTCTCTCACACATGAGAGCTGGGACAACTCTCCCACACATGAGAGCTGGGACAACTCTCCCACACATGAGAGCATGAGACAACTCTCTCACACATGACAGCATGGGACAATTCTCTCACACATGACAGCATGAGACAACTCTCCCACACATGTGAGCATGGGACAACTCTCATACACATAAGAGCATGGGACAACTTTCTGACACATGAGAGCATGGGACAACTCTCTCACACATGAGAGCATGAGACAACTCTCCCACACATGAGAGCATGAGACAACTCTCTCACACATGAGAGCTGGGACAACTCTCCCACACATGAGAGCTTGGACAACTCTCTCACACATGACAGCATGGGACAACTCTCTCACACATGACAGCATGAGACAACTCTCCTACACATGTGAGCATGGGACAACTCTCCCACACATGTGAGCATGGGACAACTCTCCCACACATGAGAGCTTGGGACAACTCTCTGACACATCAGAGCATGAGGGTACTCTCTCACACATGTGACAACTCTTCCCCACACGAGAACACGAGACAATATGAGACAATTCTCCCATAAATGAGAGCATGAGACAAACATAACTCTTTCACTATTGATAGCATGTAGCCTCTTTCCCACTCACGAGAGAGTGAAATAAATATCTCACACACGAGAGAGTGAAATAAATATCTCACACATGAGAGCATGGGACAACTCTCTCACACACGAGAGAGAGTAGAATAAATATCCCACACACGAGAGAGTAATATAAATATCCCACACACGAGAGAGAGAAGCAAATACCGCACACATCCCATTGTATGAGCACTAGATGATACAACTCATCCTCGCATTTAATGAACTTGGTAATATTATGACAAGTATGTCCTTTCGCTGGAACCAGCATGGCACAAGAAGAAGGCCGAGGTACATAAGTCAATGAAGAACATCATAAACACGACTAGAAGAGACAACAAATACTTACAGTACTGACTGACATTGTGCGATATCTGGTCTCTGTCCAAGCTGGAGAGCAATGACTGAAGCTGTCACGAGACCCGCCAGTGAAAGGACTGACTTGAGACAGCTGGGCTGCGCTAGATAAGGCACACATGACTTCCACGTTACTGTCAGGACTGTAGGCAGTGTGTATGTGGTATGTGGTGTGTGTGTGTGTGTGTACATATATATTTATATAAATATATATATGTGTGTGTGAATGTGTGTGTGTATGTGTGTGTGTGTGTATATGTGTGTGTGTATGTGTGTGTGTGGAATTACGTCTGCGACCATGTTATTATGAGTTTGCGTCTGAACACAGAGTCGGTGTTGAGTTATGTGTGTATGCGATGTGTATGTGTTCGTGTGTCTTCGAGAGTTCTGTGATGCGTCCTGCATTTAGAGTGCTTGTGTTGGGTATGTGCGTGCGTATGTCGTGTGTAGTGTGGCATCTACATGTGTACAACTTCTACACGGATTGACTGACACTATACAACCGTGTCTATGTGACCGGAATATATTCTTCCTCCCGCTTACCTGCTCTCAACTCCAGCGGAAGGTTCTTGTTTTCCGGATCTTATTTTGGATCTTGAGTTTGCGTGCACGTCCGTTTATACAGATCTGAATTATCTGTATACAGACTGTTGGTTCCTTGCCTCTCAGGCAGATGCATTCCGACTCTGAAGGATGCCCCCCACCCCCAAATTGTTCTACTATTACGAATTTGTTGTGTGCTAAATGGGCGTTTTTGCCAGTGGTCAGGGAGTGGGAAAGTACGCACTACTTTTCGTGTGATGAGTGAACTAAGTGGGAAGTGAGGGTGGATACTCGGGCCACTGAAAGAGCGTGGAAGTCGTTTTGTGTAAGATTTACGGATTCCACGGGTATGGCCAGACCCACGTGAGAGTGACCACTGGTAGATTAATCCCGTAGTAGTCGGAGTCAGTAGCCTTCAGTCAGTGAATGAGTTAGGACGCTTGTTTGTGCTGTGTGCCGTTTTTATCATGTTTTTTGTTTTCTCGGAGTGTCTGCACAGTTTATTTGAATTTGGTTTATTAGAAATGGAGTTTTGAATGTTCAGTGTAGATGTTCATCGGAAGATGGAGTAAGGCTTGGCCAGCATTGGTGCATCTGTGTGTCACGCTGGTTGACTTGTGGTAAATGTCTGTGGAAACCAATGTGAGGCTAGGATGGAGAGGTGCCAGGGGATACTTCCAAGTGTGACAAGGTATCAGGCGACGTTCTGGATGGTGCGACTAAAGTAAGTCCTCAGATGGCGGGGTCTCTGGGATAGAGATTAGCCAGAGGATGGTCATGGTTATCAGTGAAAGGTGGATTTTGCGCTATGGGACAAGATGTTCCCCTAGCAGCCATCGGGACATAGAGGACTTCCCGTAAAAATGGACGCTGTTTGAAGACGTTGCAAAGTTTTTGCTTCTGACAGACGGGGCCGTTGCATTTTTGCTCCATTTGTCAAAGGATATAGTTTCGTCGCCCAGATATTGAGTTGAGTGCATGGCGCGACCCTGTGAGCTACGGATTTCATTTGGAATGTCCCCCGTGTGGGTTCCGGGGTCCCATTGTGGGGAAAACAAGAATAGACCCACTGCCTCCCCAAAAGCATGTCGTAAGAGTCGACTAACTGGGGAGATTCCTTTGAAGTCGGAGTGCATCTGCCGGAGAGGCAAGGAACCAACAGTCTGTATTCAAGAGAATTAGATCTGTAAAACTGATGCACACGCAACACTCAGGTTCTGGAGCAGGACTGCAGTTCAGTAGTGGACGAGCAACCAGAACTTTCCGCCAGAGTGTACAGCTGGTGAACGTGAAGAAGAAGAAGATTTGGAATGTTTTTCGACTGTGACGAACGTGGTGTTGTGAATTGTAGATTTAGAAAATGGCGCGTGGCCTGTCGTCGTAATACTGGTGGTGCCCTTATGTGATTAAAATTGATCGCGTTCGCAACTGCTGATTTGTTGGTTACCTCTGCTACCGTCAATGATCAACTGCATCTCTGGTGTCAGACTGTTTGTGTTTGCACTTCGGATGGCTACCGCATGCTTTTAATGTGTGTGTGTATGCTGGTGCATATGCTGAGACAGCAGTCTGTCAATCTCCCCACAAGGGACTGTGATGAACATTCTGTGTGTTTTTCCTAGGCACAGGGGCGGAGCAACTATGGGGTGACCTATTTGCTATGAAGTTGAAACTAACATTATCATTACCATTACCACAGGACATAGAGTGCAAAGATGTATCGTGTTCTGTCCAGTTGTTGAGACTGGGAGAACTGTTCGGACTTTGTTCCTGCCTAGTGGGCTAGCAGAGCATACGTGAATCTTATTTGTGCTTCAGGTGCGAACCTTATGGTCTCCAAGTGGTTGTCTGAGAATTGCTTGGACTTGTTCCGGTATTTATTGAGTGATCAATTAGTTCAATGAGAACGGTCGAGAGACAACTTGTTCGTCTTACATCACGAATTCATCATCATCATGTGTTGGTCCACAACAATGAGACCGATTGCACTATAAAACCATATCGATTGTTGTGATTTATGATGGTTTCCTCAATCAGCTCCTGGTTTCTCACAGACTCCACTAGTGCCAGGCAGGAATAACCTCAATTAATCATAAGACCTAGCAACTTGGCAGTTGGTGAAATGGTGTATACAGCCGTGTGATAACGCAACCTATTTCCCAACAGGCACGCTTATTAGGAATTAGTGGGTCTACCGCACTGGGGCCCTGGAAGCCACTCGGGCTGCCGAGCGAAGACTGTTGACACAGATACTGAAACTGTCGTCTCTGAGTTCAGACAGACAGACAGTGACAGACAGACAGACAGACAGACAGACAGACAGACAGACAGACAGACAGAAGCATGTGAATACAATGTAGTTCAATATTTCATGTAGAATTTCCTTTTAGCGGACTGGTCTTGTTCAGGATTGTGCAGCTTCATTATTGTTCAGCTTTAGGATTATGTCGATTCACGATTGTCCAGTTTAGGATTGTCCGGGTTGAGGATTGTCCAGTTTAGGATAGTCCGGGTTGAGGATAGTCCTGCTTGATGATTGTGCAGCTTGAGGACTCTACAGAATGAGGATACCAGTGACTTGCCAACTCTATTTAGTCGAATTTAATGTTCAGATAGTGACGTTTAGTGTTTCATACTGACCACGAGTACAACAAAGTAGTCGGGAACACGGGCGGAGACAGGAACAGATGAGAGAAAACCCAGTCTACGTAACTATTCGGGACAGGAACAGATGAGAGAAACACCAGTTCGTAACTATCCGGGAGTCGCCGTGGCCTAGCGGCTAGACGCTCGCCTGCGGAACGGAAGGTCGCGGGTTCGCTCCTTGGCGGAGCCGGACTTTAAAAAAAATGACCCTGGCTCCCAGGTCGACCCAGCCTTGAGTGGGTACCAGGTGCAGTCCTAGGAAGTAAAGGCGGCCGGCATGATGCTGACCACATCACCCATAAAGTGCCGTTGGTCTATGAAATATAGGTCCAGCCCTATGTACCCAATACGCCCGAAAGGCGTGCAAAAGGGTTCTTTATCTTTTATATTGATCACCGTTGTTGCCATTGGATGAAGACCCCGATAAAGCTCTTTAAAAAGTTCCTAGATCTTTCATTAGTGCAGCCGACCCAGTTGTAGGTAGCATATGTCTTTGTTCGGTCTGCACCTGGCGGTTTTTTTAAACCTGGTACTTAACCTTTAACCAGTTAGTGTTTGACAGAATAAAAATACTTTTTTGCATGTACATGTGTGGTATTTATTTGTAGTCGTGTTTGTGTTTGTATGAGTGTTTGTATGGGTAATTGTAAACGTTTTTGAGTGTATGTGTGTGTCTGCCTGTGTGTCCACTTGCGCGTATGACTGTGTGTGTGATTGTGTGTGAATGTCTCTATCTGGGTGTGTCTGTGTCGACGTGTATGTGACTGTTTGTTTGTGTGTGTCCGTGTGTCCCTGGGTGTATGTGTGTATGACTGCGTGTCTGAATCTATGTGTGTTTTTGTGTGTATCTGTGTAAGTCCCTGTGTATGACCGTGTGTATATGTCTTTGTGTGTTTGTCTCTGTGTGTCTCTCCGTGTGTGTGTGTGTGTCTTTGTGTGTGTGTGTCTGCGTATGTTTTTTGTGGGTGTGTCTCTGTGTGCATAAAGGCAAGAAGGATCATAGCGCTGTTTTCAGCATCAGCCAGGCTTTCAACGCTTATCGGGTTATCTGCTGAGTCACTCAAGGTTATTTACCTGTTCACTCAATGTTATCGACCTTGCCAGTCAACGTGATCGACCTCGCCACTCAAGGTTGTCGACCTCGCCACTCAAGGTGATCGACCTCGCCACTCAAGGTTGTCGACCTCGCCACTCAAGGTGATCGACCTCGCCACTCAAGGTGATTGACCTCGCCACTCAAGGTGATCGACCTCGCCACTCAAGGTGATCGACCTCGCCACTCAAGGTGATCGACCTCGCCACTCAAGGTTGTCGACCTCGCCACTCAAGGTGATTGACCTCGCCACTCAAGGTGATTGACCTCGCCACTCAAGGTGATCGTCCAAGCCACTCAAGGTGATCGACCTCGCCACTCAAGGTGATCGACCTCGCCACTCAAGGTGATCGACCTCGCCACTCAAGGTGATCGACCTCGCCACTCAAGGTTGTCGACCTCGCCACTCAAGGTGATTGACCTCGCCTCTCAAGGTGATTGACTTCGCCACTTAAGGTGATCGACCTCGCCACTCAAGGTGATTGACCTCGCCACTCAAGGTGATCGACCTCGCCACTCAAGGTGATTGACCTCGCCACTCAAGCTGATCGACCTCGCCACTCGAGGTTATCGACCTCGCCACTCAAAGTGATTACCTCGCCACTCAAGGTGATCGACCTCGCCACTCAAGGTGATCGACCTCACTACTCAAGGTGATTGACCTCGCCACTCAAGGTGATTGACCTAGCCACTCAAGGTGATTGACCTCGCCACTCAAGGTTATCGACCTCGTCGGAAAAAGTATTGTTAGCCTCCCCCAGACCCCGCCCATAAAAACACTAGCTCACTTATGATTGGTAGTTCCTAAGCCCCGTGGCCTTCAAATAATGTTACTGCGGTGTTCCGCAATGTCACTGATAGCGCGTTGTTTTATATTTCAGCAAGCCAGCGCCTTTAACACTGCAAAAACGTGGAGAAACTGGGCCTAACACATAACCCACCTAGAGTGTTGCAACCTATGTCACAGGAATTCTCTTTCTCGGAATGAAAACGTAAATGCAAGACATCAAAGAAACCAAACAACACCCGTAACCTTCAGAAAAGTCGACTAGCCTAACAAGCGTGTGAATGAATAGTGACCTACTCTACGTCAAACCAACGCCGTCTCTTATTGTGCCTAACAACTAAATGACCCACTTTTTGAAAGGAGTCCCACGGAAACTGGTTACTGGAAGCCCTTTTCATGTGTTGCATCGTGTGACATTTTAATGTACTTACGAAGTTCTGTGTTCTGAATGTATTCGTATTACAAATCGACAAGCGGATATTGTGAAGTGGATGTACAAGATATTGCTTTCAAACTGACTGTGCATAAATAGTGCAACAACACTGGATAAATAGTGTCAAGATATTTCGGAGCTCTGGGTAGGTGGATGAAAATAATATTTAATTTACTAACTAACCGAACCTCTCACAGCAAGTCACTCTTTGCCTCTTTACTAATTGTTGACTAACAGTATAATTATATGTTATAGAAGTACACTAATAATATTAAATCCTCAACCATTTGTCTTCTGCTTCGCGAACACTGGCAGTAAACTCTGGCAGAAACTTCTGGTTGTACATCGACTTCTTATACATATTTGCAGTTGTACGGTCTGTGTTAATTTTTGTAAATTGGTTTCTGCTTCTCGAACACTGGCTGTAAACTCTGGCAGAAACTTTTGGTTGTTCATCTAATTCTAGGCTTTAGTCTTGTTCCAGACATTGTTTTGAACGAGATCCGGTATCTATATGGGGAATTTTTGTGTTTGATATGTGTATGTTGCACAGTATTTGCAGTTATGTGGTATTTTTTAATTTGCTTTAATTACCTTTAAAATAATGTACAGTATTCAGAAATATGTGTGATGTATTTTTAAACAGTTACCAAAAAATTCGCAATGATAAGTAATTAATTTAATCCAATAAGATGAAACGACAAATTTGTTTGTGCTGTTTGTACCTTGAGGATACATATTTAGTAGTGCTTGTTTACTAATTATTAAAAAACAATATAATTATATGTTGTAGTAGTCTACTAATAGTAATAATAACCATAAATCATTTATATTATGTATGACATGTGTATATTTCACAGCAGTATTTTTATGCGCTAAATTTGATAAAATACAAATGTCAACCCCCCCCCCCCCCCCCCCCCACCCCCCCCCCACCCACCCCCCCCCCCCGGCTCCTCTGATGCAACAATACCCTCTCAGAATAACAGAGTTAGCACTGATATTTCTCTTCTTTTGCTGGAATAACTTTCAGTTTATATCCAAACGTTCTTGATGTTTATGTTCATGTTGACTGTAGCAAAAGCATTTTTGTTTGCCTGCAAGAGCCTTTATTATTATATTTAAATAGCACATTTATTTACCTTAAAAATTACGTATAGTTCTATAAAATATGTCGAAAATTATTGAAACTGTGGTTTAATTTGTGTATACGTCTCCTCGATAAAAACTGTGGATGCAAAGGGACTCCATTCTTGCACAAGAACGGGAATCCCCGTTGACCTGTTTGACCTATAAATAGAGAAGGCCGTGGTCAAACTAACCACCTCGCCATTCAAGGTTATCGACCTGTCCATACAAGGTTATCGACCTCCCCATTCAAGGTTATCGACCTCGCAATTCAAGGTTATCGACCTCGCCATTCAAGGTTATCGACCTCGCCAGTCAAGGTCAAGGTCTCGGCGCCAAAACAAGTTACTGTCTCTCGACCAAATGTTCATACCAGAGCAGGACATTCTGACATTTTCTAGCACACATTTCTCCTATAATCAACTGCGAGATTTGGCCACACTGACCCCCTTCCTCCCCCCCCCCCAGCCCTTTTCTCTCTTTCCCCAACTCAAAGCTGAGCATGACATTTTTAAGCTCGAATGGAATGACTACTGTAGTTGGCGCTGATGTAGCTACACTGCATTTCAAAAGTTGTATTCTCACAGTTTAAAAAAAATCTCGAAAACTCTTACACAGATCAAAGCGAATTTTTGCAAGTGGCCATAAACTCCTTTGATCTTTAAATAACAATGTGTCTAACCCCCCCCCCCCCCCCCCCCCCCAATCCACAAATTGAATATACAGTAATTAGCACGATGTGAAGTGATTATTTTGATAGCCTATTCCACATTCAATTAAAAAATCAACATATCACTGGAGGCTACTGCTGTAGATAGAGACCTGAGAGTGAGTCGTCTATTTACAGACATGATGGGGAAATGTATAAAGACATGATGGGGAAATGTATACAGACATGAGAGGGAAATATATACAGACATGAGGAGAAATATATAAAGAGGATATGGAAATGTGCACAGACACTATGAAAAAATATATACAAACATGATGGGGAAATGTATACAAACATGATGGGGAAATGATTACAAACATGATGGGGAAATGTATACAAACATGATGGGAAAATGATTACAAACATGATGGGGAAATGATTACAGACGTGATGGGGGAAATGATGAAAGACATGCTCTTGTCTGGCCACATCCCTTTTAACACGTTGTTCGTGCAGTCTGGTCATTGTTGCAGACTCACAATCTTCTTCTTCCTCTTCGATCCTTCTGTCAGAAAACGTATATCAGGAGGCAGGTAGCCTTTATTAAAGCTATCATGCAATCCATATCCTCTCATGTACCATACAGTTTCGTCTTTATTGTGGTTGGAACAGGCCAGATTGCGTCTCTGTTGTCAGCATAGTTGACAGTGTTGAAGCACATGCTCAGCATTTTCGGGTGCCACGATGCAGGGACACGTCTCCGTATTTCCTACACCGAAAAATTGGAACATATGTTGAAGAAATCTGTTGTGCCCAGTCCTTAGTCTGAATATAATACACTGTCCCTCTCTAGAGAGGCGATGAAGTGAGTCTTGGGGAGAAAATCTGGTGTGGGTATCCAGCCACCTTTCTTGGATACTAGATTGTTTTAATGTTTTCATCTCTTGGTGGGTTAAGTCGCTATTTGGTTGTACCATTTCACTGCCGCTTCTAGCCAATCTGCCCGCTATTTCATTGCCTTCCAAGCCACAGTGACCTGGAATCCACTGCAGTTCAGATTGTTCTACTAAAGAGCCTAAGTAAATCAGCTGTTGCGTCAAGTCTACAAACTGAGTGTCTTTTGGGTTAACAATTGCTTGTAGAACTGACATAGCATCAGTTAGAAAGACCACTCTGCTATATTTGCTGTGCTGTTGTCCATTCAGGAAAGAACATGCCGCTAGAAGTGCTTTTGCCTCTGCTCTGTAACTGGAGGAATATGAACCTGTTGGTATAGCTTGGTTGATTGTTTTAACTATTTTTGCATTGTATGTATATTCCTCCTCCTCTGTCTCTTACTGCTCTCTTGGCTGAACCATCTGTATACACTCGAATCCAATGTACTAGAACGGAGAAACCCATAGTACCGAGAAAAAATAAAGAAAAAGAGTTCGTTAGGCGGGGACTAGAAACAGAAATATTCTAGTCCGGACACGAGATCTTCAGTGTAAAATCTAATCAGCTAGGCAACAAATAAATAAACTACGCACACTAACCACAATCCCTAATCTGAAGCAAAACAACTGGAACTATACCACATTCAACATCTGTTTATTTCACTGAACATAAGCTAAGTTCCTCACAAATAATAATGCATTAAAATTCACAACGTGTTCGAAAATACCCTACAACAGATGGAACCTATCTCTGCCAACACACCTCAACCCGCGTTGCGCTAAACCATTGAACGCAACGGACAAATCAGAACTACATGTTTCTCGTTCGAACAGCAGAGGCCTAAGAGAGCGAACTGACCACTCCCGTCTGTTTTATCACTTCCTGACCCCAAGTTTGCCAGGTTTTTAGCTCCAGCGCCTGTTTCACTCGAATCCAACTCTGGCGTGGATAAAGTCTGTTCATTTCTCCTTCTGTAGTTGATTTCATATCAGTGCTACTCATTGATGATTTGGAGATCCCTGTTACAGTGGTTCTGACTGTTGGCAGGCTTTCCCTGAGCCAAGGAGGCAGTCGTTGAAAGGTTTCAGTGGAACATTTGGTATTATGGGAGGGAGTGTGAGGACAGCGAGCTTGTCATTTGCGTTCTTTATAAAAGAGGTTCTCTTTAGTCTGGGGTTTCTGTAGTCGGCTGTGCATGGGTTGTTCTTGAAAGTGGTGGTATTTGGAGAGCTGGATGAGGAGCTTTGTGTCTCTCCTATCTTCCAGATCATGGAGACCAGTAATTGTTTCCATATCTGATATGGGCGTGGAGCGCATTGCCCCTGTCATAATACGGAGAGCATGGTTTTGGATCTTTGAGACTTTCTGAAAATTTGATTTAGCTGCTGTGCCCCAAGCAACTATTCCATTTTCTAGTGTTGGCCTCACATAGCCTGTATATGTCCTCTTAAAGACATCGAGGTTTGCCCCCCCCCCCCCCAGTCTGTTCCAGCTAACTTCCTCATCTGTTGTGTTCTTTTGAGTCCCTTGCTCTGTGTCTTTTCTATCTGTTTTCTCCATGTGAGTCTTGGGTCAAAGGTTACTCCTAAATATGACGGTGAGTCATCATGTATCAGTGCCTGGCTGCCATATCTAAGTGAAACTTGCTGGGGTTTGGTAGAGAGAATGAAAATGGTGTGTGTGGTTTTGGCCCCATTTACAGGCATGTACCAACTATTGGACCACCTCTCTAGAGTTCCGAGGGATTCTTGAAACTTTGTGCTTTTCCAGTGTCCTCTTCTGAACTCAGTAGCGCCAGATCATCGGCATACATAACAGTTTGAACTCCATTACAGAGGGTTGATTTCATGTCGTTAATGTAAACTAGGAAAAGAATTGGGGACAGAACTCCGCCTTGTGGAACTCCATGTTTCATTGTGACTGATCTGCTCCTTGAACCCTGTATCTTGACTCTTGCAGATCGATTTTCAAGATATTTTACGATCCACCCAAGCATGTGATGGGATATTCCATTTTCAAGAAGCTTTTGTTTCAGCCCATTTTTCCACACTTTGTCGAAGGCCTTTTCCATGTCCACCCAGACTGCAATAGTGTGCTTTTTTTCCCTGGAATGCATCTTCAATGTGTTGAGCAATAAATGTAATTTGGTCTTCTGTTGATCTACAACGTCGAAAACCTGCCTGTTCCTCCATTAGTTTGATGTTTTTCTCTAAGAACCAGGTCAGTCGGTTGTTCAACACTTGGTTCTTGCAAACGTCTTACTTCTAGTAGAGCATTCAGAATGTCAGCGTTGTCCAGGCTAGTCTGCCTGCCACAGTAGCTTTACCTGCAAGTCGATCAGCTTGCTTAATCCATTGCACGTCTGTGTGCCCTGGCACAAATATAAAACTGATATGTGTCGGCTCCTACCGCTATAGAGCCTCGAGCCACTGTCTTAAGATCCAGCCCTTCTTCATCTTCATCAGTGTCAGAGTGTGGTGTGTGCAGTTATGGGATAGTGGAAGAGACAGTCCGTTGTTTGTACGTGCATGACAGATAGGTAACGGATCCTGACGGTCCGTGTGTGTGCTCGGATGACCGATAGGTGAACCACAGTTCAGCCCGATGAATGTACGACATCGATAAAGCGTGACTGACTTGAGCACTTCGCTTGCGTGTTCACGGGTCCTGCATGGACTCGGGTGAGCTGTCAGACTGTGTCAAAAGCCACAGGTCAAATCGGACAAAGGGTAGTGGAACATTGGACGTTAGACAGGAGACATCTAATAGAGTGATGGTTTAGAATCTCAGCGTGCTGTAGGGGTATTCTAGTGACCGATCGGTTATGATAATGTGTTTCGTTAGGGCATCGTAGTCCCTCTGTGTTTTGTAGCATTTGACGGCAACAGTATTCTGTATAATGTGTCATGTAAGTAGTTTTAAGGTATTCTGATAGTCAGGGTCGGTCTTGGACTGACGGTTGTAATAGTGTCTACCCCTGCACAATATCCCCCACACGTTGCAGTCGCTGCGCGATCCTGCTGATGTCCAGTAGCATAGAAAAGAGTAGTGTCGCTTTGGACATTATCCATGAGGACGGAAAGGCATTCATGGTGATTTGCATCACGGCCTGTGTTTCGGGTAAAGGTATCCACATCTCCTGACGTCAACTGTCTCTTGTTAGTCTGTGCATTACATTAAAGACTGCTGTGTGTGCTCTGTGGGTCTTCGGTTTAGTGTGTTTTTGGATAGAATGTCTGTCACGGGCCCGTACAACGAGCCATGTAACACCAGGTTAGATAAGAGGTCTATGTCAGACAAATCGGTGCTCTTACCGTAGGATTTGAACCCTAGTTGATAGATAAATGGGCACCTCTTACCGTGGAATTTGAACCTTAGGTGCTTGTTACTGTTAAAAAATAAATGAGAGCGTTCGTCCTTGGGGTGTGGACCAAATTAGATTGCGATCGTGCTAGATAAGTGTCTTAGACTGTGTATTCAACTGACTAGATAAGTGTCTTAGACTGTGTATTCAACTGACTAGATAAGTGTCTTAGACTGTATTCAACTGACTAGATAAGTGTCTTAGACTGTATTCAACTGACTAGATAAGTGTCTTAGACTGTATTCAACTGACTAGATTAGTGTTGACAAATAGCGGACAAGTAACATCTATTGTCCCATGAGTGTGTTAGACTGTATTCAACTGACTAGATAAGTGTCTTAGACTGTATTCAACTGACTAGATAAGTGTCTTAGACTGTGTATTCAACTGACTAGATAAGTGTCTTAGACTGTGTATTCAACTGACTAGATAAGTGTCTTAGACTGTGTATTCAACTGACTAGATAAGTGTCTTAGACTGTATTCAACTGACTAGATAAGTGTCTTAGACTGACAATTCAACTGACTGAGTGTGATTAGTGTTGACAAATAGCGGACAAGTAACATCTATTGTCCCATGAGTGTGTTAGACTGTATTCAACTGACTAGATTAGTGTTGACAGAAAGCGGACAAGTAACATCTATTGTCCCATGAGTGTGTTAGACTGTGTATTCAACTGACTAGATTAGTGTTGACAGAAAGCGGACAAGTAACATCTATTGTCCCGTGAGTGTGTTAGACTGTGTATTCAACTGACTAGATTAGTGTTGACAGAAAGCGGACAAGTAACATCTATTGTCCCGTGAGTGTGTACATTGTCTTCACATACATAGTGCTGGCGTGATTCGGTTAGTCTCTTAATAGTTGATATAGCTATCGATTTAGTTTCTTAACTGGTGGTTGCGTTGCTGAGATAGCTCTCTTAATTAGTGACAAAGTAATCGAAGCCTCCTCTTAAACGTTGACAGCGATACCGAGATTTAACTTGGATCACTCGTAGCGCTATATTGTGATCTTTGTTGATAAACTCTTCCGTAATTGTGTAAACTAAAATGTAATTAGCGGTCACAACTGAATGTGACAGGATTGTCTTGCTCCCTGACAGTTAAATGACGTTAGTTTAACATTGACAGGGAAACAGTGTTTATTGTGTGTGCACCAAGGGGTGTTCAAGTTGATTGACGTTTGATAGTGTGAAAGCAGTCTGAGATCCATCATCGAGGCCTGTCGTTCTCGGCCGTCATCAAAATCACCATCATCACCCTGTTCAAGGGTAGCCAAGGAGCAAAAACTGGAGACAAACTCAGTTTATCCGTTTTGATTTTGGTGTTGTGTCTGGTTTGTTCTCTAGTCCTCGGGGGTTTTGTAAAATCGGATTGCGACATTGGCTCCGTTCTTTACCTGTCATTCTCGCCTTTGCTCTGTAGACTGAGAACAAGCCGCTCCTTCAAAGTCGGAGTCCCAAAAATAGCTGCATAGCAAGATGGGCATTGCTGCTGCAAGATTGCCAGTTCCAGATAATGCATATCAAGGGAACCACCAACAACCTTGCAGATCTGCTGAGCCGACTATAAAACTGAAACTGCAAATGATAAATGTATGTGATCATTGACACAAGCAGACATCCGCAGTCAAGGCGACAATGTCAACATGCGGCGAGCAAGACAGAAACTATCTCCCGCTTGATTCAACTGTAAACTATTTACGAAACCTTGCTTGTTTGTACCATTGTCTGTACCAGTGTGCAAGAAGATGACTTTCTGCAGTCCTATTCGAATTTATATTGTTCCTGACAGACAGTGTTAACAATTACACTTCCGCTTTCCTACATCAACACAAGTTCTCGTTCCTCAGTGACTACACAAGTACTCGTTCCTCAGTGACTACACAAGTGCTGGTTCCTCAGTGACTACACAAGTACTCGTTCCTCAGTGACTACACAAGTGCTGGTTCCTCAGTGACTACACAAGTGCTGGTTCCTCAGTGACTACACAACTACTCGTTCCTCAGTGACTACACAAGTGCTGGTTCCTCAGTGACTACACAACTACTCGTTCCTCAGTGACTACACAAGTACTGGTTCCTCAGTGACTACACAACTACTCGTTCCTCAGTGACTACACAAGTGCTGGTTCCTCAGTGACTACACAACTACTCGTTCCTCAGTGACTACACAAGTGCTGGTTCCTCAGTGACTACACAAGTGCTGGTTCCTCAGTGACTACACAAGTGCTGGTTCCTCAGTGACTACACAACTACTCGTTCCTCAGTGACTACACAAGTGCTGGTTCCTCAGTGACTACACAAGTACTCGTTCCTCAGTGACTACACAAGTACTGGTTCCTCAGTGACTACACAAGTACTCGTTCCTCAGTGACTACACAAGTACTCGTTCCTCAGTGACTACACAAGTACTCGTTCCTCGGTGACTACACAAGAACTGGTTCCTCAGTGACTACACAAGAACTGGTTCCTCAGTGACTACACAAGTACTGGTTCCTCAGTGACTACACAAGTACTCGTTCCTCAGTGACTACACAAGTACTGGTTCCTCAGTGACTACACAAGTGCTGGTTCCTCAGTGACTACACAAGTACTCGTTCCTCAGTGACTACACAAGTACTGGTTCCTCAGTGACTACACAAGTACTCGTTCCTCAGTGACTACACAAGAACTGGTTCCTCAGTGACTACACAAGTACTCGTTCCTCGGTGACTACACAAGAACTGGTTCCTCAGTGACTACACAAGAACTGGTTCCTCAGTGACTACACAAGTACTCGTTCCTCAGTGACTACACAAGTACTGGTTCCTCAGTGACTACACAAGTACTGGTTCCTCAGTGACTACACAAGTGCTGGTTCCTCAGTGACTACACAAGTACTCGTTCCTCAGTGACTACACAAGTACTGGTTCCTCAGTGACTACACACGTGCTGGTTCCTCAGTGACTACACAAGTGCTGGTTCCTCAGTGACTACACAAGTACTCGTTCCTCAGTGACTACACAAGTGCTGGTTCCTCAGTGACTACACAAGTACTCTTTCCTCAGTGACTAATCTAAATGATTTATTAAACTGATCAAGTTAACATTTGGAACAGTTGAAATGCTGAACCATCGTACAATCATGTTTATCAACAACATTAGATAAAGGGTTCAAGGGGCATCAGCAGGAACAGTGATATTACAGGGGCATCAGCATGGAACATTGTGTAGAGTGTGAACAGATTTGTTAAGTTTGCATGTGTGTATGTGTGTGTGTATGAGTGTGCATGAGTGTGCATGTGTGTGTAAGTGTGTGTATATATATATAAATATATATATATATATATAATATATATATATATATATATTATAATCTTGTGTGTGTGTGTGTGTGTGTGTGTGTGATTGTATTTACTTTGATATTCATTGAATTACGATTACTGGGTATGTATATAATCTATGTGTTATATGCTATATCTGTATTTCATTTATTTCCACATCTAATAATTTTTTTTTAATTTTTTTTTAATTATTGTTGTTTTCACAATGTAATTTTTTTCCTTCTAAATTTTGTTATCTCTGAGTTAGATTTTGAAAATTTAACAATTTTTTTCGAAATTTTTTTTCTCCCTAAAGTTACTGTGTAACAGATTTTTAAGTTTTGCTCTGTGTGTTTTTATGAGCAACCCGTGTCAGATTAAGTACAACGTGTTGTGTGTTGGAAAGTAGCCATATAATTGGGTTCTGGTGGATGACAGCGCAACACACAATTATTTGGAACTAATTCAATTTGTTATGTAAACCTGATGTCATAGATTAGGGGTTGGAATAAAATTAACTTTTTACTTTGTTTTAAATCTACGTATCAACTTTTTAGTGGTGTATCTTAGGTTGATCATGTTAGGAGTATGTTAGTATTAAGGTTAAATAATTTTTTGTTAGAGAAAAATTATCGGTAATAAATATAGATGGTCTAATGCTAGAGAGACGTTGTAGGTGTTTCAGATGAGTATTCATAGAGAGAATACAAAGCCCTGTATTAAAGTGTTTCATTGAAGGACATTACACTTGAAGAGATCCTTTGTGGGTGGGATTGTGTATTGCGGGCCACACTTGTGTTCGCTGTTTTCCCTGCACTGTGAATCAGAAGGTGCGACTAGTATCTTGGCAGGCATTGCGGATCTTCAAACACATTGTACCACGGAATGTCGGGAAGCCAATTCTAATTCCTTTCAAGAAAAAAAAAAAAAAAACTCAACCACGTTCAACCTGCTGCTAGCTAGCCGAAGCTGCCAACAGTCTGCGGCTATATTTGTGGTCCTGTTTATTTGCGCCACTATGGTGGCTAAAGTTCTGGTATTTGCGCCGTCTTTGGGCCTAAGGCTTCTTTCCTCCAAGTCAGACCGCCCATTCCCTATCCTGTTGTCAACTGTGTTCTTCTTGCCGTTTCATTTCTGATGTTTTGTCTTTGGTTTCAGCTCCTTCTGATTTGGCCAGGCGTATTTCATAGGAGAGCGAGCTTCTCAGTATAACGTCCTTTGGGCCACCATTTATATTTTTAAAATGCTGAATATTTTACTTTGACGAAAAGTACTGAAAACAGTTTTTGGGTTTGGATAGACCCGAAATATGAAAATATTCGGAGTGTGACCATAGTGGTCTTAAAGTCTTACAATAAGAACGGGTTAATCATGTCATGGATATGTGTGTGAAATGTGAGGTGGAGTCTCACAATGATTCTATCTGACATTTGTTAGAGTGTGGTCTGATTGTGTTGGTAGCTAGGCTCCGGTGTACGTAAATACCAGATCCCTGGAATACGCATCATGTCACCAGTCTTTACCGTCGTGCCATGGGAAAGGGGGGGGGGGGGGGTGGGGTGTTAGGCGCTCTGGTCCTGTCATTATCGACCCATTTGTCTCCCCTATTTGCAGTCAGTATTATCCTGTTTTGAGTCCCACCAGTCATGTTTATGTTACATGCATGATGGGGAATAAGATGATTATAAGTATGAATTCCTGGGGTATATGGATGTACACCATCAAGTGTATGCATACATACACCCAAGCATATATACACTCACACATTACGTTTGCACTCCTTTTCACACATATCCATGCATGTTTAACCATATGGATACCTATAACTGACTGACTTTCTACCCCAGTTGGACATCACACAAGCGATAAACACCCGATGACACAAAGTGAAACCATGTGGAAAAGGATCACCGTGAAGAGGTCCCAGAAACCGCGTTCAGCCATTAAGCCAATTATGGCCGGGCTATATTGCGGCCCCTGGCATGAGCCAGAGTAGGGCTTCAAATAACGAAAAATTGCATCCTAATAAGGACGGCAGCATTATATTGGTAAGGATACCTATTAGACGAACGTCCATACATTCGGGTATCCACTGCCACCGCCCAACCACCCTCTCTCCTGTATAGCACTGATTGCCGGCCATCTTATCTGACCGGTGAGTTCTCATTATTTAGAATAGTTCGCCACCTTGGATGAGTGTTACGGGTACTAGCAAGTGTTCTGATTGGTCGGTCTGTGGTTTGGCCCTTCAGTGTGCCTTTATCGTACATAAAGGTGCGTCCAGACATCTTCCTTTTTTTCGATATCGTAATACTTTAGATTCCTCTATATCCAGTTTTTATAATGTAACGATATACTGCTTCAACAGAACTATGGACAACTCGAGATGAGAACGTCCATGACGACTATTGTTGTCAATCACAGTGTCGTTGGTGCGGCTTGGGGGTGTATTCAGTGGCGTTTGACTAGCACGGACGTGAAGATGGGTTCAGTGGGTTCCGGACAGGATGATCGTCCACCCACATTTAAGTCATTACATGTATGATTTGAAGGTATTAAAAATGGTGGCATTTTGTGTCAGGTACTGACATCATTTGTACCCACAAGGGAAGTGTTGATCTAATATGTATACATATCCATTGAAATGTGTAAATGATTTGTTATCATGTGACTGACTCATGATAGAAGACATCTCATGTCAACACAATAACTGATTGTTGGTGATATATATTGTTGGCACAACTGTAGTAACATCCCATATCTGTTAGTTAGTACTTGACTACAGACTAGAATACGTTACATGTACGTCTGTTGTCAGGAAATATTTCAGAGTGTGGTGTGTGCAGTTATGGGACGGTGGAATAAAGACAGTCTACTGTTTGAACGTGCATGACAGATAGGTGTACTTGGATGACAGCGATAAACCGTGACTGACTTGAGCGCTTCGCTTGCGTGTTCACGGGTCCTGTGTGTTCAGGGGTCTTGAGTGTTCACGGGTCTTGCGTGGACTCGGGTGAGCTGTCGGGCTGTGACAAAAGCCGCGGGTCAAATCGGACAAAGGGTAGTGGAACATAGAATGTTAGACAGGAGACATCTAATACAGTGCCGTTTTAGAATTTTAGCGTGTTGTATGAATATTCTAGTTACTGATAGCTTGTGATATTGTGTTTTGTATCATGTATCACGTAAGTAGTTTCGACGTATTCTTATATCTATGGTAGGTCTTGGACTCGCTGTTGTGCTGTTGTCTATCCTTGCACAGTGTCCCCCACACTTTGCAGTCACTTCGCAATTTTGGTGGAGTCCAATGGCATAGAAAGGGGCTTATCGGGAGTAGTGTGGGTTTGGACCTGAGTATTATCCATGGGGTCGGGTAGGCTTGCGTGGTGATTTGTAAAGCCATCACGGCATGCGTTTCGGGTAAGGGTACCCACATTTTCTGATGTCAACTGTCTCATGTTAGTCTCTGCCTTACATTTAAGATTGTTGCGTGTGCTCTGTGGGTCTTCGGTTTAGTGTGTTTTTGGATAGATTGTCTGTCACGGGCCTGTACAACAAGCCACATACCACCAGTGTAGATCAGAGGTCTATGTCAGCATACTCATTGAGTCACTGAGAAAATAAGCGCAGGAAAAGGTCTGTGTCTCTACGTATATTACTACTTTGGTCACTGCTATGACTTCTATAGTCAGACTACTTGTGGTCAGTGCATCAGCTTCACAATTATAACTCCAGCAGGGGCTGTGAAAGCTACAGAGCTTCTCATTGGACAAATTACAGACCCGTCTGTGTATATGACAGCATCCCCCGATACAGAATTCTCGAAAATCAAAGCCTTCACGCATGCCTCAAAAGCAGCTGGTCTTTCTTGTCTGCATTTTCTGTCTAGACGGATGCGAGCAGAAAAGGTACTGCTGCACTCTTGGTACCTGTACCCATTCCTCACCAAGTTCTATTTCCTCAAGTAAACACATCTGCTGAATAATTTCATCGGCTTGGCTCATCCACGATTTTCCTCTTTATAACCTGCTGCCTTTTGTCTTCTTAATTTCGCCATGCAGCCGGTGTAGTGTGCCTGCGCTGACTCCGAGGTAGGCACCTGCTTGGCAAATTTGAATTCTGTCTTCCATGGTTGGAAAATCAAAAAGGTAGCGCATTGCCCTGCAAGCTGTTATCTCTTGTACATCCAAGTATAATGCGTACAGCCTCGTTCTGTACCCTTTCCATCTGCTTGTGGCTGAGAGTCAGGATCACCTTCGCACACTCAAAGACAGAAAGGACCAGACCCTGATATAAATGACTGCTCACAGTTTGCTGCAGCCATCAATCTTTTATTATCATCTAGTCTATGTGCTCAGTATAAGCCAGGCTGTGATTAAACCGTTCCCCTGGGTTCCTCACTGCCTGTGTTCTTTCCACAATATAGGTGCACAGACTTACAGCTGGGGTTGTGGTTGTGGTGTTGACAATACGGTTAGACAAAGAGAACAAAGTTAGTGCTGCCTTCGCTGGACTGACCTATACACTCACTTCACCACACTAGTTGCTTATGCTAAACAGATGAATAGGAAAGGCTTCTGCGGTGCTTTCCAAACTCACAACAAGAGGGTGGTCAAACAAAAAAGCGTTTAGATCGGACCAAAATAAAGTTTATGAAGCTTGCATCTTGAACAAGCTCCTTTACGGCAGTAAAACCTGGACTCTGTGATCGGCTGAAGAAAAAGACTGAATACTTTCTACATGCACTGTATAAGACTTATATTATGCCTAGACTTTGTCCTAAATAAATGTGTATTCAAAGGAGCAGTAATGCCAGCATTGTACTTTCTTTTGAAGCAAATATGCCTACGTTAGTTGCAACATGTCCCCGCACGTAGGATGTTGTACTCCAAAGAATCTCCTGTACAGTGACCTGGTAACAGGGAAAAGACATGCAGGAAGACCAAAGCTACACTATACGGATATCTGCAAACGTGACCTAACAAATGTCAAGATTGGCACAGACCCTTGGGAGAGATCAGCTGCAGACGGACTCCTGCAGACAGTAAACACAGACTCACACTCCTGCAGACAGTAAACACAGACTTGCACCCCTGCAGACAGTAAACACAGACTCGCACTCCTGCAGACAGTAAATACAGACTCGCACTCCTGCAGACAGTAAATACAGACTTGCATTCCTGCATACAGTAAATACAGACTTGCACTCCTGCAGACAGTAAACACAGACTCACACTCCTGCAGACAGTAAATACAGACTCGCACTCCTGCAGACAGTAAACACAGACTCGCACTCCTGCAGACAATAAATACAGACTCGCACTCCTGCAGACAGTAAACACAGACTCGCACTCCTGCAGACAGTAAACACAGACTCGCACTCCTGCAGACAGTAAACACAGACTCGCACTCCTGCAGACAGTAAATATGCATCCCTGCAGACAGTAAATACAGACTCACACTCCTGCAGACAGTAAATACAGACTCACACTCCTGCAGACAGCAAACACAGACTCACACCCCTGCAGACAGCAAACACAGACTCACACTCCTGCAGACAGCAAACACAGACTCACACCCCTGCAGACAGCAAACACAGACTCACACCCCTGCAGACAGCAAACACAGACTCAGACTCACACCCCTGCAGACAGACTCAAACACAGACTCTCACACTCCTGCAGACAGCAAACACAGACTCACACTCCTGCAGACAGCAAACACAGACTCACACTCCTGCAGACAGCAAACACAGACTCACACTCCTGCAGACAGCAAACACAGACTCACACCCCTGCAGACACAGACTCACAATACAGACTTGCACTCACACTCCTGCAGACAGCAAATACAGACTCACACCCTGCAGACAGCAAACACAGACTCACACTCCTGCAGACAGTAAACACACACCCCTGCAGACAGTAAACACACACTCCTGCAGACAGTAAACACACACTCCTGCAGACAGTAAACACACACTCCTGCAGACAGTAAACACACACTCCTGCAGACAGTAAACACACACTCCTGCAGACAGTAAACACACACTCCTGCAGACAGTAAACACAGACACACACTCCTGCAGACAGTAAATACAGAGCACTCCTGCAGACTCGCACTCCTGCAGACAGTAAATACAGACTGCACTCCTGCAGCAGACTCGCACTCCTGCAGACAGTAAAACAGACTCACACTCCTGCAGACAGTAAATACAGACTCGCACTCCTGCAGACAGTAAACACAGACTCGCACTCCTGCAGACAGTACAGACTCGCACTCCTGCAGACAGTAAACACTCCTGCAGACAGTAAACACAGACTCGCACTCCTGCAGACAGTAAATACAGACTCACACTCCTGCAGACAGTAAATACAGACTCGCACTCCTGCAAATAAACAGACTCACACTCCTGCAGACAGTAAATACAGACTCGCACTCCTGCAGACAGTAAACACAGACTCGCACTCCTGCAGACAATAAATACAGACTCGCACTCCTGCAGACAGTAAACACAGACTCACACTCCTGCAGACAGTAAACACAGACTCACACTCCTGCAGACAGTAAATATGCATCCCTGCAGACAGTAAATACAGACTCACACTCCTGCAGACAGTAAATACAGACTCCTGCAGACAGTAAATACAGACTCCTGCAGACAGTAAATACAGACTCCTGCAGACAGTAAATACAGACTCCTGCAGACAGTAAATACAGACTCCTGCACAGTAAATACAGATCAGACTCCTGAGACAGTAAATACAGACACTCACATACAGACTCCTGCAGACAGTAAATACAGACTCACACTCCTGCAGACAGTAAATACAGACTCCTGCAGACAGTAAACACACACTCCTGCAGACAGTAAACACACACTCCTGCAGACAGTAAACACACACTCCTGCTGACAGTAAATACAGACTCACACTCCTGCAGACAGTAAATACAGACTCACACTCCTGCAGACAGTAAACACAGACTCACACTCCTGCAGACAGTAAATACAGACTCACACTCCTGCAGACAGTAAATACAGACTCACACTCCTGCAGACAGTAAATACAGACTCACACCCCTCAGACTCGCACTCCTGCAGACAGTAAATACAGACTCACACTCCTGCAGACAGTAAATACAGACTCACACCCCTGCAGACAGTAAATACAGACTTGCACTCCTGCAGACAGTAAATACAGACTCACACTCCTGCAGACAGTAAATACAGACTCACACTCCTGCAGACAGTAAATACAGACTCACACTCCTGCAGACAGTAAATACAGACTCACACTCCTGCAGACAGTAAATACAGACTCACACTCCTGCAGACAGTAAATACAGACTCGCTCCTGCAGACAGTAAATACAGACTGCACTCCTGCAGACAGTTAATACAGACTCGCACCCTTGCAGACAGTAAATACAGACTCACACTCCTGCAGACAGTAAATACAGACTTGCACAGTAAATACAGACTCCTGCAGACAGTAAATACAGACTCACACTGCCTGCAGACAGTAAATACAGACTCACACTCCTGCAGACAGTAAATACAGACTCACACACTGCCTACAGACTTGCACTCCTGCAGACAGTAAATACAGACTCACACTCCTGCAGACAGTAGAACACTCCTGCACTACAGACTTGCACCCCTGCAGACAGTAAATACAGACACTCCTGCAGACAGTAAATACAGACTCACACTCCTGCAGACAGTAAATACAGACTTGCACCCCTGCAGACAGTAAATACAGACTTGCACTCCTGCAGACAGTAAATACAGACTTGCACTCCTGCAGACAGTAAATACAGACTTGCACTCCTGCAGACAGTAAATACAGACTTGCACTCCTGCAGACAGTAAATACAGACTTGCACTCCTGCAGACAGTAAATACAGACTTGCACTCCTGCAGACAGTAAATACAGACTTGCACTCCTGCAGACAGTATAAACACAGACTCGCACTCCTGCAGACAGACTTGCACTCCTGCAGACAATAAATACAGACTTGCACTCCTGCAGACAATAAATACAGACTTGCACTCCTGCAGACAATAAATACAGACTTGCACTCCTGCAGACAGTAAATACAGACTCGCACTCCTGCAGACAGTAAATACAGACTCGCACTCCTGCAGACAGTAAATACAGACTTGCACTCCTGCAGACAGTAAATACAGACTCGCACTCCTGCAGACAATAAATACAGAAACTCCCTGCAGACAGTAAATACAGACGCACTCCTGCAGACAGTAAATACAGACTCGCACTCCTGCAGACAGTAAATACAACACAAATACAGACTCACTCCTGCAGACAGTAAATACAGACTCACACTCCTGCAGACAGTAAATACAGACTCACACTCCTGCTGACACAGTAAATACAGACTCACACTCCTGCAGACAGTAAATACAGACTCACACTCCTGCAGACAGTAAATACAGCACCCTGCAGACTCACAGTCGCACCCCTGCAGACAGTACAGAACTCCTGCAGACAGACAGACTCGCACCCCTGCAGACAGTAAATACAGACTCACACTCCTGCAGACAGTAAATACAGACTCACACTCCTGCAGACAGTAAATACAGACTCGCACAGACAGTAAATACAGACTCACACTCCTGCAGACAGTAAATACAGACTCGCACCCCTGCAGACAGTAAATACAGACTCACACTCCTGCAGACAGTAAATACAGACTCACACTCCTGCAGACAGTAAATACAGACTCACACTCCTGCAGACAGTAAATACAGACTCACACTCCTGCAGACAGTAAATACAGACTCACACCCCTGCAGACAGTAAAATACAGACAGTCGCACACCCTGCAGACAGTAAATACAGACTCACACCCTGCAGACAGTAAATACAGACTTGCACTCCTGCAGACAGTAAATACAGACTCACACTCCTGCAGACAGTAAATACAGACTCACACTCCTGCAGACAGTAAATACAGACTCGCACCCCTGCAGACAGTAAATACAGACTCGCACTCCTGCAGACAGTTAATACAGACTACTCCTGCAGACTACAGACTCGCACTCCTGCAGACAGTAAATACACTCGCACCCCTGCAGACAGTAAATACAGACTCGCACCCTGCAGACACACCCCTAAATACAGACTCACACACTGCAGACAGTAAATGACTCACACCCCTGACAGTAAATACAGACTCGCACTCCTGCAGACAGTAAATACAGACTCACACTCCTGCAGACAGTAAATACAGACTCCCACTCCTGCAGACAGTAAACACAGACTCGCACCCCTGTAGACAGAAAACACAGACTCGCTGTTTGAAAGAGACCAAACTGTGGAAAGCTACAGAGAAGGAGACGTGGGAAAGAAATCCAGCCTCAGACCGCTAGAGAGTATCAACGTAAACTATGAGGCAGAGACTATCATGGGACTTTACAGTCATAGAAGATGCTGTTCCCAAAACCAGCAGCACAACTCTACCCACACCCCCCCCCCTCACAGTGCATAGCAGACGCTGTTCCCAAAATACAGCAGCACAACTCTACCCCCCCCCCCCCAGTTACGTGGGGAAAGAAAGAAGACGCTAGAGAGTTCCCAAAACCAGCAGCACAACTCTTACCCCCCCCCCCCCACAAACTCTACCCCCCCCCCCCCCAGTCATAGAAGACGCTGTTCCCAAAACCAGCAGCACAACTCTACCCCCCCCCCCCCCCTTCCTCCCCTCTGCCATGACCTTGAGCCGACATGAAAGGATGTTCTCATTGTTGCAGCTGGAATGCAACACGTCACATACGGGTCCACACAAGACAGCATGCACCCTGTCTGGCTGCATGTACAATACATAACTATCTTAACATCTCTCTCTCCTCCACCCCATCTCTCTCTCTTGCACCTCATCTCTCTCTCTTCCACCCTCATCTCTCTCACCACCAATAAAAAAAACAAAGTACTTGAGCCATATTTTGGATACAATCGTCTACACCATCATAGTTGCAATCTTTACATAATCAAGCTTGTACAGACATCATAGTTGCAATCTTTACATAATCAAGCTTGTACAGACATCATAGTTGCAATCTTTACATAATCAAGCTTGTACAGACATCATAGTTGCAATCTTTACATAATCAAGCTTGTACAGACATCATAGTTGCAATGGTTACATACACAACACATCACCTCAATAAACAAGGATACAGATCCAGCAATTAGGTCCAGGTGAGACACACCCAGCAAGTAGGTCCAGGTGAGACACACCCAGCAAGTAGGTCCAGGTGAGACACACCCAGCAAGTAGGTCCAGGTGAGACACACCCATCAAGAAAGTCCAGCAAAGACAATAGCATACCCCTTCTCCAGCTTACTCAGGATAAACATGGCTTTAGTAGTTATCAATGACCCCACTTTACCAGCAACAGTATTTCAAGAACCCTTGTGTAAACACATCTTTGCCATTAGTGCTCCTACAATCAGGCTCCACAGGGTTATCAGTGTTTGCTTTTGGCACAGTCAGGCATATCCCACATCTGGACCTGTAGCCTCCTACGCAACTATGAGCTACACCTCATAATCAGATCTGTAGCGCCCCCCCCCCCACACCACAAAACTATGAGTTACACCTCATGTTCACATGTAGCCTCCCACACAACTATGAGCTAAACCCCACATCTGAACCTGTTGCCTCCCACACAACTATGAGCTACACCTCATAATCAGATCTGTAGCCCCCCCCCCCCCCCCCCCCACACCACAAAACTATGAGTTACACCTCATGTTCAGACATGTAGCCTCCCACACAACTATGAGCTACACCCCACATCTGAACCTGTTGCCTCCCACACAACTATGAGCTACACCTCATGTCCAGACCTGTAGCCTCCCACACAACTATGAGTTACACCTCATGTCCAGACCTTTAGCCTCCCACACAACTATGAACTACACCTTATGTCTGGACCTGTAGCCTCCCACAAAACTATGAGTTACACCTCATGTTCAGACATGTAGCCCCCCACACAACTATGAGCTACACCTCATGTCCGGACCTATAGCCTCCCACACAACTATGAGCTACACCTCATGTCCAGACCTGTAGCCTCCCACACAACTATGAGCTACACCTCATGTCCAGACCTGTAGCCTCCCACACAACTATGAGTTACACCTCATGTCCAGACCTGTAGCCTCCCACACAACTATGAACTACACCTTATGTCCAGACCTGTAGCCTCCCACACAACTATGAGCTACACCCCACATCTGAACCTGTTGCCTCCCAAACAACTATAAGCTACACCTTATGTCCGGACCTATAGCCTCCCACACAACTATGAGCTACACCTCATGTCTAGACCTACAGCCTCCCACACAACTATGAGCTATACCTTATGCCTGGACCTGTATCCTCCCTCACAACTATGAGCTACACCTCATGTCCAGACCCGTAGCCTCCCACACAACTATGAGCTACACCTTATGTCCAGACCTGTAGTCTCCCACACAACTATGAGCTACACACAATATCTGAACCTGTAGCCTCCCACACAACTATGAGCTACACCTCATGTCTAGACCTGTAGCCTCCCACACAACTATGAGCTACACCTCATGTCCAGACCTGTAGTCTCCCACACAACTATGAGCTACACCTCATGTCCAGACCTGTAGTCTCCCACACAACTATGAACTACACCTTATGTCCAGACCTGTAGCCTTCCACACAACTATGAACTACACCTCATGTCCAGACCTGTAGCCTTCCTCACACAACTATGAGCTACACCTCATGTCCAGACCTGTAGCCTTCCTCACACAACTATGAGCTACACCTCATGTCCAGACCTGTAGCCTCCCACACAACTATGAGCTACACCTCATGTCCAGGCCTGTAGCCTTCCACACAACTATGAGCTACACCTCATGTCCAGACCTGTAGCCTCCCACACAACTATGAGCTACACCTCATGTCCAGACCTGTAGCCTTCCTCACAACTATGAGCTACACCTCATGTCCAGACCTGTAGCCTCCCACACAACTATGAGCTACACCTCATGTCTAGACCTACAGCCTCCCACACAACTATGAGCTATACCTTATGCCTGGACCTGTAGTCTCCCACACAACTATGAGCTACACCTCATGTCCAGACCTGTAGTCTCCCACACAACTATGAGCTACACCTCATGTCCAGACCTGTAGTCTCCCACACAACTATGAGCTACACCTCATGTCCAGACCTGTAGTCTCCCACACAACTATGAGCTACACCTCATGTCCAGACCTGTAGTCTCCCACACAACTATGAGCTACACCTCATGTCCAGACCTGTAGTCTTCCACACAACTATGAGCTACACCTCATGTCCAGACCTGTAGTCTCCCACACAACTATGAGCTACACCTCATGTCCAGACCTGTAGTCTCCCACACAACTATGAGCTACACACAATATCTGAACCTGTAGTCTCCCACACAACTATGAGCTACACCTCATGTCCAGACCTGTAGTCTCCCACACAACTATGAGCTACACCTCATGTCCAGACCTGTAGTCTCCCACACAACTATGAGCTACACCTCATGTCCAGACCTGTAGTCTCCCACACAACTATGAGCTACACCTCATGTCTAGACCTGTAGTCTCCCACACAACTATGAGCTACACCTCATGTCCAGACCTGTAGCCTTCCTCACAACTATGAGCTACACCTCATGTCCAGACCTGTAGTCTCCCACACAACTATGAGCTACACCTCATGTCTAGACCTGTAGCCTCCCACACAACTATGAGCTACACCTCATGTCCAGACCTACAGCCTCCCACACAACTATGAGCTACACCTCATGTCCAGACCTGTAGTCTCCCATACAACTATGAGCTACACCTCATGTCCAGACCTGTAGCCTCCCACACAACTATGAGCTACACCTCATGTCCAGACCTGTAGCCTCCCACACAACTATGAGCTACACCTCATGTCCAGACCTGTAGCCTCCCACACAACTATGAGCTACACCTCATGTCCAGACCTGTAGTCTCCCACACAACTATGAGCTACACCTCATGTCCAGACCTGTAGCCTCCCACACAACTATGAGCTACACACAATATCTGAACCTGTAGCCCACACAACTATGAGCTACACCCCACAACTATGAACTCTACAATGATCCCAAAAGTTCCCCCACATTCAGTAAACCAACAAATCTGCATCACCAACAACAGACTGTCTATAATATTTAATTTAATTATCACATGTTAAAAGTAGTGTGCTATACTCTCACACAGGAGCCAATAAACTCTCACACTGAAACAGCTACTCTCACACAGGGACATGTAAACTTCCACACAGACATATATAATTCTACACTGAGATAGCTCTACTCTCACACAGGGACATATATAATTATAAACGGAGTAGCTCTACTTTAGCACAGGGACAGATACAATTCTAAACGGAGATTACTCTCACACAGGGACAGATACAATTCTAAACGGAGATTACTCTCACACAGGGACAGATATAATTCTAAACTGATATAGTTCTACTCTCACACAGGGACAGATATACTTCTAAACAGAGATAGCTCTACTCTCACACAGGGACAGATATAATTCTAAACAGAGATAGCTCTACTCTCACACAGGGACAGATATAATTCTAAACGGAGATTACTCTCACACAGGGACATATATAATTCTAAGCAGATATAGTTCTACTCTCACACAGGGACAGATATACTTCTAAACAGAGATAGCTCTACTCTCACACAGGGACAGATATAATTCTAAACGGAGATTACTCTCACACAGGGACATATATAATTCTAAGCAGATATAGTTCTACTCTCACACAGGGACAGATATACTTCTAAACAGAGATAGCTCTACTCTCACACAGGGACAGATATAATTCTAAACAGAGATAGTTCTACTCTCACACAGGGACAGATATACTTCTAAACGGAGATATCTCTACTCTCACACAGGGACAGATATAATTCAAAACGGAGATACAATAGAACCTCGCTTAACGAGCACCTCTCATAACGAGTAATTTGCATAACGAGCAAAACAAATTGTAAAAAAATGACTCGCTTAACGAGCGAAGTTTCGCATAACGAGTGGCGAGGAGAGAGAAAGTCCCGGATTTTGCGCACGTTACATCAATGTTTAGCACTAGTTCCAGTAGCATTGTCGCTTGTGATCACATATTTTCTCAAACTTGTGTTACATTGTACATGTATATGTACATGAGTCCTCCAGTCCTACAGGATGACCTCCCTGCTGAATTTAAGTTAATTAAGATCCAGTTTCTGCCTCCCAACACCACACCGTTACTCCAGCCAATGGACCAGCAAGTTATTTCTAACTTTAGGAAACTCTACACTAAAGCACTCTTCAAGCATAGTTTTCAGGTGACTGAAGGGACCAACCTCACTTTCAAAGAGTTTTGATAAAATCACTCAAGATGACCGACAAGGCGGAGGAAGGGGATACCAAGAGAACTTTAACTTCTTCTTAGAGGAAGCTTTAGCCGGAGAGTATTGTCGATTTGTGACTTTGAGTGGTTCGAGACAGTACCTGTGGAACGTGTAGTCAACGAGATTGTGTCTTTGGCCACTATCATGGGATTGTAGGCTGATAACAGTGATATAGAAGAGCTTGTGGAAGAGCACAGCCAAGAGCTGGCCATCCTAGAGCTTATGGCGTTGCATTGTGTTTTACAGCAAGACGTTTTGGAGAAACGTTTGTCAGAGGAGGAGGAGGAGGAGGAGAAGGTAACAGAAAAGCAACAATCTTCTGGCAAAATAAGAAAAATTCTGAAAGTATGGGAAACTTATGCTTCTGACAATGAGAAGAATCACCCTAATAAGGAAGTGGCTATGCGCGCTGCAAATTTAATGATAATGCTGTTTCGCATTTTCGCCAAATTCTGAAGCTTCGACAAAAACATATATCTCTAGACATCTTTCTAGTAAAAAAATTATCTATGTCTCATAATTATTTTGACTTTTTTTTTCTGCAAATCGAATTCGCATTCCATGTGGGTTCGTCCCGCGTTTGAAGAAAAGATGATGATGTTTCACTCTCCTTAACAATATGTTTATAATTTTCTTGAAATAAACGTTATACATAGTATTTTGTGAGTATTTTTTCGACATGGAACGCATTATCCTATTTTACATTAATTTATATGAGAAAAATTGTTTCGCATAACGAGTGTTTCGCTTAACGAGTATGATTCTGGAACGAATTATGCTCGTTAAGCGAGGTTCCACTGTAGCTCTACTTTCACCCAGGGACAGATATAATTCCAAACTGAGATAGCTCTACTCTCACACAGGGACAGATATACTTCTAAATCGAGATAGCTCTACTCTCCCACATGGACAGACATGACGCCATACAGAAGCAGATATATATCCATTCTGTGGTAGATAAACTCTCACACAGGGACAGACATGACGCCATACAGAAGCAGATATATATCCATTCTGTGGTAGATAAACTCTCACACAGGGACAGATATGACGCCATACAGAAGCAGATATATATCCATTCTGTGGTAGATAAACTCTCACACAGGGACAGACATGATGCCATACAGAAGCAGATATATATCCAAGAACAGCTGATCTATAAACTCTTACATGTGATGTGCAAGAACATCTGATCTATAAACTCTTACATGTGATGTGCAAGAACATCTGATCTATAAACTCTTACATGTGATGTGCAAGAACATCTGATCTATAAACTCTTACATGTGATGTGCAAGAACATCTGATCTATAAACTCTTACATGTGATGTGCAAGAACATCTGATCTATAAACTCTTACATGTGATGTGCAAGAACATCTGATCTATAAACTCTTACATGTGATGTGCAAGAACATCTGATCTATAAACTCTTACATGTGATGTGCAAGAACATCTGATCTATAAACTCTTACATGTGATGTGCAAGAACATCTGATCTATAAACTCTTACATGTGATGTGCAAGAACATCTGATCTATAAACTCTCACATGTGATGTGCAAGAACAGCTGATCTATAAACTCTTACATGTGATGTGCAAAGACAATTTGATCTATAAACTCTTACATGTGATGTGCAAGAACATCTGATCTATAAACTCCCACATGTGATGTGCAAGAACATCTGATCTATAAACTCCCACATGTGATGTGCAAGAACATCTGATCTATAAACTCCCACATGTGATGTGCAAGAACATCTGATCTATAAACTCTTACATGTGATGTGCAAGAACATCTGATCTATAAACTCCCACATGTGATGTGCAAGAACATCTGATCTATAAACTCCCACATGTGATGTGCAAGAACATCTGATCTATAAACTCTTACATGTGATGTGCAAGAACAGCTGATCTATAAACTCTTACATGTGATGTGCAAGAACAGCTGATCTATAAACTCTTACATGTGATGTGCAAGAACATCTGATCTATAAACTCTTACATGTGATGTGCAAGAACATCTGATCTATAAACTCTTACATGTGATGTGCAAGAACATCTGATCTATAAACTCCCACATGTGATGTGCAAGAACATCTGATCTATAAACTCTTACATGTGATGTGCAAGAACAGCTGATCTATAAACTCTTACATGTGATGTGCAAATACAGCTGATCTATAAACTCTTACATGTGATGTGCAAGAACATCTGATCTATAAACTCTTACATGTGATGTGCAAGAACATCTGATCTATAAACTCCCACATGTGATGTGCAAGAACATCTGATCTATAAACTCTTACATGTGATGTGCAAGAACAGCTGATCTATAAACTCTTACATGTGATGTGCAAGAACATCTGATCTATAAACTCTTACATGTGATGTGCAAGAACAGCTGATCTATAAACTCTTACATGTCATGTGCAAGAACATCTGATCTATAAACTCTCACATGTGATGTGCAAGAACATCTGATCTATAAACTCTTACATGTCATGTGCAAGAACATCTGATCTATAAACTCTTACATGTGATGTGCAAGAACATCTGATCTATAAACTCTTACATGTGATGTGCAAGAACATCTGATCTATAAACTCTTACATGTCATGTGCAAGAACATCTGATCTATAAACTCCCACATGTGATGTGCAAGAACATCTGATCTATAAACTCTTACATGTGATGTGCAAGAACATCTGATCTATAAACTCTTACATGTCATGTGCAAGAACATCTGATCTATAAACTCTTACATGTCATGTGCAAGAACATCTGATCTATAAACTCTTACATGTGATGTGCAAGAACATCTGATCTATAAACTCCCACATGTGATGTGCAAGAACATCTGATCTATTAACTCTTACATGTAGTTTAGATAATGTTCTAAATTCATTTACACAAGACCTACATTGTTAATGCTGCAACACTCTCACACAAGGGTTAAAAATACTCCCACACAAGGGCTACAACACTTCCACACAAGGGTAAAAACACTAACACACAAGGGTTAAAAACACTCCCACACAAAGGCTACAACACTCGCACACAAGGGCTACAGCACTCCCACACAAGGGTAAAAACACTCCCAAAAATGGTGCGATTTTATCTCACAGTGTCACATGCTGTCAAACAATAATGTCAGATAATCTCAAAGAGGCTATTTGAGGGGGAGGGGGTGGGGGGAGGCCACAGACATTATATAACACAACATATAATAACAGAACCACAGACATATGTGTGTGTGTCTCACACAAGACCACCATACCTGTGAGACATATCTACGCAAAGATACCTTTCATATGGTAACATAAAATCACCCAGTCAGACGCAAAGATATTTGTCATGTTGTGACATAATATCACACCTGTGAGCCAGTCCCAAACACGCATACCTGTGACATGATATCATAATATCACACTCGCGAGCCAGTCCCACACACAGATACCTGTCGCATGGTAACATAACATCACTATTGTAAGACAGTCCCACACAGATACCTGTCGCATGGTAACATAACATCACTATTGTAAGACAGTCCCACACAGATACCTGTCAAATAGTAACATAACATCATGCCTGTAAGACAGTCCCACACAAAGATAACTGTCATATAGTAATATAACATCACGCCTGTGAGACAGTCACAAACAAAGATAACATTACGCCTGTGAGACAGTAACAAACAAAGGTAACATCACACCTGTGAGACAGTCACACACAAAGATACCTGTCATATGAAAACTTAACATCACATCTGTGACATGGTGACATCAAATGATACCCACACACACACACACACACACACAAAGCTAAGTAATCTATATCCCGACAAGAAATAACTTACAAATAAAGCCACCAACATGAGAAGGAAGCCACCAACATGGAAAGGAAGCCGCCAACATGAGCTACTAAAATTAGAAGAAAGCCACCAAAATGAAAAAGAAGAAACTATGGATCTAGAAATTACATGGCAACAACCAAACAAATCAACAGGAGAAGCAGATCCTAGATCTGCTCCACACGGATCTTGACAGGCAGTGGCCGGGCTTGGACAAAATCCTGGGGATGTATGCCGGTGATGCCTTTCTTGTCCGGGAGATAGCGCAAGTATTCCAGGTCACCATGAATGCTCAGTTTCTGGGGAAACAATCAGAACAATTGGTATGTGTATGCACATGCGTATGTGTGTGTATGCACGTGCGTATGTGTGTGTATGCACATGCGTATGTGTGTGTGTGCACATGTGCATGTATGTGAGGAGGAGCAGAGAAAATGATTCAATATGCTCCAATCTTCACTAACTACCAACACTGCATTCATGTATCCAGTACAGACACAACTACTGATTTGTGATCACAGTAAACATATTCCAGGCATAGGGACAGTACAAACATTACAGGTATGTTGACATTACAAACATTTTTGGTGTTGCTTCAGTACAAACATTCCAGTTATGGTGACAGTACAAACAATCCAGGTATAGGGACAGTACAAACATTACAGGTATGTTGACATTACAAACATTTTTGGTGTTGCTACAAACATTCCAGATATGGTGACAGTACAAACATTACATGTATGTTAAAAGTACAAAAATTTCAGGTATGAGGACAGTACAAACATTCCTGGTATGGCTACAGCACAAACATTCCAGATATGGTGACAGTACAAACATTACAGGTATGTTGACATTACAAACATTCCAGGTATAGGCAATGTACAAACATTCCAGATTTAGGTATAGTACAAACATTCCAGATATGGTGAAAGTACAAACATTCCAGGTATGGGGACAGTAAAACATTTCAGATATGGGGACAGTACAAACATTGTTAATTGTTTCGGTTTTGTGGCCCAGAAAGAGAGTGACTTCCCTTGCCATTCATGCCTTGTCGGGTGGAGACGACAAACTACATTAAAACTGACAGAAGTTACCTGAGAACACTGGCGTCAGTCTGTGTTATGCTGGAAAATAGTTGTATCTGTTCTGGCAGGGAGGACAAGTTGAGACTCATGATGCTAACCCAAGATGAGCTGATGCTGTTTAGCAGATGGCATACATAAACACAGAGCATTTAAACATCAACAAGCAAGGCAACAAGCATTACCGCACAGACAGAGGTATGATACATATTACGCACAACAGTATGATCAACCATCTTAACAAAACCACCAGTGCTTACCTGTGAAACCTTGTGATCTGGGGCAGTCACTGCCGCAGACATACACAACCAGATCATGGCAACAGCACTCAACAAAATGAGGACACACAGCAACAAGCGAGGCAGGCCAGTTTTACGAGCAATGCAGGTCAACCAATCACTGCCATTTGTGTCGTCCAACTTTTGCTTCCAGGGGTCAGCCTGTGGGAGATGGAAAAATGATGAGACATCCGTTGAGTGCTGATCACAACAACATACCACAAATATGCACTTGATGATAGAAACTTCCATTGAATGAAAACAGCAAACCAACAGTGACTACCAACCTGGTCACTGGTGTCAATGCCAGGGTCAATCATTTCTCTAATCATCATCACTGTCTGGCTGACAGAAACATGTCTCAGATCACAAACATTGTGGTGAAACATGTCTCAGATCACAAACATTGTGGTGAAACATGTCTCAGATCACAAACATTGTGGTGAAACATGTCTCAGATCACAAACATTGTGGTGAAACATGTCTCAGATCACAAACATTGTGGTGAAACATGTCTCAGATCACAAACATTGTGGTGAAACATGTCTCAGATCACAAACATTGTGGTGAAACATGTCTCAGATCACAAACATTGTGGTGAAACATGTCTCAGATCACAAATTTTGTGCTGAAACATGTCTCAGATCACAAACAATGTGGTGAAACATGTCTCAGATCACAAACATTGAGGTGAAACATGTCTCAGATCACAAATATTGTGCTGAAACATGTCTCAGATCACAAACATTGTGGTGAAACATGTCTCAGATCACAAACATTGTGGTGAAAAATGTCTCAGATCACAAACATTGTGGTGAAACATGTCTCAGATCACAAACATTGTGCTGAAACATGTCTCAGATCACAAACATTGTGCTGAAAAATGTCTCAGATCACAAACATTGTGGTGAAACATGTCTCAGATCACAAACATTGTGGTGAAACATGTCACAGATCACAAATATTGTGGTTAAACATGTCTCAGATCACAAACATTGTGGTGAAACATGTCTCAGATCACAAACATTGTGGTGAAACATGTCTCAGATCACAAACATTGTGGTGAGACATGTCTCAGATCACAAACATTATGGTGAAACATGCCTCAGATCCCAAACATTGTGGTGAAACATGTATGTGTGTGTGTATTTATGTATGTATGTATGTGTATGGGTGTATGTATGTGTGATTGTATATGAGTGAATGTGTGATTGTGTGTGTGTGCGCGCGTGCGCGCACGTGTTTGCGTGCTTGCAGGACACATCTATCTCAGCTGTCAGATATGAACACAGGACACATCTATCTCAGCTGTCAGACATAGACACAGGATACATCTATCTCAGCTGTCAGATATGAACACAGGATACATCTATCTCAGCTGTCAGACATGAACACAGGATACATCTATCTCAGCTGTCAGATATGAACACAGGATACATCTATCTCAGCTGTCAGACATAAACACAGGATACATCTATCTCAGCTGTCAGATATGAAAACAGGATACATCTATCTCAGCTGTCAGATATGAACACAGGATACATCTATCTCAGCTGTCAGACATAAACACAGGATACATCTATCTCAGCTGTCAGACATAAACACAGGATACATCTATCTCAGCTGTCAGACATGAACACAGGATACATCTATCTCAGCTGTCAGACATAAACACAGGATACATCTATCTCAGCTGTCAGACATAAACACAGGATACATATATCTCAGCTGTCAGACATAAACACAGGATACATATATCTCAGCTGTCAGACATAAACAAAGGATACATATATCTCAGCTGTCAGACATAAACACAGGATACATATATCTCAGCTGTCAGACATGAACACAGGACACATCTATCTCAGCTGTCAGAGAACAAACCTCAGCTGCATTAATTTCATCACTGAAACTCCTAGCTGACTTGAGCTGTGAGTGGCGCAGTACCTCTGTTGCTGTGTTACCTGAGGGTTCTATGTTTGTTTCCAACAATAAACTTGTTCCCCTGGATGCACTGTAATCTGCGAAAAGTCATGATCTCTATAAAAATCCACAGCACAAAAATACAATTATAAATTTCAGGCAGACATAGATCAGGCTATCTGTTAGGGGTCATTTTCCCTTTCGTTAGCAGAGTATCATCTCATTATAAATTATTCAAAATGGGCGGTAATTAGAATAATGTATGTGGGAACAAACCAAGTATCAAATCGAGGCAAAAGTGAACTTTGTGCAGTTTGGCCAAAAGCATGCAAAGCAAATAAAACACAAATGCTTGAGAACAGTCTGGAAGTTCACAAGGAAAGGAAGAGGTATTTAAGCCGTGAGAGAATGAGCTAGTCTTGTCCTGTTTTCGCTCCTGGGACAAGATTATCTGGTGTGGCATGGAAGAGTGAAAGTTGAGTGAATCTACAAGCAAGTAAATATCTGCTCAGTGTCATAAATGCATCCTGAGAAAACCTGGCAGTCTTGTTTAACCTGACATCTTGCAATGGCCGAAGATCGCCTGCTGTCCGTGCAAGCTGTTGCGAATGTAGCTTGGTGACACTTGGGGTATCAATCATTGGAAATGCTCTGTTTAGTCAGGTAGCGACATATTTAATGTTCTTTATAATTACCCTAGATGTCCAACTTCTGGCATACTGACTGATGAACATTACTGGGATAATAAATGACAGTTGTCATCAGCTGTTCTGTGTTTCTCAAAGTGTGTCCATATTTCAAGCATAATGTGTTGAAATGCTTGTCAACGTGCCTGAGAAGACTGCATAAATTAGAGCTAAGAGAGTCCTTGTAAGTCCAGATACAAAATTTATTCCAAACAGGTCATCCTAAAGTTGGTTCGTTCCTGTAGCAGTGAAAACCAGACAATGAGCATTCTGTGTGGTTTTCACTGGAATACAGACAAACCCATCAAAGCCCCACAAGGAAATTCAAACAGACAAAAGTCCTGGCAAAATCCAACAGCTCACACATGGATCAAATGCATAATGTAGACACCAGAAGTGCCACAACCAACAGTCTGTCACTAGAACTGTAATTCATTACTGAGGGAAGTAAATAATGACAAACCAGAAGGTCAACAAATGATTGTATAAGGCACACTGCCAATTCTGTGGCAACCAGCCCTTTCCATTTTCTGTATACACAGTTTACAAAACAGATCTCCAAAAGCACAGACAATAAGCATTCCCTAAGAAGTCCACAGCTCACAGTGCGTACTATGTCTTCAACTCAGTAGCTAGCAGACACAGCTCACAGTGCGTACTATGCCTTCAACTCAGTAGCTGGCAGACACAGCTCACAGTGCGTACTATGTCTTCAACTCAGTAGCTGGCAAACACAGCTCACAGTGCGTACTATGTCTTCAACTCAGTAGCTGGCAGACACAGCTCACAGTGCGTACTATGTCTTCAACTCAGTAGCTGGCAGACACAGCTCACAGTGCGTACTATGTCTTCAACTCAGTAGCTGGCAGACACAGCTCACAGTGCGTACTATGCCTTCAACTCAGTAGCTGGCAAACACAGCTCACAGTGCGTACTATGCCTTACTAGCTGACACAGCTCACAGTGCGTATATGTCTTCAAGTAGCTGGCAGACACAGCTCACAGTGCGTACTATGCCTTCAACTCAGTAGCTGGCAGACACAGCTCACAGTGCGTACTATGCCTTCAACTCAGCTGGCAGACACAGCTCACAGTGCGCACTATGTCTTCAACTCAGTAGCTGGCAGACACAGCTCACAGTGCGTACTATGTCTTCAACTCAGTAGCTGGCAGACACAGCTCACAGTGCGTACTATGTCTTCAACTCAGTAGCTGGCAGACACAGCTCACAGTGCGTACTATGTCTTCAACTCAGTAGCTGGCAGACACAGCTCACAGTGCGTACTATGCCTTCAACTCAGCTGGCAGACACAGCTCACAGTGCGTACTATGCCTTCAACTCAGTAGCTGGCAGACACAGCTCACAGTGCGTACTATGCCTTCAACTCAGCTGGCAGACACAGCTCACAGTGCGTACTATGCCTTCAACTCAGCTGGCAGACACAGCTCACAGTGCGTACTATGTCTATGACACAGCTCACAGTTACTATGCCTTCAACTCAGTAGCTGGCAGACACAGCTCACAGTGCGTACTATGCCTTCAACTCAGTAGCTGGCAGACACAGCTCACAGTGCGCACTATGTCTTCAACTCAGTAGCTGGCAGACACAGCTCACAGTACGCACTATGTCTTCAACTCAGTAGCTGGCAGACACAGCTCACAGTGCGTACTATGCCTTCAACTCAGTAGCTGGCAGACACAGCTCACAGTGCGTACTATGCCTTCAACTCAGTAGCTGGCAAACACAGCTCACAGTGCGTACTATGCCTTCAACTCAGTAGCTGGCAGACACAGCTCACAGTGCGTACTATGCCTTCAACTCAGCTGGCAGACACAGCTCACAGTGCGTACTATGCCTTCAACTCAGTAGCTGGCAGACACAGCTCACAGTGCGTACTATGCCTTCAACTCAGTAGCTGGCAAACACAGCTCACAGTGCGTACTATGCCTTCAACTCAGTAGCTGGCAAACACAGCTCACAGTGCGCACTATGCCTTCAACTCAGTAGCTGGCAAACACAGCTCACAGTGCGCACTATGCCTTCAACTCAGTAGCTGGCAAACACAGCTCACAGTGCGCACTATGTCTTCAACTCAGCTGGCAGACACAGCTCACATCGCGCACTATGTCTTCAACTCAGTAGCTGGCAGACACAGCTCACAGTGCGCACTATGTCTTCAACTCAGTAGCTGGCAAACACAGCTCACAGTGCGCACTATGCCTTCAACTCAGTAGCTGGCAAACACAGCTCACAGTGCGTACTATGCCTTCAACTCAGTAGCTGGCAAACACAGCTCACAGTGCGCACTATGTCTTCAACTCAGTAGCTGGCAGACACAGCTCACAGTGCGTACTATGTCTTCAACTCAGTAGCTGGCAGACACAGCTCACAGTGCGCACTATGTCTTCAACTCAGTAGCTGGCAGACACAGCTCACAGTGCGCACTATGTCTTCAACTCAGTAGCTGGCAGACACAGCTCACAGTGCGCACTATGCCTTCAACTCAGTAGCTGGCAGACACAGCTCACAGTGCGCACTATGTCTTCAACTCAGTAGCTGGCAGACACAGCTCACATCGCGCACTATGCCTTTAACTCAGTAGCTGGCAGACACAGCTCGATTTCAGCTTGACCTAATTTGTTGTCCCATCCAGTTTCCCACTTGGGGTGTTCCTTCAACTGGGATCCTGGGAAGGACAGTGTCCAATAGGTGACGGTGAGCTGGGCTTGTTTCTTGTGTGCATCATTGCTCCATGAGGACCTCGAGAGATGTTTCTTGTGTGCATCATTGCTCCATGAGGACCTCGAGAGATGTTTCTTGTGTGCATCATTGCTCCATGAGGACCTCGAGAGATGTTTCTTGTGTGCATCACTGCTCAATGAGGACCTCGAGAGATGTTTCTTGTGTGCATCATTGCTCCATGAGGACCTCGAGAGATGTTTCTTGTGTGCATCATTGCTCCATGAGGACCCTGAGGTCAATAGAGATGTTTCTTGTGTGCAACATTGCTCCATGAGGACCTCGAGAGATGATTCTTGTGTGCATCATTGCTCCATGAGGACCTCGAGAGATGATTCTTGTGTGCATCAATGCTCCATGAGGACCTCGAGAGATGATTCTTGTGTGCATCATTGCTCCATGAGGACCCTGAGGTCAATAGAGATGTTTCTTGTGTGCATCATTGCTCCATGAAGACCTCGAGAGATGTTTCTTGTGTGCATCATTGCTCCATGAGGACCCTGAGGTCAATAGAGATGTTTCTTGTGTGCATCATTGCTCCATGAGGACCCTGAGGTCAATAGAGATGTTTCTTGTGTGCATCCCTGCTCCATGAGGACCCTGAGGTCAATAGAGATGTTTCTTGTGTGCATCACTGCTCCATGAGGACCCTGGGGTCAATAGAGATGTTTCTTGTGTGCATCATTGCTCCATGAGGACCTCGAGAGATGATTCTTGTGTGCATCATTGCTCCATGAGGACCTCGAGAGATGATTCTTGTGTGCATCAATGCTCCATGAGGACCTCGAGAGATGATTCCTGTGTGCATCATTGCTCCATGAGGACCCTGAGGTCAATAGAGATGTTTCTTGTGAGCATCATTGCTCCATGAGGACCTCGAGAGATGTTTCTTGTGTGCATCATTGCTCCATGAGGACCCTGAGGTCAATAGAGATGTTTCTTGTGTGCATCATTGCTCCATGAGGACCTCGAGAGATGATTCTTGTGTGCATCATTGCTCCATGAGGACCTCGAGAGATGTTTCTTGTGTGCATCACTGCTCCATGAGGACCTCGAGAGATGTTTCTTGCTAAAAGAGCAGCAAGGGGATGAGAAGACACAAGAAAGCATGGAGCTTTAATCAACAGTGTGATAGAAGATGGTATGACATTGATGTGTGACTGCAGACTGATGTGTCATCAGTGTGTGACTGTAGACTGATGTGACATCAGTGTGTGACAGGAGACTAATGTAACACTGGTGTGCGACAGTAGACTGCATGACATTGATGAGGGATGGTGTGACAGTAGATTGTGTGACATTAGTGACATCAGAGTGGTATGACACTGACTGGTGACAGCTGACTTATGTGAGGTTGATGTGTGAGAGTGAATGTGTCCAGAAGTGTCTGTGGTAAATCTGGACTACCTATGTGCATGAAACCTAGCGCAGAGACACTGACTGGTGACAGCTGACTTATGTGGGGTTGATGTGTGAGAGTGAATGTGTCCAGAAGTGTCTGCGGTAAATCTGGACTACCTATGTGCATGAAACCTAGCGCAGAGACACTGACTGGTGACAGCTGACTTATGTGGGGTTGATGTGTGAGAGTGAATGTGTCCAGAAGTGTCTGCGGTAAATCTGGACTACCTATGTGCATGAAACCTAGCGCAGAAACATTGACATGGATTCACACAATATCAAGGAAGCCCTACAAGAGGAAAAGACAGAACAGGAAAAACGTCTCTACAACAAACACAACTGACCATCAAAATCTTGCACGTCCATGTCCTGAGCCAGTGGCAAGGACCTGATGACCATCATATGACCCTGATCATCACGCACGAAAAATGACCAAGACACACACATCTGGTCTGTCATTTTGTCCACCATACTGCTGTACATGTTGTGCATAAACAGCAGGGGATAGAGTGCATGTGATACCTCCATGTCTGGCATACTGAAGTCTGTCAGCTGTTGATAATAAGCAGGGGATAAAGTGAGTGTGATATCTCCACACCTGGTTGCACCTGTTGGTGTCGAGCTGTCAACAGTTTCTGATTATGTCCCAGCACTAATGTGGTCTCACCTGTTGATGTCTAGCTGTCAATGTTTCTGACTGTCAATGTCCTAGCACTAATGTGGTCTCACCTGTTGGTGTCTAGCTGTCAATGTTTCTGACTGTCAATGTCCTAGCACTAATGTGGTCTCACCTGTTAGTGTCTAGCTGTCAACGGTTTCTGATTATGTCCCAGCACTAACGTGGTTTCACCTGTTGATGTCTAGCTGTCAATGTTTCCGACTGTCAATGTCTTAGCACTAATGTGGTCTCACCTGTTGGTGTCTAGCTGTCAATGTTTCTGACTGTCAATGTCCTAGCACTAATGTGGTCTCACCTGTTAGTGTCTAGCTGTCAACGGTTTCTGATTATGTCCCAGCACTAACGTGGTTTCACCTGTTGATGTCTAGCTGTCAATGTTTCCGACTGTCAATGTCCTAGCACTAATATGGTCTCACCTGTTGGTGCCGAGCTGTCAATGTTTCTGACTGTCAATGTTCCAGCACTATGTGGTCTCACGTGTTGGTGTCTAGCTGTCAACGGTTTCTGATTATGTCCCAGCACTAACGTGGTCTCACCTGTTGGTGTCTAGCTGTCAATGTTTCTGACTGTCAATGTCCCATCAAAAATCTGGTCTCACCTGTTAGTGCCGAGCTGTCAATGTTTCTGACTGTCAATGTCCCAGCACTAATGTGGTCTCACCTGTTAGTACCGAGCTGTCAATGTTTCTGACTGTCAATGTCCCAGCACTATGTGGTCTCATGTGTTGGTGTCTAGCTGTCAATGTTTCTGACTGTCAATGTCCCAGCACTATGTGGTCTCACCTGTTGGTATCAAGCTGTCAATGTTTCTGACTGTCAATGTCCCAGCACTAATGTGGTCTCACCTGTTGATGTCTAGCTGTCAATGTTTCTGACTTTCAATGTCCCAGCACTAAAGTGGTCTCACCTGTTGATGTCTAGCTGTCAATGTTTCTGACTGTCAATGTCCTAGCACTAATGTGGTCTCACCTGTTGATGTCTAGCTGTCAATGTTTCTGACTGTCAATGTCCCAGCACTAATGTGGTCTCACTTGTTGGTATCAAGCTGTCAATGTTTCTGACTGTCAATGTCCCAGCACTATGTGGTCTCACGGGCTGGTATCAAGCTATCAATGTTTCTGATTATGTCCCAGCACTAAACTGGTCTCACCTGTTGGTGTCTAGCTGTCAATGTCCCAGCACTAATGTGGTCTCACCTGTTGGTGTCTAGCTGTCAATGTCCCATTACTAAACTGGTCTCACCTGTTGGTGTCTAGCTGTGAATAACTTCTGACTGCGACAACCCAGGATACAAGATGAGGTATCCTCTGTCTCACCAGGGTAGGCATTCTTGCAATCTGTGGGTGAGACCAGGTCCAAAACATAAACTTATTTCACAAACAAAGATTTCATTACTGTTATCAGTAAACACCTCACAACATCTACACCACACACCACCTACACTACACATCTCACAACATCTATAACACACACCTCAAAACATCTACACCACACACCTCACAACATCTACAAAACACACCTAACAACATCTACACCATACACCTCGCAACATCTACAAAACACACCTAACAACATCTACACTATACACCTCGCAACATCTACAAAACACACCTAACAACATCTACACCATACACCTCGCAACATCTACAAAACACGCCTAACAACATCTACACCATACACCTCGCAACATCTACAAAACACGCCTAACAACATCTACACCATACACCTCGCAACATCTACACCACAACCTCACTACATCTAGACCATACTTATCACAACATGTACACCACACAACACCTACACCAAACACCTCACAACACCTGCACCACCACACAACTCACAACATCTACACCACACAACTTCCAATACCTAAACCACACACCTTACAACACCTACACCACATATCTCACAACACCTACAACATCTACACCACACAACTCACAATACCTACACCACACACCTTACAACACCTACTCCACACACCATTCAACACCTACACCACATACCTCACAACACCTACACCACACACCTCGCAACATCTACACCACAACATCACTACATCTAGACCATACACATCACAACATCTACACTACACATCTCACAACATCTACACTACACATCTCACAATATCTACACTACAAACCTCACAACATCTACACCACACACCTCGCAACATCTACACCACAACATCACTACATCTAGACCATACACATCACAACATCTACACTACACATCTCACAACATCTACACTACACATCTCGCAACATCTACACCACACACCTTACAACACCTACACCACACATCTCACAATACTTACACCACACATTTCACAACATATACACCACACATCTCACAACATATAACCACACATCTCACAACATATAACCACACATCTCACAACATATAACCACCCATTTCACAACATATAACCACCCATCTCACAACATATAACCAAACATCTCACAACACATAACCACCCATCTCACAACATATACACCACACATCTCACAACTTCTACAACAAATCTCACAACATATACACCACACATCTCACAATATCTACACCACACATTTCACTATATTTACACCATACTCCTCACAACATCTACATCACTATATCTACATCACAACCTCACAATATCTACACCACACATCTTAGATCTACACCACAGACTGCCTCTGATGACATTTTCAAGATACCTTGGTACTGTTCTGAAAAGAAGTTTCTGTAGCCCTGACATGGTAACGCGGGAGCAAGTCTCGCCTGACAGCTCTCGCGAGATGTAAACATGTCATCTTTTATCACCATCTCATCTCCTCCTCTCCATCTCGTCTTTTCATTCATCCCCTTCTCCTCATCTCCTCCTCTCTATCTCGTCTTTTCATTCATCCCCTTCTCACCTTCTCCTCATCTCCATCGCATGTCATCTCCTTATATCTATAAGTCTAAACCATACATGTAAAGTCTAAACCATTCATGTAAAGTCTAAACCATTCATGTAAAGTCTCAACCATACATGTGAAGTCTAAACCGTTCATGTAAAGTCTAAACCATGCATGTAAAGTCTAAACCATTCATGTAAAGTCTAAACCATTCATGTAAAGTCTAAACCATTCATGTAAAGTCTCAACCATACATGTGAAGTCTAAACCGTTCATGTAAAGTCTCAACCATACATGTAAAGTCTAAACCATACATGTGAAGTCTAAACCATACATGTAAAGTCTAATCCATACATGCCAAGTCTAAACCATACATGTAAAGTCTAAACCATACATGTAAAGTCTAAACCATACATGCTAAGTCTAAACCATACGTGTGAAGTCTAAACCATACATGTAAAGTCTTAACCATACATGTAAAGTCTAAACCATACATGTAAAGTCTCAACCATACATGTAAAGTCTAAACCATACATGTAAAGTCTTAACCATACATGTAAAGTCTTAACCATACATGTAAAGTCTAATCCATATACGTGTGAAGTCTCAACCATACATGTAAAGTCTCAACCATTCATGTAAAGTCTCAACCATACATGTGAAGTCTAAACCGTTCATGTAAAGTCTCAACCATACATGTAAAGTCTAAACCATACATGTAAAGTCTAAACCGTTCATGTAAAGTCTCAACCATACATGTAAAGTCTAAACCATACATGTAAAGTCTAAACCATTCATGTAAAGTCTAAACCATTCATGTAAAGTCTCAACCATACATGTGAAGTCTAAACCGTTCATGTAAAGTCTAAACCATGCATGTAAAGTCTAAACCATTCATGTAAAGTCTAAACCATTCATGTAAAGTCTAAACCATTCATGTAAAGTCTCAACCATACATGTGAAGTCTAAACCGTTCATGTAAAGTCTAAACCATACATGTAAAGTCTAAACCATACATGTGAAGTCTAAACCATACATGTAAAGTCTAATCCATACATGCCAAGTCTAAACCATACATGTAAAGTCTAAACCATACATGTAAAGTCTAAACCATACATGCTAAGTCTAAACCATACGTGTGAAGTCTAAACCATACATGTAAAGTCTTAACCATACATGTAAAGTCTAAACCATACATGTAAAGTCTCAACCATACATGTAAAGTCTAAACCATACATGTAAAGTCTTAACCATACATGTAAAGTCTTAACCATACATGTAAAGTCTAATCCATGCATGTAAAGTCTAATCCATACATGTAAAGTCTCAACCATACATGTAAAGTCTAAACCATACATGTAAAGTCTATTCCATACATGTAAAGTCTCAACCATACATGTAAAGTCTAAACCATACATGTAAAGTCTAAACCATACATGTAAAGTCTCAACCATACATGTAAAGTCTAAACCATACATGTAAAGTCTAATCCATACATGTAAAGTCTTAACCATACATGTAAAGTCTAAACCATACATGTAAAGTCTAAACCATACGTGTAAAGTCTAAACCATACGTGTGAAGTCTAAACCATACATGTAAAGTCTAAACCATACGTGTGAAGTCTAAACCATACATGTAAAGTATAAACCATTCATGTAAAGTCTAAACCATACATGCTAAGTCTAAACCATACATGTAAAGTCTAAACCATACATGTAAAGTCTAAACCCTACATGTAAAGTCTCAACCATACATGTAAAGTCTAAACCATACATGTAAAGTCTAATCCATACATGTAAAGTCTTAACCATACATGTAAAGTCTAAACCATACATGTAAAGTCTAAACCATACGTATAAAGTCTAAACCATACGTGTAAAGTCTAAACCATACATGTAAAGTCTAAACCATACGTGTGAAGTCTAAACCATACATGTAAAGTCTAAACCATTCATGTAAAGTCTAAACCATACATGTAAAGTCTAAACCATACATGTAAAGTCTCAACCATACGTGTAAAGTCTAAACCATACGTGTGAAGTCTAAACCATACATGTAAAGTCTAAACCATACATGCTAAGTCTAAACCATACGTGTGAAGTCTAAACCATACATGTAAAGTCTAAACCATTCATGTAAAGTCTAAACCATACATGTAAAGTCTAAACCATTCATGTAAAGTCTAAACCATTCATGTAAAGTCTAAACCATTCACGTAAAGTCTAAACCATACGTGTAAAGTCTAAACCATACATGTAAAGTCTAAACCATACATGTAAAGTCTAAACCATACATGTAAAGTCTAAACCATACATGTAAAGTCTAAACCATACGTGTAAAGTCTAAACCATATATGTAAAGTCTAAACCATACATGTAAAGTCTAAACCATACATGTAAAGTCTCAACCATTCATGTAAAGTCTAAACCATACATGTAAAGTCTAAACCATTCATGTAAAGTCTAAACCATACGTGTGAAGTCTAAACCATACGTGTAAAGTCTAAACCATTCATGTAAAGTCTAAACCATACATGTAAAGTCTAAACCATACATGTAAAGTCTAAACCATACGTGTAAAGTCTAAACCATACATGCTAAGTCTAAACCATACATGTAAAGTCTAAACCATACATGTAAAGTCTAAACCATACATGTAAAGTCTAAACCATACATGCTAAGTCTAAACCATACATGTAAAGTCTAAACCATACATGTAAAGTCTAAACCATACATGTAGAGTCTAAACCATACATGTAAAGTCTAAACCATACATGTAAAGTCTAAACCATACATGCTAAGTCTAAACCATTCACGTAAAGTCTAAACCATACATGTAAAGTCTAAACCATACATGTAAAGTCTAAACCATACGTGTAAAGTCTAAACCATACATGCTAAGTCTAAACCATACATGCTAAGTCTAAACCATACATGCTAAGTCTAAACCATACATGTAAAGTCTAAACCATACATGTAAAGTCTAAAACATACGTGTAAAGCCTAAACCAAACATGTAAAGTCTAAACCAAACATGTAAAGTCTAAACCAAACATGTAAAGTCTAAACCATACATGTAAAGTCTAAACCATACATGCTAAGTCTAAACCATTCATGTAAAGTCTAAACCAAACATGTAAAGTCTAAACCATACATGTGAAGTCTAAACCATACATGTAAAGTCTAAACCATGCATGTAAAGTCTAAACCATACATGTAAAGTCTAAACCATGCATGTAAAGTCTAAACCATGCATGCAAAGTCTAAACCATACATCTAAAGTCTAAACCATACATGTAAAGTCTAAACCATACATGTGAAGTCTAAACCATTCATGTAAAGTCTAAACCATTCATGTGAAGTCTAAACCATACATGTAAAGTCTAAACCATTCATGTAAAGTCTAAACCATTCATGTAAAGTCTAAACCATACATGTAAAGTCTAAGCCATGCATGTAAAGTCGAAACCATACATGTAAAGTCTAAACCATACATGTAAAGTCGAAACCATACATGTGAATTCTAAACCATTCATGTAAAGTCTAAACCATACATGTAAAGTCTAAACCATTCATGTAAAGTCTAAACCATTCATGTAAAGTCTAAACCATACATGTGAAGTCTAAACCATACATGTAAAGTCTCAATAAGTGTCTGTAAGCCTGAAAACAGAAGTGAGGAGACAAGAAATCACTTACCCTCGTAGCATGACCTTAGAGTTTCATTGACATCATTCTCTTCCCCAACCGGTTCTATGATTGAATACAGTCGACAGCCTCTACTGCAGGACTCCCCAAACACACTCTGCAACAGTCAGCAGAAGCTCAATGTGAAGCCATGGGAGCTCAATACAACTGTTAACAACATCCAACATACTGCGGTCACTATGGCTAAACATCATGCTAGCGTCACTGTGGCTAAACATCATGCTAGGGTCACCATGGCTAAACATCACGCTAGGGCCACTATGGCTAAATATCATGCTGGGGCCACTATGGCTAAACATCATGCTAAGGCCACTATGGCTAAACATCATGCTAGGGCCACTATGGCTAAACATCATGCTGGGGCCACTATGGCTGAACATTATGCTGGGGCCACTATGGCTAAACATCATGCTAGGGTCACTATGGCTAAACATCATGCTACGGCCACTATGGTTAAACAACATACAGGGACCACTATGGTTAAACAACATACAGGGACCACTATGGTTAAACAACATACAGGGACCATGTCGTGAGGTGAGCAGCCAACCCTACACAATGAACGAGTCGTGACTCTGACTTCCCTCGCCCTCAGTCAAATTTTAAACTTAAACCCGTCCGGAAGGGTATATAGTTCCTTATAATGATATATACCTTTATCTGGTAATATATTCATTTCTAGACCCTCTAGTTGCTTTGATAAATCTTCATTTTCAAACTTGCAACTGTAAGTTGACGATTTCTGGTAATCTATTTAGAAATTCCTGTAAACTGGTTTACTCCTTAGGCAGGAATACAGGGGACTTCTTTCCTAGAGACGCTAGTTTGGTTTTGAAAAAAAACAACATAATTTCGCCTGATCCCAAAGTGTCAAGACGTGTATACAGTCTATGTAGAAATTGGCGCATTCAAAGTTCCATTTATATCTTGGAAGATTTCCTAAGCTTGGGTAAGTTGATTATAGTTTACGAGTACCTTAATTGATGTCTTTTTAAAGTTGGCCACTGCTGCAGAGAGGGCAGAGTCAGCTGTGTGATCGCACAGAGTTCGACCGTTCTTGATGTTCAGAGATCAGGCTCCGAACATCGGACCTTACCCTGAACAGACTAATTAGTTGGTGTTCTACTTAACCCACACCATTTGTAAAGATATTAAACCCTACAAGTAATTATTCTCTGACCAGTCAAACAAAGTTATGGCCGCATAACAGAAATAAGGAATCTAGGTCATCTTTAACCGGTGAAACACTGTGCCATCAGGGCTAGGCGCTCTGAGTCGATGGTGTGTTTGACACAGATTCAGTGGGTGTGTAGTGAACGGCCTGTGGAGACGGAATATATATATAGGTACTAACTATAAACATGGTATGTCTGCGAGTGCAGATGTGAGGGTGGAGAGAGGATGATCTATGTGTGGTAGGGTCTATCTATCTCCACTATATACCTTAATTTCTATCTGTTGCACTATTTTACAGACAGATAAATGAAAGGAGACATTGTCTCCTGTTCTTGAGAGTTACACTCTGAGGTATGGAGAAAAGTGGCAGAGGTGGGAGAGAGCTGGTGTGTGAATAAGGTTGATTACTAATTCTGAGTTCTTTCCTGACAGGATGATACCTCCTTAGAGATCAGGCAGACGAATCATAGTCCAGCTAACAACCACCAACCTAAACCATTCTGTGCACCAAGCAGATCCAAAAGTCCTGTATGTTGTGCCACTACCTCAACATGGCAAGAGCTTGCTTGTGAGGCTCTGATGCAGTTTTTGTCTCCTGACCTGTGAGAGAGATTTGGTGGGCTCCTATGCAGTTCTTGTGTCCTCGGTTGTGACAGTCAGCTTGTACCAGATCAAGTCTAGGCCCAACTACTGATTGAGTCAACTACAGTCGAATCACCATGGACTGAGGGGAGCATCGACCTATGAACTGGGCTAAGTGATCTTTTATTCACATTACATGCTCTCTTCCCACAGCACCTTATAAGTCCGATGATAAACTTATGTACACCTCAAGGCAAAATCTGGCTGCTTCAATATCTGGGTTGTGTAATTGTTTCCTGAGCTCCATTCACTGACTCTTGTTTATCGATTCATTATTATATGTATATATTGTACTGATTACATGCACACATTTTCATGGCGGACTTGGGTGTCCTTATTTCACCATTCTAACTGTCTAGCTTTGATGTTTGTGTGAGTAATAAGTGTTATCTGTGTTACCATGGCTATGATAGTATACTATCATAACCTGGGGGCTATCTTTTTATAGTAGTGGGGGTGTCCAGCCAAGTGTGCCTAGGAATATTATATATTTTGTAGTGCCAAAGCTTGAGTTGCCCTACTCCTGAAATAAGTTGAGCGTATATTGGCCATGGGGCATCCCTTAGACCAATACGAGCCAACGACTCAACATAATTATTTTAGAGTGCTGTTGGTTCTTAAGGAGAAATCCTTAAATCAGGCACGCGACAGGAGCGATATGTGACAGACCACTATGGTTAAACAACATACAGGGACCACTATGGTTAAACAACATACAGGGACCACTATGGTTAAACAACATACAGGGACCACTATGGTTAAACAACATACAGGGGCCACTATGGCTAAACAAGATACAGGGACCACTATGGTTAAACAACATACAGGGACCACTATGGTTAAACAACATACAAGGGCCACTATGGGACATACCACTATGGTTAAACAACATACAGGGACCACTATGGTTAAACAACATACAAGGGCCACTATGGCTTAACAACATACAGGTACCACTATGGTTAAACAACATACAGGGTCCACTATGGTTAAACAACATACAGGGTCCACTATGGTTAAACAACATACTAAAATAACAACTGTGATATTCCACTCTTACAAGGAAACTCTAACATAGGTTGCTGAGACCAAGTCAGTGCTCATGCTGTCCTGTGTCCTGTCTGCAGAGACAAGTCAGTGCTCATGCTGTCCTGTGTCATGTCTGCAGAGACAAGTCAGTGCTCATGCTGACCTGTGTCCTGTCTGCAGAGACAAGTCAGTGCTCATGCTGTCCTGTGTCATGTCTGCAGAGACAAGTCAGTGCTCATGCTGTCCTGTGTCATGTCTGCAGAGACAAGTCAGTGCTCATGCTGTCCTGTGTCATGTCTGCAGAGACAAGTCAGTGCTCATGCTGACCTGTGTCCTGTCTGCAGAGACAAGTCAGTGCTCATGCTGTCCTGTGTCCTGTCTGCAGAGACAAGTCAGTGCTCATGCTGACCTGTGTCCTGTCTGCAGAGACAAGTCAGTGCTCATGCTGACCTGTGTCATGTCTGCAGAGACAAGTCAGTGCTTATGCTGACCTGTGTCCTGTCTGCAGAGACAAGTCAGTGCTCATGCTGACCTGTGTCCTGTCTGCAGAGACAAGTCAGTGCTCATGCTGTCCTGTGTCCTGTCTGCAGAGACAAGTCAGTGCTCATGCTGTCCTGTGTCCTGTCTGCAGAGACAAGTCAGTGCTCATGCTGACCTGTGTCATGTCTCCCTGAGCTTGCCCCCACGTCTGCACACTTGGGTGCTGGTGTCTCTCCGCTGATGCTGGTGCTAGGTGTTCTGAATCACTTCTACCTATGACTAGTCGGTATCATTCTCTTTGCTCAAGTTGCTCGCACATGGCCAAACCATCTCATTTGTGCTTTACTGAACTGTATGACTGGTTTCGATTGTAGCCTTCCTCTAATTTCTGCATTTGTGATTTTATCTCTTCTTGTCACAATGGCAACTCTCCTAAGACAAGTTCCGCTCGTTAGTTATAGTAAGGGTCCATGTTTGGCACTGGTAGCACAATGTCAGCAAAAAAAAAACGTTTTTTAAAATTTGCTTTGGTTGGCATAGGTATCTTTCTATGCGTCAGGAGCGGTGTTGATTGTCCCATAACACATTTTTTTTTTTGCACATCGTATGTTGATTATTCTATCCATTTTCCCGCCTGAGGTGAAAAATAACTCTAGATATTTAAATTCACTTGTTTGTTTCATTTCTGTGTTATTTACTTAAATTGGTATGGTTTCTTCTTGTTTCTTCTTCTTCTTCTGCCTTTCTATCCCCCAATGGAGCATAGGCCCTCAACCAACTCACGCCAAGTCGTTCTATCCTTCGCCATTACATGGAGCTCTCCCCATGTCCTCCCAATCTTTCTAACCTCATTCTCCAGCTCTCTTCTCCATGTGTTTTTTGGCCTTCCTTTATTTCTAACATTCCAGGTCCAATTCTGGAGGTTTTCTTAGCTGAGAGGAGGTAAGTCAACGATCCGGACTCCTTGCGGCTTTCTCCACACCGTGTCATACTTCTTCTATTTGAAGAGCCTCCCCTCATCTTGGTTGGCTGGATTTTATTTGCTTCTCTTTTTGACTTATCCATGGTTGGTTGGTTTTTGTGGCTATGGTTTTTACAGGATGAGGTAGCCAACCTCAAGCCCAACCCTACCCTTAGTCGCCTCTTACGACATGCCTGGTAGGGTGCAGTGTCACTATTCTTTGCTTCCCGTGAGGGCCCCGGTGACACACGGGCGTTCTTCTTGTTTACCCATCACCAGTCTCTGTCTTATCAATGCTTATCCTCATATTATATTCCTCACACTTAGTATTCAGTTCTCGTTATGCCTAGTGGCACATGAGGCTTCAGAGAGGACTTTCCATGCTTTCCTGTCCTGCGCAATCTTCAGTGCAGTTTTCCATGTCAAAGATGCCGCACTCAGGTCACTTTCCATAGTTTGTCTCCATGTTGTTTTTGGGCGCCCCTGTTTTCTCTTTCCCTCTGCTGTCCATGTGAGAGCTGTTTTGGCAGGTATATCAGAAGTCATTCTCATAACGTGGCCAAGCCATTTCCATCTTCTCTTGGTAATCATACTGTCTAAAGTTTCTTGGTTTGTGGCTTGAAGTAGTTTAGTGTTTGAGATTGTATCTGGCCAGAAAATTTTGATAATTCTACGTAGACATGTGTGGTGGAAGGTGGACAGCTTGTGTGCATCCTTTTTGGTAATTCTCCAGCATTCCGCTCCATAAAGTATTGACTCGGTTTATATGGTTCTGTAATCTTCGTATCGTATCGTATAAAATCAAACAAAAATTCCAAGCTTAGTCCTTTTTTAGGCGCCTGATGGCCTGCTTTTTCAAGGATGGTTCCTTTGCTGTCTTATTTATTTATCTTCCTTGTGGTGAGCAATTACAGCTGAGTTTGTTCATTTGTTGCCCAAGTTCTGGTTTTGATGGGTCCAGGTTCCTGTTTTAGTTGGCTATCCGCTAACTGTTGCACTGTTCATCTGTGTTAGTACCAAGTCAGTCCTCAGCCACACCGCCGCGAAACAAACAGTCCCGCACACTGAGCATCCTAAACACGGCCCCCACCAGGACGACTGTCACAATCTTGTTGTTGTGCACAGCCGTTAAATATGTAGAGGAGGTAACAAAGGTTTGCAACCTGTAATCTTGTAATCTTTATCTGTTTCAGCTATTAATACCTGGTTATCTGCAAATAACAATTCTGAGATATCAGCCTTTTCTTCGCTCTATGCTTCTCTGCATACAATGTCGATGTATGTTATAAAAATAAGGGGAGATAACACACATCCCTGTCTTGTCCAGAATTTACTTCAAAAGGTTGTGATGTCCTTGCTTTTGTTCATTTGCAACTTATACTTGATGTATAAAAGCTCTTACACTCTTCAGTGAGATGTTTGCTGATTCCATAATTCACTGTGATTTTACATCAATTTTTTTTAAGGGGGCTACCTGGGCCCCAAAAATGGCGAAAAAGACTTGCATCACAGCAACTGAAACACAGTTGACTGGAGGCAGGAAAATAAGTAGAACTATGTACCAGACGTGTCTGAAGGGAACTGAAACACAGTTGACTGGAGGCAGGGAAATGAGTAGAACTATGTACCAGACGTTTCTGACGGGAACTGAAACACAGTTGACTTGAGGCAGGGAAATGAGTAGAACTATGTACCATACGTGTCCGACGGGAACTGAAACACAGTTGACTGGAGGCAGGGAAATGAGCAGAACTATGTACCATACGTGTCCGACGGGAACTGAAACAGTTGACTGGAGGCAGGGAAATGAGTAGAACTTTTTACCAGACGTGTCCGACGGGAACTGAAACACAGTTGACTTGAGGCAGGGAAATGAGTAGAACTATGTACCATACGTGTCCGACGGGAACTGAAACACAGTTCACTTGAGGCAGGGAAATGAGTAGAACTATGTACCATACGTGTCCGACGGGAACTGAAACACAGTTGACTGGAGGCAGGGAAATGAGCAGAACTATGTACCAGACATGTACGACGGGCCTCCAAGGACCTTACTTCCCAAAATGTTCAGATTTTAGTTTGATTCATAAATATTCTGTTAGGTCATTCAATTTTCTACATGAATATATATAGTTTTGTATATCTTCTCTTTGAGTCCCAGGGAACGCATCACGCGCTAATTTGTTACAACCGCCCGACCCAGTCGACGTGTGACAAGTGAAGGTTTTTAAAATTTGCCACTGACCGCTCAATTTCAACTTCCTTTCGAGTTCTTTGAGTCTAATATTAGGCGCGCTCATTTAAAAACGTGGTCTGAAAGCCGAAAATATAGTATATTTGCGAGATTTACCGAGTTATTAGGTGTTTGTCTGAAAAGAATATGGCCACCAAGCAGTATTCCATATGCATGCCAAAATGATTTACGGCTTTAGAAGCCTCAAATTTAAAAAAAGTACTTGTATATTCAATTTATCCGAAGTTAGTTAGATAACGTTGCGAATTAGACATGTTTCAGTCATTTATACAAACTTTGATGAGGGATATGTCTAATGTGTACCTCACACGAAGGTACAACAATAGCAAAGACAGCTGGCACAAAGTGAATGAAAAGATGATTTTCTTCAGTGTCAGTTAGTTCTAGTGCTAGGCAGGGGCACTGTTTAGAGCCGAGGCAAATTTTTTGCTTCAGGACGGTGGCCGATGCATTTTTACTCCATTTGTAGACTGGATATAGTTTCGTCGCCCAGCTTCTGAGCTGAATGCACGATGTGACACTGTGAGCTGCGGATTTCACTTTGAATGTTTTTTTTACTGTGACCAACGTGTAGGTGTAAATTATAGATTCAGAAAATGGCGCGATGCTTGTTGTCGCAATGTTGGTGGTGCCGGTATGTCATTAAAATTGATTGCGTAAGCAACTGCTGATCTGCTGTGACTTCTGCTACCATCAATGATGAACTGCATTTCTAATGTTGGACTGTTTGTGTTAGCACTTCAGAGGGCTACGATATGCTTTAATGTGTGTTTATGCTAGATATGCTGAGACAGCAGTCTGTCAATCTTTCCACAAGGGACTGTGATAAACATTCTGGGTGTTTTTCGTTGGCACAGGAGCGGAGCAAAGTTGGGGTGACCTGTTTGCTATGAAGCTGAAACTAAGACTACCGACTACCAGATCAGACCAGTGTTATTCCTCTCATTATTTAGAAACATAGCAACAAAAATATAGGAAAATTGAGTGTTATATAAACTTCCTTTTGTGTGAAGATACTTACAGTTTTCTTTACCAAATAATGGTGTTCTGTTATGATGCTTCAAAAGATTCTTTGGAACAAAATCTAACATATAGATTGAGTTTATATTTTACTTAAACATTACTAAGTGGTTCATATTCATTTGTAATTCATTTTGGAAATATTTTAACCAGTTTTCCGTGAGTGCCATGGTGATAAGAGGAATTTTTTATATTTCATGTTACTAATTTGTGTAAACATACCGTCTGCTTATGAACTAATATTTAATTACTAACGCAATTATTTGTTGTAGCTGTATTCTATAATAATTCCTCAACAACCCATGGTCACTTTGATGTATAACATAATATGTGTATGTTGCGTGGCAACTGAATTAGTTTGGTCTGTTTTAATGTGTTACACTCGTGAAAGTACAAAATTGCATTACCACCCCTTGGGCCTCTGATGCTAAACCTCCTGGGACTCATTGTTTGTGTCGTTTTTTTTTTGTTCAAACTCAAAGAGTTGTTTAAACTTAAAAGCTTTATTTTTTATATTTTGTGTGTGTGTGTGTGTGTGTGGTGTATAAACTAATAGAATCCCCTACTGACGGCTCTGTCTTCCTGGCACCGAAACTCTAAAAAGGCTCCGTCTTCAAAGGGTTAAGGTCCGTGTGCTGTCTTAGTAAGAGTAGTAAGACAGTACGACTGCCTTACGGTTCACTCCACTTCTGTAGTGTAGACTCTCTGTAGTCCACGACAGTGACTGTTAGGATATCTCAAACAAAGAGAACCGAACCATGTTCACTGACCTTGTATGTACTTGATGGGTATGTCTTCTGGCAGACATCTTCACACGGATCGACATCGCCAAAGGGTCTGTCCAGGAAGAAAGAAGCGGTTGATGAAACCAGCAGAAGGAGAAGAAAACTATAAAGAAGTTTGTTTGTTTCTGTCGCCATCTTGTCTGTCCCACATTAAACAAAGCCTCCTATTGGTGAGCCTGGTCACATGACCAGCCCGCCCCGCCCCTATACAATACAGGGGACACGTGTCGGAGACCCAGCTGGGTCCTACAGCTGTTGTTGAAGATCCACAGATATTGATCAGCACCCATACAGGGGTGGATGTAAACATTCAATCCACGCTGACTGGCATTTAAATAATCACAGATGGTTAGACCGGAATATTTTCCATTTCTCTAGTCATCTTAGTGTAGTGTTTGTGGTGTGTGTGAAAGTGTGATTGTGTGTGTGAGTGAGTGTGTGTCTGTGAGGCAGGATGCGGGAGGGGCATCTGGCCGCTGTTTGTAACGCGTTGTTTAAGTTTACCTTTACTAACATCATAAAGATTTCGGTAATAGTAATTTAAACAAGATTATTCCGTTGAACCCATCCGGGTTATAATTAAGCGATACTAGTTTTATTATTTTTTCTATTTCAATAATGGATACTTATGATTATTACCTGTTTCATTATTGAGTATTGCTCAAACGGGAGATGGTATGATATAGGGTGACGGAGTGAGAAGATGATATGAGATAAGGTGACGGAGTGAGTAGATGATATGAGATAGGGTGACGGGGTGAGAAGATGATATGAGATAAGGTGACGGAGTGAGATGATGATATGAGATAGGGTGACGGGTGAGAAGATGATATGAGATAAGGTGACGGAGTGAGAAGATGATATGAGATAAGGGGAAAGAGTGAGAAGATGAAATCAGAGGATGACATAAGGAGATGGGCAGATGAAATGAGACTGGGAGGTCAGGGGATGAGCAAATTAGGTGATATGCAGATGTACTAAGGCGCTGAGATAAGACGAAAATATCAGATAAGGATACGAAAAGATGACATAAGAAGAGGGAGGAGATGGGCAGAGGAGATAAGAAAATAAAAGGATGAGAAAATGATGAAATAAGGACATTATGAGAACAGATGAGAATAGGCGTTTCCGAAAAGAGAAAGAGATGTGCAGATGAGAAAAAGAAGATATGAATAGACGATATAGATATAAGGAGATGACATGCGATGGAGATGAGGAGAAGGTGAGAAGGGGATGAATGAAAAGACGAGATAGAGAGGAGGAGATGTGGAGATGAGGAGAAGGTGATGAATGAAAAGACGAGATGGAGAGGAGGAGATGAGATGGTGATAAAAGATGACATGTTTACATCTCGCGAGAGCTGTCAGGCGAGACTTGCTCCCGCGTTACCATGTCAGGGCTACAGAAACTTCTTTTCAGAACAGTACCAAGGTATCTTGAAAATGTTATATATTAAAAAAAAACATTAAAACGTCTTTTTAAAACACACACCGCACGTATACCACATACACACGTGCACACACACACACACACACACACATGTATATTTGACAAGAATAGAAATTACATTTCCATTACAACATTGATGTACCATTTCCCCCCACCCAGTTTATTATAAAGCTGTGATGGCGGCTTCCAGGTTGTAAAATAAATATCCTGAAGCAATAACTTGAATACCATTAATGTATTTACGGTCTTCAAGGGAAAAAGATTCTTTATGTCGATACTGTTAATGGTAGAGAGAACTCTTTCTGCAGCTGCAGAGTAACGGATATAAGGCCAAAAGACTAGATATAGTTTAATAATGGAAAGAGATTTGTATCTCTACATGTTTCTCGAGAACTGCAAACTAGAATGTTTCTATTGTTATTTCTTCTTCAGCATTAGTTAGCCGTTCTTGGCTTCTAGCTCCCTCCATTCTTTATTTATTGGTTCGTTATGTTCTTCTTTGACAAGAGGTGACAGAGAACCATCCGTCATTAGTCTGAGAGGACATTTCTACACTGGTCTTTGCGCACTTGACCAGTCACGTCTACACTGGTCTTTGCGCACTTGACCAGTCACGTCTACACTGGTCTTTGCGCACTTGACCAGTCACGTCTACACTGGTCTTTGCGCACTTGACCAGTCACGTCTACACTGGTCTTTGCGCATTTGACCAGTCACGTCTACACTGGTCTTTGCGCATTTGACCAGTCACGTCTACACTGGTCTTTGCGCAATTGACCAGTCACGTCTACGCTGATTTTTGCGCAATTGACCAGTCACGTTAAATGGCACATTTGCATCAACAGTTTTTGTTTGTTTTGAAGTGAAAGTCCCTTTATATGACGGGGCGCGTCAGGAACACTGAACTAGAATGACTAGACTAAACACGGGGCTAGACTGAACACGGGGCTAGACTGGCTAGACTAAACACGGGACTAGACTGACTAGACTAAACACGGGGCTAAACTGACTAGAATAAACACGGGGCTAGACTAAACACGGGGCCAGACTGAACACTGGGCTAGACTGACTAGACTAAACATGGGGCCAGAGTGACTAAACTAAACACGGGGCTAGACTGAACACGGGGCTAAACTGACTAGACTAAACACGGGGCTAGACTAAACACAGGGCTAGACTAAACACGGGGCTAGACTAAACACGGGGCTTTACTGCTGAACACGGGGCTAGACTGACTAGACTAAACACGGGGCTAGACTGAACACGGGGCTAGACTGACTAAACTAAACACGGGGCTAGACTGAATACGGGGCTAGACTGACTAAACTAAACACGGGGCTAGACTGAACACGGGGCTAGACTGGCACATTTGCATCAACAGTTTTTGTTTGTTTTGAAGTGAAAGTCCCTTTATATGACGGGGCGCGTCAGGAACACGGAACTAGAATGACTAGACTAAACACGGGGCTAGACTGAACACGGGGCTAGACTGGCTAGACTAAACACGGGGCTAGACTGGCTAGACTAAACACGGGGCTAGACTGAACACGGGGCTAGACTGGCTAGACTAAACACGGGGCTAGACTGGCTAGACTAAACACGGGGCTAGACTGACTAGACTAAACACGGGGCTAAACTGACTAGACTAAACACGGGGCTAGACTAAACACGGGGCTAGACTGAACACTGGGCTAGACTGACTAGACTAAACATGGGGCCAGAGTGACTAAACTAAACACGGGGCTAGACTAAACACGGGGCTAAACTGACTAGACTAAACACGGGGCTAGACTAAACACGGGGCTAGACTGACTAGACTAAACACGGGGCTAGACTGACTAGACTAAACACGGGGCTAGACTGACTAGACTAAACACGGGGCTAGACTAAACACGGGGCTTTACTGCTGAACACGGGGCTAGACTGACTAGACTAAACACGGGGCTAGACTGAACACGGGGCTAGACTGACTAAACTAAACACGGGGCTAGACTGAACACGGGGCTAGACTGAATACGGGGCTTTACTGCTGAACACGGGACTAGACTGAATACGGGGCTTTACTGCTGAACACGGGACTAGACTGCTGAACACGGGGCTAGACTGCTGAACATGGGGCTAGACTGCTGAACACGGGACTAGATTGTTGAACACGGGACTAGACTGATGAACACGGGACTAGACCGACTAGACTAAACACGGGGCTTTACTGCTGAACACGGGACTAGACTGCTGAACATGGTACTAGACTGCTGAACACGGGGCTAGACTGCTGAACACGGGACTAGACTGCTGAACATGGTACTAGACTGCTGACCACGGGGCTAGACTGCTGAACACGGGACTAGACTGCTGAACACGGGACTAGACTGGCTAGACTAAACACGGGGCTTTACTGCTGAACACGGGGCTAGACTGCTGAACACGGGGCTTGACTGCTGAACACGGGATTAGACTGCTGAACATGGGGCTAGACTGCTGAACACGGGATTAGACTGCTGAACACGGGACTCGATTGTTGAACACGGGACTAGACTGATGAACACGGGACTAGACTGATGAACACGGGACTAGACTGATGAACACGGGACTAGACTGCTGAACACGGGGCTAGACTGCTAAACACGGGACTAGACCGACAAGACTAAACACGGAGCTAGACTGAACACGGGACTAGACTATTGAACACGGGACTATACTGCTGAACACGGGACTAGACTGCTGAACATGGGACTAGACTGGCTAGACTAAACACGGAGCTAGACTGAACACGGGGCTAAACTGACTAGACTAAACACGGGGCTAGACTAAACACGGGGCTTTACTGCTGAACACGGGGCTAGACTGAACACGGGGCTAGACTGACTAAACTAAACACGGGGCTAGACTGAACACGGGGCTAGACTGAATACGGGGCTTTACTGCTGAACACGGGACTAGACTGAATACGGGGCTTTACTGCTGAACACGGGACTAGACTGCTGAACACGGGGCTAGACTGCTGAACATGGGGCTAGACTGATGAACACGGGACTAGATTGTTGAACACGGGACTAGACTGATGAACACGGGACTATACTGCTGAACACGGGGCTAGACTGCTGAACACGGGACTAGACCGACTAGACTAAACACGGGGCTTTACTGCTGAACACGGGACTAGACTGCTGAACACGGTACTAGACTGCTGAACACGGGGCTAGACTGCTGAACACGGGACTAGACTGCTGAACATGGTACTAGACTGCTGAACATGGTACTAGACTGCTGAACACGGGGCTAGACTGCTGAACACGGGACTAGACCGACTAGACTAAACACGGGGCTTTACTGCTGAACACGGGACTAGACTGCTGAACACGGTACTAGACTGCTGAACACGGGGCTAGACTGCTGAACACGGTACTAGACTGCTGAACACGGGACTAGACTGCTGAACACGGGACTAGACTGGCTAGACTAAACACGGGGCTTTACTGCTGAACACGGGGCTAGACTGCTGAACACGGTACTAGACTGCTGAACACGGGGCTTGACTGCTGAACACGGGACTAGACTGCTGAACACGGGACTCGATTGTTGAACACGGTACTAGACTGATGAACACGGGATTAGACTGCTGAACACGGGACTAGACTGATGAACACGGTACTAGACTGATGAACACGGGACTAGACTGATGAACACGGGACTAGACTGATGAACACGGTACTAGACTGATGAACACGGTACTAGACTGATGAACACGGTACTAGACTGATGAACACGGTACTAGACTGCTGAACACGGGGCTAGACTGCTGAACACGGGATTAGACTGCTGAACACGGGACTAGACTGGCTAGACTAAACACGGGGCTTTACTGCTGAACACGGGGCTAGACTGCTGAACACGGTACTAGACTGCTGAACACGGGGCTAGACTGCTGAACACGGGATTAGACTGATGAACACGGGACTCGATTGTTGAACACGGGACTAGACTGATGAACACGGGACTAGACTGATGAACACGGGACTAGACTGATGAACACGGGACTCGATTGTTGAACACGGGACTAGACTGATGAACACGGGACTAGATTGATGAACACGGGATTAGACTGCTGAACACGGGACTAGACTGATGAACACGGGACTAGACTGCTGAACACGGGACTAGACTGATGAACACGGGACTCGATTGTTGAACACGGGACTAGACTGCTGAACACGGGACTAGACTGATGAACACGGGACTAGATTGTTGAACACGGGACTAGACTGATGAACACGGGACTAGACTGCTGAACACGGGACTAGACTGATGAACACGGGACTAGACTGATGAACACGGGACTAGACTGCTGAACACGGGACTAGACTGCTGAACACGGGACTAGACTGATGAACACGGGACTAGACTGATGAACACGGGACTAGACTGATGAACACGGGACTAGACTGCTGAACACGGGGCTAGACTGCTGAACACGGGACTAGACTGATGAACACGGGACTAGACTGCTGAACACGGGACTAGACTGATGAACACGGGACTAGACTGCTGAACACGGGACTAGACTGCTGAACACGGGACTAGACTGATGAACACGGGACTAGACTGCTGAACACGGGACTAGACTGCTGAACACGGGACTAGACTGATGAACACGGGACTAGACTGATGAACACGGGACTAGACTGATGAACACGGGACTAGACTGCTGAACACGGGACTAGACTGATGAACACGGGACTAGACTGCTGAACACGGGGCTAGACTGCTGAACACGGGACTAGACCGACAAGACTAAACACGGAGCTAGACTGAACACGGGACTAGACTATTGAACACGGGACTATACTGCTGAACACGGGACTAGACTGCTGAACATGGGACTAGACTGGCTAGACTAAACACGGAGCTAGACTGAACACGGAGCTAGACTGAACACGGAGCTAGACTGAACACAGGGCTAGACTGAACACGGGACTAGACTGAACACGGGACTAGACTGCTGAACACTGGACTAGACTGGCTAGACTAAACACGGAGCTAGACTGAACACGGAGCTAGACTGAACACGGAGCTAGACTGAACACAGGGCTAGACTGAACACGGGACTAGACTGAACACGGGACTAGACCGCTGAACACTGGACTAGACTGAACACTGGACTAGACTGAACACGGGACTAGACTGAACACGGGACTAGACTGAACACTGGACTAGACCGCTGAACACGGGACTAGACTGGCTAGACTAAACACGGGGCTAGACTGAACACGGGACTAGACTGGCTAGACTAAACACGGGGCTAGACTGAACACGGAGCTAGACTAAACACGGAGCTAGACTGAACACGGAGCTAGACTATTGTTTGTGTTTTATAGAGAGTTATTTGTGGTTTATGTTGAGAATCAACCACTGCGTCACGGTTATTTCCAATGCACTACCAATAAGGGGCCGCGTTAGCGCAGTCGACAGGAAACCCGCTATCAAATCTAGTTCCCGATGTTCCCCCAGCCTCTAAGAAATGGGTACCAGAGTTAACACTCTAGGGTAAATGTAGGAAGGTCGCTGTAGTTACGGAGTTGCGTGCAGAAGGCAACACAGGCGGACAATTTCTTATCAGCTGTCTGTACTGGTGGCAGAGCACTTATGGTTTATAACCGTGTGCAACGACGCTGGTTCACATCTCCCGACTTTACCTGTGCCTTTTTACACTCCCAATCACTTAACAAAAAAGACTAAAAATTCGAAATATCGATGCAACACTTATAAAACATACCAAAACATCTGGCGTGGTACAAAAAGTACAGAGGGTATTAATAGTAATTTAAACGGCATTATCATGTTTAACCAATCTGTTTTGTAATTTGGAAATATAGAGTATTTTTATTTCTATTTCAGTAATGTATATTTATGTCTATCAGTTATGTTTGGTTAAGCAATACCGCATCGCTTATATTTAATTTGAACAATATGTAGAAGCGTAGATGGTCACATCGCTAGCTAAGTTGGTTAAACGAGTTGCACGGCGACCGGGTAACAAACTCCACGTGGTCGGAGTTTACTCTCGGGGGTAGGCAGAAAAGGCACACATTTCGCAGATTTACGGTACCTATCATGGAATCAAGGCCGAAGGGTAGCGATATCCATAGTGCCGAGCGAAAGGGTTTACAACTCTTGGTTTCTGGATAATAATTAAAAACAATTGCCACATTCAGTATATTTTTAATATACTTTCAATCGAATATAGTAATTATAGTGTATAGTCTATCTTTGCGGATATTTAAAGTGATCTGGAGATACGATGATTATGTCTTTAAGATGTATTAACATCTAGTTTTGGTCAGCAAGGGAACCAAAAAAGAACGAACGTACCAACTTCGACAGCCCTGCTGCCATTGTTGGTCTGTGACTTAGTGTCAGCTCCAGTTCCATCTTCCACTGGGTGACCGACAGATCTCTCGTCTAACGGCTTTGTGCATTGGTGAACGACCCCTACTGCTTGGCTGGGTAGTAGTATATGTTAGAATATGATTGTTACAGTTTCACTGAGTTGACCCAATCAATGTTTGCCCTGTTCTCTATGCAACAGCGCTTGTTACTCGCCCGTCCATCTGCTGTTAGTGTTTAGATGAGGGGGGACATGTTGAGTCGATGAGGGTCACAGTGTGATTGATGACTGACCACTGACAGATGGTATAAGGGTCTAACTTAACAAGATTTACATACATAAAAACGTCCGTTCTAATCCTGCGTGGAATAATTAGATTCATCATTTCTTCTTCGCATGTACCGGCTTTAAACTGCAGCTGAACGTTCTGGTTGTTGTCTGTTTCTGGACTTTGACTTGAACATGTTATAAATAAAATGTTTCTAGAATTTGAATTTTGCGTACGTCTGTTGTACAGATCTGGCTTATTTGTATGCAGACTTTTGGTTACTGCTTGTGCATATATTTTAATAAAAGTAAATATTTATTGTATACATCAGTCATTGTCTGTGCTTCAATAAACTCAATGATACACAAACGCTTAACATGTATTCACTATATTATGGTTAGTTCACTTGTTGTTTTAGAAGAGATCAGAGTTGTACCAGTAATTGTAGTAGTAATTCATAGCAGTCAGATGTGAATCTATTTTGAATCTAAACGTATAATTTAGGAATAAAAACACAGAAGCCAGCAGTAGTTAGAACAGCACAGTGACCATTCCAACACTCCTTGTGTTATCTTTGCAGTACTGAAACACCTCTCTTGTATTACATATAGTATTTGGATGTTTGGAAACACCTCTCTTGTATTACATATAGTGTTTGGAAACACCTCTCTTGTATTACATATAGTATTTGGATGTTTGGAAACACCTCTCTTGTATTACATATAGTATTTGGATGTTTAGAAACACCTCTCTTGTATTACATATAGTATTTGGATGTTTGGAAACACCTCTCTTGTATTACATATAGTATTTGGATGTTTGGAAACACCTCTCTTGTATTACATATAGTGTTTGGAAACACCTCTCTTGTATTACATATAGTATTTGGATGTTTGGAAACACCTCTCTTGTATTACATATAGTATTTGGATGTTTGGAAACACCTTTCTTGTATTACATATAGTATTTGGATGTTTGGAAACACCTCTCTTGTATTACATATAGTATTTGGATGTTTGGAAACACCTCTCTTATATTATGGATAGTATTTAAATGCATGGAAACGCCTCTCTTTAATTACAGATAGTATTTGGATGTTTGGAAACACCTCTCTTTAATTACAGATAGTATTTGGATGTTTGGAAACACCTCTCTTGTATTACATATAGTATTTGGATGGTTGGAAACACCTCTCTTGTATTACAGATAGTAATTTGATGTTTGGAAACACCTCTCTTATATTACAGATAGTATTTAAATGTATGGAAACACCTCTCTTATATTACAGAAAGTATTTGGATGTTTGGAAATACCTCTCTTATATTACAGATAGTATTTGGATGTTTGGAAACACCTCTCTTATATTACAGATAGTATTTGCATGTATGGCAACACCTCTCTTATTTTACAGATAGTATTTTTATGTTTGGAAATACCTCTCTTGTATTACAGATAGTATTTGGAGGTTTAGTAACACCTCTCTTAAATTACGGATAGTATTTGCATGTATGGAAACACCTCTCCTATATTACAGATAGTATTTGGATGTATGGAAACACCTCTCCTATATTACAGATAGTATTTGGATGTATGGAAACACCTCTCCTATATTACAGATAGTATTTGGATGTTTGGAAACACCTCTCTTATATTATGGATATTATTTGGGTGTTTGGAAAAACCTCTCTTATATTATGGATAGTATTTGCATGTATGGAAACACCTCTCTTATATTACAGATAGTATTTGGATGTATGGAAACACCTCTCTTATATTACAGATAGTATTTGGATGTATGGAAACACCTCTCTTATATTACAGACAGTATTTGGATGTATGGAAACACCTCTCCTATATTACAGATAGTATTTGAATGTACGGAAACACCTCTCTTATATTACAGATAGTATTTGGATGTATGGAAACACCTCTCCTATATTACAGATAGTATTTGAATGTATGGAAACACCTCTCTTATATTACAGATAGTATTTGGATGTATGGAAACACCTCTCCAATATTACAGATAACAGCATGTACATTTCCTTATATCATAATGACCTTTGTGCCTTCTATATTGAAGGTCAATTATTCTGTTCAGCCACATACGGCATGAATCCACCAGTAATAGTACAACCCAGAGCAGTGGCAACAGCTTCGGTTAGTTGGCTTACATTGGAGTTGTGTTATATTATGTTATTGCAAATATTGTTGATCATTGAATGTACATCATATGTGTGAAATATTGTTGATTGTTGGATGTATGTCATCTGTGTCAAGTATTGTTGGATGTACATTATCTGTGTCAAGTATTTTTGATTGTTGGATGTACGTCATCTGTGTCAAGTATTGTTGATTGTTGGATGTACATTATCTGTCTCAAGTATTCAGTACATCATCTGTGTAAAGAATTGTTGATTGTTGGATGTACATCATCTCTGTGAAGTATTGTTGATTGTTGGGTGTATATCATCTCTGTGAAGTATTGTTGTTGATTGTTTGGTGTATCATTCTCTGTTTACTAGTATTGTTGATTGTTGGATGTACATTGTCAGTGTTTACTGTACTGTTGATTGTTGGGTGTAATCATCTATGTAAAGTATTGTTGATTGTTGGATGTACATTGTCTGTGTTTACTGTACTGTTGATTGTTTGGTGTACATTGTCAGTGTTTACTGTACTGTTGATTGTTGGATGTACATCATCTCTGTGAAGTATTGTTGATTGTTGGATGTACATCATCTCTGTGAAGTATTGTTGATTGTTGGGTGTACATTGTCTGTGTTTACTGTACTGTTGATTGTTGGGTGTACATTGTCAGTGTTTACTGTACTGTTGATTGTTGGATGTACATCATCTCTGTAAAGTATTGTTGATTGTTGGATGTACATCATCTCTGTGAAGTATTGTTGATTGTTGGGTGTACATTGTCAGTGTTTACTGTACTGTTGATTGTTGGATCTACTTCATCTCTGTGAAGTATTGTTAATTATATAATGTATTGATGTACATTGTAAAAGTACCAGGATCAGTTTGTTGCCAGACTTATATTTGATTGACCAGTGGACACTGAATGGGTGAGGTGGCCAACAGCACACAGGCTGCCTTTACTTCCCAGGATATTGCCTGATTTCCATTAGGGCTGGGTTGACTTGAGATCTAAGACCAGTGTTGAAAAACACATCTGACATCAAGACCCACGAGACAGCTGCCACTCTTCTGTCAGGGTTGTGTTATTTGTGGACTGTATTGTTCATCTATGTGTGTATGTGTGTGCACATGTGTGGTTTCTTCCTATAAGTGTGGGTACAGTTCTGTTAAATACAATGTGTAGCTAACCAACTGGCTCTGGTCTCACAGTTAATGTACCAGTTATTGTTGAGCATTCAGTTTTAACTCACATCTGTCCTGTCTTGTGTTGAGCATTCAGTTTTCACTCTCATCTGTCCTGTCTTGTGTTGTGCAGTGAGTGTTCACTCAGGCCTGTCCTGTCTTGTGTTGAGCAGTCTGTGTTAACTCAGGTCTGTCATGTTTTGTGTTGTGCAGTCAGTGTTCACTCAGGTCTGTCATGTTTTGTGTTGTGCAGTGAGTGTTCAATCAGGTCTGTCATGTCATGTATAGAGCAGTCAGTGTTCACTCAGGTCTGTCATGTTTTGTGTTGTGCAGTCAGTGCTCACTCAGGCCTGTCCTGTCTTGTGTTGTTCAGTCAGTGTTCACTGAGGTCTGTCATGTTTTGTGTTGTGCAGTCAGTGTTCACGCAGGTCTGTCATGTCTTGTATAGAGCAGTCAGTGTTCACTCAGGCCTGTCCTGTCTTGTGTTGTGCAGTCAGTGTTCACTCAGGTCTGTCCTGTCTTGTGTTGTGCAGTCAGTGTTCACTCAGGTCTGTCATGTCTTGTGTTGTGCAGTCAGTGTTCACTCAGGTCTGTCATGTTTTGTGTTGTGCAGTCAGTGTTCACTCAGGTATGTCATGTTTTGTGTTGTGCAGTCAGTGTTCACTCAGGTCTGGCATGTTTTGTGTTGTGCAGTCAGCGTTCACTCAGGTCTGTCATGTTTTGTGTTGTGCAGTCAGTGTTCACTCAGGCCTGTCCTGTCTTGTGTTGTGCAGTCAGTGTTCACTCAGGCCTGTCCTGTCTTGTGTTGTGCAGTCAGTGTTCACTCAGGCCTGTCCTGTCTTGTGTTGTGCAGTCAGTGTTCACTCAGGTCTGTCATGTCTTGTATAGAGCAGTCAGTGTTCATTCAGGTCTGTCCTGTCTTGTGTTGTGCAGTCAGTGTTCACGTAGGTCTGTCATGTCTTGTGTTGTGCAGTCAGTGTTCACTCAGGTCTGTCATGTCTTGTGTTGTGCAGTCAGTGTTCACTCAGGTCTGTCATGTCTTGTGTTGTGCAGTCAGTGTTCACGTATGTCTGTCATGTTTTGTGTTGTGCAGTCAGTGTTCACTCAGGTCTGTCATGTCTTGTGTTGTGAAGTCAGTGTTCACGCAGGTCTGTCATGTCTTGTGTTGTGCAGTCAGTGTTCACTCAGGTCTGTCATGTTTTGGGTTGTGCAGTCAGTGTTCACTCAGGTCTGTCATGTATTGTATAGAGCAGTCAGTGTTCATTCAGGCCTGTCCTGTCTTGTGTTGTGCAGTCAGTGTTCATGCAGGTCTGTCATGTCTTGTGTTGTGCACTCAGTGTTCACGCAGGTCTGTCATGTTTTGTGTTGTACAGTCAGGGTTCACTCAGGTTTGTGTCCTGTCTTCTGTTGTGCAGTCAGTGTTCACTCAAGTCTGTCATGTCTTGTGTTGTGCAGTCAGTGTTCACTCAGGTCTGTCATGTCTTGTATAGAGCAGCCAGTGTTCACTCAGGCCTGTCATGTCTTGCGTTGTGCAGTCAGTGTTCACTCAGGTTTGTGTCCTGTTTTCTGTTGAACAGCCAGTGTTCACTCAGGTTTGTGTCCTGTCTTCTGTTGAGCAGCCAGTGTTCACTCAGGTTTGTGTCCTGTCTTCTGTTGAACAGCCAGTGTTCACTCAGGTTTGTGTCCTGTCTTCTGTTGAGCAGCCAATGTTCACTCAGGCCTGTCATGTCTTGTATTGGTCCTGGTCCCACATCTAATGTACCATTTATTGTTGAGCAGACACTGTCCACTGATGTCTTTTCTGTCTTATGTTGAGCAGACACTGTCCACTGATGTCTTTTCTGTCTTATGTTGAGCTGACACTGTCCATTGATGTCTTTTCTGTCTTATGTTGAGCTGACACTGTCCACTGATGTCTTTTCTGTCTTGTGTTGAGCAGACACTGTCCACTGATGTCTTTTCTGTCTTATGTTGAGCTGACACTGTCCACTGATGTCTTTTCTGTCTTATGTTGAGCTGACACTGTCCATTGATGTCTTTTCTGTCTTATGTTGAGCTGACACTGTCCATTGATGTCTTTTCTGTCTTGTGTTGAGCAGACACTGTCCACTGATGTCTTTTCTGTCTTATGTTGAGCTGACACTGTCCACTGATGTCTTTTCTGTCTTATGTTGAGCAGACACTGTCCACTGATGTCTTTTCTGTCTTGTGTTGAGCAGACACTGTCCACTGATGTCTTTTCTGTCTTATGTTGAGCTGACACTGTCCACTGATGTCTTGTCTGTCTTATGTTGAGCTGACACTGTCCACTGATGTCTTGTCTGTCTTATGTTGAGCAGACACTGTCCACTGATGTCTTTTCTGTCTTGTGTTGCAGCTCATATTTCTGCATGGTCTGGGAGACTCTGGGTGAGTAGTTCCTGCTGTTGGTATTGAGTACATATCACTTTGTGTGTGGGTATGTGTGTTTGTGGGGGGGGGGGGGGTGTTGTGTTAGTGGGTGAGTAGTTCCTGCTGTTGGTATTGTGTACATATCACTTTGTGTGTGGGTGTGGGTGAGTAGTTCCTGCTGTTGGTATTGTGTACATATCACTTTGTTTGTGGGTGTGGGTGTGTGGGTGAGTAGTTCCTGCTGTTGGTATTGAGTACATATCACTTTGTGTGTGGGTATGTGTGTTTGTGGGGGGGGGGGGTGTTGTGTGGGTGGGTGAGTAGTTCCTGCTGTTGGTATTGTGTACATATCACTTTGTGTGTGGGTGTGTGTGGGTGAGTAGTTCCTGCTGTTGATATTGTGTACATATCACTTTGTGTGTGGGTGTGTGTGTGGGTGAGTAGTTCCTGCTGTTGATATTGTGTACATATCACTTTGTGTGTGGGTGTGTGTGTGGGGGAGGGGGGTTGTTGTGTGGGTGGGTGAGTAGTTCCTGCTGTTGGTATTGTGTACATATCACTTTGTGTGTGGGTGTTTGTGTGTGTGGGGGGGGGGGGAGGGTTGTTGTGTGGATGGGTGAGTTTGAAGGGGGTACAGTGCACTGTTTACATCTCAGCTGTAGTTCAGGCTGATCATTGAGTCCTTGGACTGCTTGTTTAGTGTGTAAGCTGGCAGAGCTAGGACTAAGTAGGTTTGATATCTGTCTGAGGTGCGTCCTGATTGTAGATACATATTGCAGCATCCTTGCCAGTGACACAAGTACTGCTGGTGGGCACTTCCTCTAATCACCCCCAATTAGCACCTAACATTGTCTTGAATGTCTTGTGTCAGCAAATCCCTGACCTTTCATTACTTTCTTGAGTTGTTGAAGGCAAGAGAATCAACTTCATTGAACCTGCTTTTGTTCCATATAGCTCGGTCTCTCTTGCACAGAATGGCTAGCTACGTGCTGAGAGTGTTGCACAAAGAACAAACTCTGTAGCTCCAATGAAAATCCCATAAATATTACAACCAAGAACTGAAAGATGCATCAGTGGAACAAACCCATGACATTCAGAATGTGAGGCTAACATGGAGACCCCCACTTTTTGAAGTTGTGAGAATAAGTAGTAGTCAGGCTGAATTCTTTTCAATGTCAGGAGGCCACAGATTTTTGAAGTTGTGAGAGAGTAAGCAGTCAGGAGATTTGATGAGAACAAGTAGTAGTCACGCTGTCAGGAGGCAGGGAACAGATTTGATGTTGTGAGAACAAGTAGTAGTCACGCTGTCAGGAGGCAGGGAACAGATTTGATGTTGTGAGAACAAGTAGTAGTCACGCTGTCAGGAGGCAGGGAACAGATTTGATGTTGTGAGAACAAGTAGTAGTCACGCTGTCAGGAGGCAGGGAACAGATTTGATTTGATGTTGTGAGAGAACAAGTAGTAGTCACGCGGAACAGATTTGATGTTGTGAGAACAAGTAGTAGTCACGCTGAATTCTTTTCAATGTCAGGAGGCAGGGGGAACAGATTTGATGTTGTGATGTTGTGAGAACAACAAGTAGTAGTCACGCTGAATTCTTTTCAATGTCAGGAGGCAGGGAACAGATTTGATGTTGTGAGAACAAGTAGTAGTCACGCTGAATTCTTTTCAATGTCAGGAGGCAGGGAACAGATTTGATGTTGTGAGAACAAGTAGTAGTCACGCTGAATTCTTTTCAATGTCAGGTGGCAGGGAACAGATTTGATGTTGTGAGAACAAGTAGTAGTCACGCTGAATTTGTTTCAATGTCAGGAGGCAGGGAACAGATTTGATGTTGTGGGAACAAGTAGTAGTCATGCTGAATTCTTTTCAATGTCAGGAGGCAGGGAACAGATTTGATGTTGTGAGAACAAGTAGTAGTCACGCTGTCAGGAGGCAGGGAACAGATTTGAAGTTGTGAGAACAAGTAGTAGTCACGCTGAATTCTTTTCAATGTCAGGATGCAGGGAACAGATTTGATGTTCACCTGTCTTCTCTGCAAATGTTCAGTTAGGACTACAGATACCCAACAGATGACAGAATCTCCTGCAACCTCTCTGATAGTCTCCACCCAACATTCTTGTCCACATAGGACTGGCAGGTACCCAACAGATGACAGAATCCCCTGCAACCTCTCTGATAGTCTCTACCCAACATTCTTGTCCACATAGGACTGGCAAGTACCCAACAGATGACAGAATCCCCTGCAACCTCTTTGATAGTCTCTACCCAACATTCTTGTCCACATAGGACTGGCAAGTACCCAACAGATGACAGAATCCCCTGCAACCTCTCTGATAGTCTCCACCCAACATTCTTGTCCACATAGGACTGGCAGGTACCAAACAGATGACAGCATCCCCTGCAACCTCTCTGATAGTCTCTACCCAACATTCTTGTCCACATAGGACATGCAGGTTACATCAGAGGAACAAGAAGTGACACTTTCCGGTTCGTCTGGGAGGCAGACAGTCTTGCCTTCTTGTGGATCATCTTCTAAGAATTGGTGGCTACTTTAACATGCAAGAACCACTCAGATGTCAGATTGACTGAGGCAGGACTCTCTGAACCACTCAGATGTCTTAGATTGACTGAGGCAGGATTCTCTGAACCACTCAGATGTCTTAGATTGACGGAGGCAGGACTCCCTGAACCACTCAGATGTCTTAGATTGACTGAGGCAGGACTCTCTGAACCACTCAGATGTCTTAGATTGATTGAGGCAGGACTCTCTGAACCACTCAGATGTCTTAGATTGACTGAGGCAGGACTCTCTGAACCACTTAGATGTCTTAGATTGATTGAGGCAGGATTCTCTGAACCACTCAGATGTCTTAGATTGATTGAGGCAGGACTCTCTGAACCACTCAGATGTCTTAGATTGACTGAGGCAGGAATCCCTGAACCACTCAGATGTCTTAGATTGACTACGGTAGGCCTCTCTGAAAGCAGACTGCAGCATTTCAACAGTTTCAGAACAATTTAATCCAAGATGAAAGCAGAAATCTAAACACACATGATAATGAATTCCACTTTGGTACATACATCATTCAATGACTCTTCCACTTGTCTTGTGATAAGAAAGCAGAAAAGGTTGGGACTATCGTTAGCCTTGTATCTGTTGAGTCACCAGACAGGGGAGGTTGTAATTATGTTGGCAATTGCCGAGTCTAGTTTTTTACTCTTCATGTAGCATACGTTGGTTTCCACAGCCATGGATGGGCCGACAGTTTCCGAGCTCTAGCACTGAAACACATTCGATGTATCTGTCCCCACGCGTAAGTCATGTACATGTGTTCAGAATTTAAATATACTCCGGAAAACATCATGTCACTGTTTGATTGTGTCTACAGTCAGAGTTGCGAGGATCGTAACTGTTGACTTTGTTGTCATTTTACATGGTCTCATTTCATATGAATCAATAACTCTTTGAGGAAAAGATGCCAGATGTGTCCGTGTGTACACATGGATAACATTGAACTGTGCCACAGCTGTCAGTGTGTACACATGGATAACATTGAACTGTGCCACAGCTGTCAGTGTGTACACACGGATAACATTGAACTGTGCCACAGCTGTCAGTGTGTACACATGGATAACACTGAACTGTATCAGATCTATCAGTGTGTACATGGATAACACTAAACAATTTCAGATCTATCAGTGTGTACATATGGACAACTATGTCAGACCTGTCAGTGTCTACATAGAAATAAACTGAATTATGTCAAATCCTCAGTATGTACGTAGGGACAACACTGAACTATGCCAGATCTGTCAGTGTATACATATGGATAACACTAATCTGTGTCAGATCTGTAAGTATGTACACTTGGCTAACACTGAACATTACCAGATCTGTCAGTTTGTACACATGGATAACACAAATCTATCAGTGTTTGCACACAAGCAGTCACATAATCATAATCACACAAATAGCCATTCATGTGTGTGCAAGCATGCATGTGTGTTTATGCTCACACAAGCACTAACATATTTACATGCTTACACATATGCATGCTCACACACCCATTAACACATCCATGCTCACAAGAGCACTCACACATATACATGCTTACACAAGCACACACATATACATGCTTACACAAGCACACACATATACATGCTTACACAAGCACACACATATAATACTTACGCAAGCACACACATATACATGCTTACACAAGCACACACATATACATACTTACACAAGCACACACATATACATGCTTACACAAGCACACACATATACATGCTTACACAAGCACACACATATACATGCTTACACAAGCACACACATATACATGCTTACACAAGCACACACATATACATACTTACACAAGCACACACATATACATACTTACACAAGCACACACATATACATACTTACACAAGCACACACATATACATGCTTACACAAGCACACACATATACATGCTTACACAAGCACACACATATACATGCTTACACAAGCACACACATATACATGCTTACACAAGCACACACATATACAAGCTCACAATATACTTACACATATACATGTTCAGACACATACAATGCTCACACAAGCACTTACGCAACCACACCATTGTGTCCAACATTTGTATCAGTATAACTTATAAGTGCAGTGTTGATGTCACTGAATGTTGTCTGTGAAGATCTGTCCCCATGACTGCACACTTCTGTCCTGATGATGGTGTTGTTAATCTGTCCCCATGACTGCACACTTCTGTCCTGATGATGTTGTTAATCTGTCCCCGTGACTGCACACTTCTGTCCTGATGATGTTGTTGTTAATCTGTCCCCGTGACTGCACACTTCTGTCCTGATGTTGTTGTTGTTAATCTGTCCCCGTGACTGCACACTTCTGTCCTGATGATGTTGTTGTTAATCTGTCCCCATGACTGTCACCTGTCTGACTTGTTGTTTCTCTGTGTGTCTCTCTCACCTGTCTGACTTGTTGTTTCTCTGTGTGTCTCTCTCACCTGTCTGACTTGTTTCTCTGTGTGTCTCTCTCACCTGTCTGACATGGTGTTTCTCTGTGTGTCTCTCTCGCCTGTCTGACTTGTTGTTTCTCTGTGTGTCTCTCTCACCTGTCTGACTTGTTTCTCTGTGTGTCTCTCTCACCTGTCTGACTTGTTGTTTCTCTGTGTGTCTCTCTCACCTGTCTGACTTGTTGTTTCTCTGTGTGTCTCTCTCACCTGTCTAACTTGTTTCTCTCTCACCTGGTTGACATGGTGTTTCTCTGTGTGTCTCTCTCACCTGTCTGACTTGTTGTTTCTCTGTGTGTTTCTCTCACCTGTCTGACTTGATGTTTCTCTCTCACCTGTCTGACTTGTTGTTTCTCTGTGTGTGTCTCTCTCACCTGTCAGACTTGTTGTTTCTCTTGTGTGTCTCTCTCACCTGTCTGACTTGTTGTTTCTCTGTGTGTCTCTCTGACCTGTCAGACTTGTTTTCTCTGTGTGTCTCTCTCACCTGTCTGACTTGTTGTTTCTCTGTGTGTCTCTCTCACCTGTCTGACTTGTTTCTCTCTCACCTGTCTGACATGGTGTTTCTCTCACCTGTCTGACTTGTTGTTTCTCTGTGTGTCTCTCTCACCTGTCTAACTTGTTTCTCTGTGTGTCTCTCTCACCTGTCAGACTTGTTTCTCTGTGTGTCTCTCTCACCTGTCTGACTTGTTGTTTCTCTGTGTGTCTCTCTCACCTGTCTATCTTGTTTCTCTCTCACCTGGTTGACATGGTGTTTCTCTGTGTGTCTCTCTCACCTGTCTGACTTGTTGTTTCTCTGTGTGTCTCTCTCACCTGTCTGACTTGTTGTTTCTCTCTCACCTGTCTGACTTGTTGTTTCTCTGTGTGTGTCTCTCTCACCTGTCAGACTTGTTGTTTCTCTTGTGTCTCTCTCTCACCTGTCTGACTTGTTGTTTCTCTGTGTGTCTCTCTGACCTGTCAGACTTGTTTCTCTGTGTGTCTCTCTCACCTGTCTGACTTGTTGTTTCTCTCTCTCTCACCTGTGGGACTTGTTTTTTCTCTGTGTGTCTCTCTTTTACTTGTCTGACTTGTTGTTTCTCTTTCCCAACTAACTTGTTGTTGTTTCTCTCTTTTGCCTAACTTGTTGTTGTTTCTCTCTTTTGCCTGTCTAACTTGTTGTTTCTTTCTCTCAACTGTCTGACTTGTTGTTTCTCTTTCTCACATGTCTGATTTCTTGTCATTTCTTTTTCAAACCTGTCGGATTTCTTATAGTTTCTTTCTCTCTTTGTCACATGTCTGACTTGTTGTCTCTCTCTCACCTGTCTGACTTGTTTTTGTGTCTCTCACTCACCTATCTGATTTCTTGTTATTTCTCACATCTGTCTACTCGTTTCTCTTTCACACTTGTCTGACTTGTTGTCTCTCTCTCTCTCTCTCTCTCTCTCTCTCTCTCTCTCTCTCTCTCTCTCTCTCTCTCTCCCACATATCTGACTTGTTTATTCTCTGTCTCACCTGTCTGACTTGTTATCTCTCTGTCACCTGTCTGACTTGCTTATTCTCTCTCTCTCTCTCTCTCTCTCTCTCCCACATATCTGACTTGTTTATTCTCTGTCTCACCTGTCTGACTTGTTCTCTCTCTATCTCTCTCTCACCTGTCTGACTTATTCTCTCTCTATCTCTCTCTCGCCTGTCTGTCTTGTTTGTAATCTGTTTCTGACCTGTCTGACCTGAGTAGAACCTGCAAACACTTCTCTCGGCTAACCAGCATGACACAACGATGCACACGTGGTCTGCCTGGTGACACCCAGGTTAGATACAAACCTATGCTGCTAGAGCATACAACTAACCACTAATCCCAGGACACGTCTACTCCTTGAGACTCCAGACTGTGATCTTCCACTGCACATTTGTGGACTCCTTTCTCCCTGACTACCCCGAGTGAATTGGTTTTAGTTAATCTTCCACTCAAGTGTCCCCTTCTCTACGTGAGTCCGTTCATGCAAAACATGAAGTCAGGGATTTCTGTTTGTTCTGAACCCCCACGAATCGTCCCTCATTTAAAACTATTCAGGTCCTTGCTGCCCCCCATAATCCCCTAAACCCCGGGTGGTTGGTTACATTAAAATGAGCGTCAGACATTATGCACTAGTAAACCAAGAAACTTAACCCTTTTTTCCAAACATTGGCCATAACATATGTGCCTGGTCTCCGTAAGTCGAAGTGGTAATCAATAGAATATGTGCCTGGTCTCCGTAAGTCAAAGTGGTAATCAATAACATATGTGCCTGGTCTCCGTAAGTCGAACTGGTGATCAACAACATATGTACCTGGTCTCCGTAAGTCAAAGTGGTAATCAATAACATATGTACCTGGTCTCCGTAAGTCAAAGTGGTAATCAGTAACATATGTGCCTGGTCTCCGTAAGTCAAAGTGGTAATCAACAACATATGTGCCTGGTCTCCATAAGTCGAACTGGTGATCAACAACATATGTGCCTGGTCTCCGTAAGTCAAAGTGGTAATCAATAACATATGTGCCTGGTCTCCATAAGTCGAACTGGTGATCAACAACATATGTACCCGGTCTCCGTAAGTCAAAGTGGTAATCAATAACATATGTACCTGGTCTCCGTAAGTCGAACTGGTGATCAACAACATATGTGCCTGGTCTCCGTAAGTCGAACTGGTGATCAACATTGTAAATGAAACACAAAAATTCAATCTGTGTATGTATAATGATTGACCATAATGTGAAATATACATAATATATACTTGTTGTGAGCAGTATTTGGATATATAAAGGGTTATGTCCCTGGGAAGTCTAGTCTAGTCCCTTTGAAGTCTAGTTCCTGTTTATATAAATTTGTTTGATTAAAACTGGAGGGTCAGTCTGTAGACTGGATGGCAGATCTAGTTGCCAGGATCACAGACTTGTATAGCTGTGCAATGGGAACTCATGAATAAATGTGAACTGTGGTCTTCATGCTAGGAATGAGTGAACTCACGTGGAGGTGATGAACTGTGGGTTGATAGAGGCAGAGTTATAGAGCTATCAAATTGTTGGTTGCTTTTTTTTTTTAACTTCCTGTTTATATGAAAAGTCTTCCTCAGCCGTATCAGTCACCAGAACAGAGAAGTTAGGTGAATGTTACTGTCATAATGAACTCTCCAGCTGTCGTATCAGATTGTTTCATCTTTAAATAGCAGCAGATGTCACATGAGCTGGACATTGTCATTGTTTCTCTGTTTGATTACCTGTCAAATAAGTCACTAGTCAATAAGGTGAGCCGCTGGTGTCAACAGATTGGGAAATACTGGTCAGTTGACTGGTGATCTGTACATGGTGATCTGTACATGGTGATCTGTACATGGTGATCTCTACATGGTGATCTGTACATGGTGATCTCTACATGGTGATCTGTACATGGTGACCTGTACATGGTGATCTGTACATGGTGATCTCTACATGGTGATCTGTACATGGTGATCTCTACATGGTGATCTCTACATGGTGATCTGTACATGGTGATCTGTACATGGTGATCTGTACATGGTGATCTGTACATGGTGATCTCTACATGGTGATCTCTACATGGTGATCTGTACATGGTGATCTGTACATGGTGATCTGTACATGGTGATCTCTACATGGTGATCTCTACATGGTGATCTGTACATGGTGATCTGTACATGGTGATCTGTACATGGTGATCTGTACATGGTGACCTGTACATGGTGATCTCTACATGGTGATCTCTACATGGTGACCTGTACATGGTGATCTGTACATGGTGATCTCTACATGGTGATCTGTCTCACATGGTGACACTGTCTACATCCCAGGTTCCCCTGATCTGTACATGGTGATCAGGAAAGCTCCAAGGATGTGTGATCTGTACATGGTGATCTGTTACTTGTATCACAGGTTCGACATCCTAGGTCTACATCCCAGCAGCCCTGAGGATGATCAAGGCATCCAGGAAAGCTCCAAGGAGTGTGTGAGGGTGATGTTTTACACAGTACTATTGACATGTCACCTCTCTTGCCTAGGCACATGTTTAACTGTCAGTGTTTTCACATTTCACAGTCATTCATGTCATGTTGCCTAGGCAGTGTGAGGGTGGGTGTCAGTGTTTCACACACAGTCATTCATGTCATGTTGCCTAGGCAGTGTGAGGGTGGGTGTCAGTGTTTTACACAGTCATTAATGTCATGTTGCCTAGGCAGTGTGAGGGTGGGTGTCAGTGTTTTACACACATGTCATGTTCTAGGCAGTGTCATGTGGGTGTCAGTGTTTCACACACAGTCATTTCATGTCATGTGCCTAGGCAGTGTGAGGTGGGTGTCAGTGTTTTACACAGTCATTCATGTCATGTTGCCTAGGCAGTGTGAGGGTGGGTGTCAGTGTTTCACACACAGTCATTCATGTCATGTTGCCTAGGCAGTGTGAGGGTGGGTGTCAGTGTTTCACACACAGTCATTCATGTCATGTTGTCTAGGCAGTGTGAGGGTGGGTGTCAGTGTTTCACACACAGTCATTCATGTCATGTTGCCTAGGCAGTGTGAGGGTGGCTGTCAGTGTTTTACACACAGTCATTCATATCATGTTGCCTAGGCAGTGTGAGGGTGGGTGTCAGTGTTTTACACACAGTCATTTATGTCATGTTGCCTAGGCAGTGTGAGGGTGGGTGTCAGTGTTTCACACACAGTCATTCATGTCATGTTGCCTAGGCAGTGTGAGGGTGGGTGTCAGTGTTTCACACACAGTCATTCATGTCATGTTGCCTAGGCAGTGTGAGGGTGGGTGTCAGTGTTTCACACACAGTCATTCATGTCATGTTGCCTAGGCAGTGTGAGGGTGGGTGTCAGTGTTTCACACACAGTCATTTATGTCATGTTGCCTAGGCAGTGTTGGGGTGGGTGTCAGTGTTTCACACACAGTCATTTATGTCATGTTGCCTAGGCAGTGTGGGGGTGGGTGTCAGTGTTTCACACACAGTCATTAATGTCATGTTGCCTAGGCAGTGTGGGGGTGGGTGTCAGTGTTTCACACACAGTCATTCATGTCATGTTGCCTAGGCAGTGTGAGGGTGGGTGTCAGTGTTTTACACACAGTCATTTATGTCATGTTGCCTAGGCAGTGTGGGGGTGGGTGTCAGTGTTTCACACACAGTCATTTATGTCATGTTGTCTAGGCAGTGTGGGGGTGGGTGTCAGTGTTTCACACACAGTCATTTATGTCATGTTGTCTAGGCAGTGTGGGGGTGGGTGTCAGTGTTTCACACACAGTCATTTATGTCATGTTGCCTAGGCAGTGTGAGGGTGGGTATCAGTGTTTTCACACACAGTCATTTATGTCATGTTGCCTGGCCTAGGGCAGTGTGGGGGTGGGTATCAGTGTCAGTGTTTTACACACACACAGTCATTTATGTCATGTTGCCTAGGCAGTGTGTGGGGGTGGGTGTCAGTGTTTTCACACACAGTCATTTATGTCATGTTCATGTTGCCTAGGCAGTGTGAGGGTGGGTGTCAGTGTTTTCACACACAGTCATTCATGTCATGTTGTCTAGGCAGTGTGGGGGGTGGGTGTCAATGTTTCACACACAGTCATTCATTTGTTCCCCTCATGTGTGTCTAGGCAGTGTGTGGGGGGGGGTGTCATGTCAGTGTGGTGGGTGTCACACACAGTCATTTATGTCATGTTGTCTAGGCAGTGTTGGGGTGGGTGTCAGTGTTTCACACACAGTCATGTATGTGTCTCCCCTAAAATGTGTCTGGTCTCCCATAAATGGCAAACTACTGGATGCAAATTTGCCTAGAAAAACCACAACAGCCAAAAAATGCTGGGGTTGGTTCTGTGAAGGATACGCAACTAACTTGTCTCATATAAAATGTGCTTGTCTCCCCTAAAATGTACATGTGTCCCCCTAAAGTGTGTTTGTGTCCCCTAAAATGTGCATGTCTCCCCCCTAAAGTGTGCTTGTGTCCCCTACAGTGCGCTTGATTGTGTCCCCTACAGTGTGCTAGATTGTGTCCCCTAAAGTGTGCTTGTGTCCCCTAAAGTGTGCCTGTGTCCCCTAAAATGTGCATGTCTCCCCCCTAAAGTGTGCTTGTGTCCCCTAAAATGTGCATGTCTCCCCCCTAAAGTGTGCTTGTGTCCCCTAAAGTGTGCTTGTGTCCCCTAAAGTGTGCTTGTGTCACCTAAAGTGTGCTTGTGTCACCTACAGTGTGCTTGACTGTGTACCCTACAGTGTGCTTTCTTGTGTCCCCTAAAGTGTGCTTGCTTGTGTCTCCAGTACAGCAGCTAGTCCACAAAGAGGTCAGTGGAGGTATCCCAGCAGAGAAGATAGTCATTGGTGGCTTCTCTCAAGGGGGCGCCCTGGCCTTGTACACAGCCTTGGCCACAGACACCCCCGTGGGTGGGGTGCTGGGTCTCAGCACCTGGCTGCCCTTGAACAAGTACTTTACAGAGGACACGGTCAGTAGTGTTGTCTGTCTGTGATGTCATGTTTGTGTCTGTGTAGTCACTTTTGTGTCTGTCTGTGATGTCATGTTTGTGTTTGTGTAGTCACTTTTGTGTCTGTTTGTGATGTCATGTTTGTGTCTGTGTGGTCACTTTTGTGCCTGTCTGTGTAGTCACTTTTGAGTCTGTCTGTGATTTCATGTTTGTGTGTCTGTCTGTCTGTTTGGTCACATTTGTGTCTGTCTGTGTAGTCACTTTTGTGTCTGTCTGTGTAGTCACATTTGTGTGTGTCTGTCTGTGTAGTCACATTTGTGTGTGTCTGTCTGTGTAGTCACATTTGTGTGTGTCTGTCTGTGAAGTCATCTTTGTGTCTGTCTGTGATGTGATCTTTGTGTCTACCTGTGTAATCACAGTCATGTTTGCTTGGGCGTGTTTAATCATTTATTTGTTAGATACAAATGTTGTGTGTGTGCCTGGGTAAGTTTTCTCATTTACGTGTTAGATAAGTTTGGGTAGTGAAGCAAAAATCAAGCGTTTATATTTAGAATGATAATGTCCGGGTTCACCCAAACAAGCTGGTCATCTGACTGTGAGAAATCTGTCAACTATGTCTACACACTACTTGTGTACACAGTGATGTTGATGTCATCTGTGTACATGTGTCTTTTCTTTTTCACAGAATCCTAAATACAACACAAATGTACCAGTGTTGCTGTGTCACGGAGAGGCGGACCCTATGGTGTCCTTCCGCTGGGGTCAGGCTACGTATGAGATTGTCCGCTCCTTTAATCCCAACACACAGTTCAAGTCCTACAGCAATCTGAGTCATAGTTCATGCAGTCAGGTGAGAGGTCATGTCATGGGTCATAGTTCATGTGATATCTCTAATGTAACTGAAATTAAATGAAGCTTGCCTCAGTCAAAGACACTATCACTGGCCAGGAAGATGGTCGGCAGGTAGATAGACATTAAGAGAACCCACAACATACATACACCAAAAGAATGATGATGCTTGTTGGTGGCTCAGCTGTTGATGTGATACTTGTTGGTGGCTCAGCTGTTCATGTGATACTTGTTGGTGGCTCAGCTGTTTGATGTGATACTTGTTGGTGGCTCGGCTGTTGATGTGATGCTTGTTGGTGGCTCAGCTGTTCATGTGATACTTGTTGGTGGCTCAACTGTTGATGTGATACTTGTTAGTGTCTTAACTGTTTGATGTAATACTTGTTGGTGGCTCAGCTGTTGATGTGATACTTTTTGGTAGCTCAACTGTTGATGTGATACTTGTTAGTGTCTTAACTGTTTGATGTAATACTTGTTGGTGGCTCAGCTGTTTGATGTGATACTTGTTGGTGTCTCAGATGTTTAATGTGATACTTGTTGGTGGCTCAGCTGTTTAATGTGATACTTGTGGGTGGCTCAGCTGTTGATGTGAAACTTATTGGTGGCTCAGCTGTTGATCTGATACTTGTTAGTGGCTCAGTTGTTGATGTGATATTTGTTTTCGGTGGTGATTCAGTTGTTGATGTGATACTTGTTGACTCAGCTGTTGACATCATACTTGTTGGTGGCTGATTAAACTTTTGATGGTACTTGGTAAATAAATGATTGATTATACTTCATTGGCAAATCATCTATTAGCGATACTTGGTGAATCAAATAAACATTGGCAAATCATCTATTAGTGATACTTGGTGAATCAAATAAACATTGGCAAATCGTCTATTAGTGATACTTGGTGAATCAAATAAACATTGGCAAATCATCTATTAGTGATACTTGGTGAATCAAATAAACATTGGCAAATCATCTATTAGTGATACTTGGTGAATCAAATAAACATTGGCAAATCATCTATTAGCGATACTTGGTGAATCAAATAAACTGTTTCAGGAGATGCGCGATGTCAAGCTGTTTCTAGAGGAAGTGCTGAAACAGTGATCTGTGCCCTGTTGATCCACATGGCCATTTGCCAGCATATTGGTTTACATACAGGTTTTGATTTCCATGTTTATGCTTACACAGACTAGTTGTACAGAGAGAGAGAATGTCTGGCATATACCGACTAGTTGTGCAGAAAGAGAGAGAGAATGTCTGGCACACACAGACTAGTTGGGCAGAGAGAGAGAATGTCTAGCACATACAGACTAGTTGGGCTGAGAGAGAATGTCTGGCACATACAGACTAGTTGGGCAGAGAGAGAGAGAATGTCTGGCACATACAGACTAGTTGAGCAGAGAGAAAATGTTTAGCACATACAGACTAGTTGGGCAGAGAGAGAAAATGTCTAGCACATACAGACTAGTTGTAATAAAAGAGAGAGAGAGAATGTCTAGCACATACAGACTAGTTGGGCAGAGAGAGAGAGAGAATGTCTAGCACATACAGACTAGTTGAGCAGAGAGAGAATGTCTAGCACATACAGGCTAGTTGAGCAGAGAGAGAATGTCTAGCACATACAGACTAGTTGAGCAGAGAGAGAAAGAATGTCTAGCAGTTGTGGGGCTAGGTGTTGGTCCAGGAAACTATAACATACAACAGTCAGTTGTGGGGCTGGATGTTGGTCCAGGAAACTATAACATACAACACTCATTTGTGGGGCTGGATGTTGGTCCAGGAAACTATAACATACAACACTCAGTTGTGGGGCTAGGTGTTGGTCCAGGAAACTATAACATACAACAGTCAGTTGTGGGGCTGGGTGTTGATCCAGGAAACTATAACATGCAACAGTCAGTTGTGGGGCTGGATTTTGGGTCCAGGAAACTATAACATGCAACAGTCAGTTGTGGGGCTGGGTGTTGGTCCAGGAAACTATAACATACAACAGTCAGTTGTGGGGCTGGGTGTTGGTCCAGGAAACTATAACATACAACAGTCAGTTGTGGGGCTGGGTGTTGGTCCAGGAAACTATAACATACAACAGTCAGTTGTGGGGCTGGGTGTTGGTCCAGGAAACTATAACATACAACAGTCAGTTGTGGGGCTGGGTGTTGGTCCAGGAAACTACAACATACAACAGTCTGATGACTACGGTGTTGGTCCAGGAAACTATAACATACAACAGTCAGTTGTGGGGCTGGGTGTTGGTCCAGGAAACTATAACATACAACAGTCAGTTGTGGGGCTGGGTGTTGGTCCAGGAAACTATAACATACAACAGTCAGTTGTGGGGCTGGGTGTTGGTCCAGGAAACTATAACATACAACAGTCAGTTGTGGGGCTGGGTGTTGGTCCAGGAAACTATAACATACAACAGTCAGTTGTGGGGCTGGGTGTTGGTCCAGGAAACTATAACATACAACAGTCAGTTGTGGGGCTGGGTGTTGGTCCAGGAAACTATAACATACAACAGTCAGTTGTGGGGCTGGGTGTTGGTCCAGGAAACTATAACATACAACAGTCAGTTGTGGGGCTGGGTGTTGGTCCAGGAAACTATAACATACAACAGTCAGTTGTGGGGCTGGGTGTTGGTCCAGGAAACTATAACATACAACAGTCTGATGACTACGGTGTTGGTCCAGGAAACTATAACATACAGCAGTCAGTTGTGGGGCTGGGTGTTGGTCCAGGAAACTATAACATACAACAGTCAGTTGTGGGGCTGGGTGTTGGTCCAGGAAACTATAACATACAACAGTCAGTCAGTGTACAGCAGGTTGCTGGGTGTTGGTCGGGGAAACTATAACATACAACAGTCAGTTGTGGGGCTGGGTGTTGGTCCAGGAAACTACAACATACAACAGTCTGATGACTACGGTGTTGGTCGGGGAAACTATAACATACAACAGTCAGTTGTGGGGCTGGGTGTTGGTCCAGGAAACTACAACATACAACAACAGTCTTGTGGGGCTGGGTGTTGGTCCAGGAAACTATAACATACAACAGTCAGTTGTGGGGCTGGGTGTTGGTCCAGGAAACTATAACATACAACAGTCAGTTGTGGGGCTGGGTGTTGGTCCAGGAAACTATAACATACAACAGTCAGTTGTGGGGCTAGGTGTTGGTCCAGGAAACTATAACATACAACAGTCAGTTGTGGGACTGGATTTTGGTCCAGGAAACTATAACATACAACAGTCAGTTGTGGGGCTGGATGTTGGTCCAGGAAACTATAACATACAACAGTCAGTTGTGGGGCTAGGTGTTGATCCAGGAAACTATAACATACAACAGTCAGTTGTGGGGCTAGGTGTTGGTCCAGGAAACTATAACATACAACAGTCAGTTGTGGGGCTGGATGTTGGTCCAGGAAACTATAACATACAACAGTCAGTTGTGGGGCTGGATGTTGGTCCAGGAAACTATAACATACAACAGTCAGTTGTGGGGCTGGATGTTGGTCCAGGAAACTATAACATACAACAGTCAGTTGTGGGGCTGGGTGTTGGTCCAGGAAACTATAACATACAACAGTCAGTTGTGGGGCTGGATGTTGGTCCAGGAAACTATAACATACAACAGTCAGTTGTGGGGCTGGATGTTGGTCCAGGAAACTATAACATACAACAGTCAGTTGTGGGGCTAGGTGTTGGTCCAGGAAACTATAACATACAACAGTCAGTTGTGGGGCTAGGTGTTGGTCCAGGAAACTATAACATACAACAGTCAGTTGTGGGGCTGGATGTTGGTCCAGGAAACTATAACATACAACAGTCAGTTGTGGGGCTGGATGTTGGTCCAGGAAACTATAACATACAACAGTCAGTTGTGGGGCTGGATGTTGGTCCAGGAAACTATAACATACAACAGTCAGTTGTGGGGCTGGATGTTGGTCCAGGAAACTATAACATACAACAGTCAGTTGTGGGGCTGGGTGTTGGTCCAGGAAACTATAACATACAACAGTCAGTTGTGGGGCTGGATGTTGGTCCAGGAAACTATAACATACAACAGTCAGTTGTGGGGCTGGATGTTGGACCAGGAAACTATAACATACAACAGTCAGTTGTGGGGCTGGATGTTGGACCAGGAAACTATAACATACAACAGTCAGTTGTGGGGCTAGGTGTTGGTCCAGGAAACTATAACATACAACAGTCAGTTGTGGGACTGGATTTTGGTCCAGGAAACTATAACATACAACAGTCAGTTGTGGGGCTGGATGTTGGTCCAGGAAACTATAACATGCAACAGTCAGTTGTGGGGCTGGGTGTTGGTCCAGGGAACTATAACATACAACTGTCAGTTGTGGGGCTAGGTGTTTTTAAAATGGGCATCAATAATCGGCATTATGTGCACTGATTTCTGTTTTTGTCTTGAAAGATCTGATCTCAAACTGTGTACATGCTGCTGTCAGCTTTCACAGTCCAGCCTCAGTCAAGCTAATATGTGTCAGTGGTGTCCTGCCTCAGTCAGACTAACATATGTCAGTGGTGTCCTGCCTCAGTCAGACTCACATATGTCAGTGGTGTCCTGCCTCAGTCAGACTAACATGTGTCAGTGGTGTCCCGCCTCAGTCAGACTAACATGTGTCAGTGGTGTCCCGCCTCAGTCAGACTAACATATGTCAGTGGTGTCCTGACTCAGACTAACATGTGTCAGTGGTGTCCTGACTTAGTCAGACTAACATGTGTCAGTGGTGTCCTGCCTCAGTCAGACTAACATGTGTCAGTGGTGTCCTGCCTCAGACTAACATATGTCAGTGGTGTCCTGCCTCAGTCAAGCTAACATATGTCAGTGGTGTCCCGACTCAGTCAAGCTAACATGTGTCAGTGGTGTCCTGACTCAGTCAGACTAACATGTGTCAGTGGTGTCCTGCCTCAGTCAGACTAACATATGTCAGTGGTGTTCTACCTTAGTCAAGCTAACATGTGTCACTGGTGTCCTGCCTCAGTCAGACTAACATATGTCAGTGGTGTCCTGCCTCAGTCAGACTAACATATGTCAGTGGTGTCCTGCCTCAGTCAGACTAACATGTGTCAGTGTGTCCCACCTCAGTCAAGCTAACATGTGTCACTGGTGTCCTGCCTCAGTCAGACTAACATATGTCAGTGGTGTCCTGCCTCAGTCAGACTAACATATGTCAGTGGTGTCCTGACTCAGTCAGACTAACATGTGTCAGTGGTGTCCTGCCTCAGTCAAGCTAACATATGTCAGTGGTGTCCTGACTCAGTCAGACTAACATATGTCAGTGGTGTCCTGCCTCAGTCAAGCTAACATGTGTCAGTGGTGTCCTGCCTCAGTCAAGCTAACATATGTCAGTGGTGTCCTGACTCAGTCAAGCTAACATATGTCAGTGGTGTCCTGACTAAGTCAGACTAACATGTGTCAGTGGTGTCCTGCCTCAGTCAAGCTAACATGTGTCAGTGGTGTCCCGCCTCAGTCAAGCTAACATATGTCAGTGGTGTCCTGCCTCAGTCAGACTAACATGTGTCAGTGGTGTCCTGCCTCAGTCAGACTAACATGTGTCAGTGGTGTCCCGCCTCAGTCAAGCTAACATATGTCAGTGGTGTTCTGCCTCAGTCAGACTAACATGTGTCAGTGGTGTCCTGCCTCAGTCAGACTAACAAGTGTCAGTGGTGTCCCGCCTCAGTCAAGCTAACATATGTCAGTGGTGTCCTGCCTCAGTCAAGCTAACATATGTCAGTGGTGTCCTGTCTCAGTCAGACTAACATGTGTCAGTGGTGTCCTGCCTCAGTCAAGCTAACATGTGTCAGTGGTGTCCCGCCTCAGTCAGACTAACATGTGTCAGTGGTGTCCTGCCTCAGTCAAGCTTACATATGTCAGTGGTGCCCTGCCTCAGTCAGACTAACATGTGTCAGTGGTGTCCCGCCTCAGTCAGACTAACATGTGTCAGTGGTGTCCTGCCTCAGTCAGACTAACATGTGTCAGTGGTGTCCTGACTCAGTCAGACTAACATGTGTCAGTGGTGTCCAGCCTCAGTCAGACTAACATGTGTCAGTGGTGTCCCGCCTCAGTCACGCTTCCACACCATCTAGACTTCAGTCACCATAGGTAGTGGACTGTCTGCACAAGTGAACACTCTTGGTGAAACACAACATTCCGTTGCTTCCACACCATCCAGACTTCAGTCACCATAGGTAGTGGACTGTCTGCACAAGTGTACACTCTTGGTGAAACACAACATTCCGTTGCTTCCACACCATCCAGACTTCAGTCACCATAGGTAGTGGACTGTCTGCACAAGTGAACACTCTTGGTGAAACACAACATTCCGTTGCTTCCACACCATCCAGACTTCAGTCACCATAGGTAGTGGACTGTCTGCACAAGTGTACACTCTTGGTGAAACACAACATTCCGTTGCTTCCACACCATCCAGACTTCAGTCACCATAGGTAGTGGACTGTCTGCACAAGTGAACACTCTTGGTGAAAACACAACATTCCGTTGCTTCCACACCATCCAGACTTCAGTCACCATAGGTAGTGGACTGTCTGCACAAGTGTACACTCTTGGTGAAACACAACATTCCGTTGTTTCCACACCATCCAGACTTTAGTCACCATAGGTAGTGGACTGTCTGCACAAGTGAACACTCTTGGTGAAACACAACATTCGGTTGCTTCCACACCATCCAGACTTCAGTCACCATAGGTAGTGGACTGTCTGCACAAGTGAACACTCTTGGTGAAATACAACATTCGGTTGCTTCCACACCATCCAGACTTCAGTCACCATAGGTAATGGACTGTCTGCACAAGTGTACACTCTTGGTGAAACACAACATTCCGTTGTTTCCACACCATCCAGACTTTAGTCACCATAGGTAGTGGACTGTCTGCACAAGTGAACACTCTTGGTGAAACACAACATTCCGTTGCTTCCACACCATCCTGACATTGAAGAAAGGTTACCAGTTCAGCGATGATATACTCGCTAACATGAGACAGTCACTACTAGTTCAGCTATGATATACTCGCTAACACAAGACAGTCACTACCAGTTCAGCGATGATATACTCGCTAACATGAGACAGTCACTACCAGTTCAGCGATGATATACTCGCTAACATGAGGCAGTCACTACCAGTTCAGCGATGATATACTCGCTAACATGAGACAGTCACTACCAGTTCAGCGATGATATACTCGCTTACACGAGACAGTCACTACCAGTTCAGCGATGATATACTCGCTAACATGAGGCAGTCACTACCAGTTCAGCAATGATATACTCGCTAACATGAGACAGTCACTACCAGTTCAGCGATGATATACTCGCTAACATGAGACAGTCACAAAATGTGTCTGCCAGTGCTTCCCTCCTTGGCAAGAACACTCAAATTGGTATACAGTTAGAAGAATGCTACTTCAAGGCACATAAAACCCACTGAATGCGGGAACCTTATGATCAGCCCTGTTTCAATTCTAGAATGAGATGTCCATTTGTTGTCAATGGATTAGAAGCAGTTCTCAATTAAGTGGAGCAAATGTGCTTGCTGCCACGCCCATGACCCAGAGGGTTTTCCCACAGAAAACATTCCTGTCTGCAGTCTGTGAAACCAGAATGAAAATCTGCTTGACTCATGTATTATTGTTGTTTCCTAAATAATGTGTGGTGTTGATATAGATTATGTTGGTGGTTAATGATGTGTGGTGTTGATGTAGATTATGTTGGTGGTAAAGGATGTGTGGTGTTGATGTAGATTATGTTGGTGGTTAATGATGTGTGGTGTTGATGTAGATTATGTTGGTGGTTAATGATGTGTGGTGTTCGTTATGTTGGTGGTTAATGTGTGGTGTTGATTATGTTGGTGGTTAATGATGTGTGGTGTTGATGTAGATTGTGGTTAATGTGTGGTGTTGATGTAGATTATGTTGGTGTGATGTGCCGTGCTGTTATGGAGTAATGCAGCTAGACAGTCAAGTGTTCCACAGTGCTGCTGTCTCTGTATCGTCTATGACTGGATGAGAGCAGATTGCTATAGGGGAGGCTTGAGTGACATGATGGTTACAGGAACGACTAGCTTCACATTTAACAAGTGGTGATGGAAGGCCAGGCCAGGAAATGAAGCAGGTGAAGGAGACTGAGGTTTTAGATGCAATAGTTTCTACAGACTGGTGAGTGCTGTGAGGTCAAACATTGGCATGAGTCTACAGACTGGTGAGTGCTGTGAGGTCAAACATTGGCATGAGTCTACAGACTGGTGAGTGCTGTGATGTCAAACATTGGCATGAGTCTACAGACTGGTGAGTGCTGTGAGGTCAAACATTGGCATGAGTCTACAGACTGGTGAGTGCTGTGAGGTCAAACATTGGCATGAGTCTACAGACTGGTGAGTGCTGTGAGGTCAAACATTGGCATGAGTCTACAGACTGGTGAGGTCAAACATTGGGAGGAGTCTACAGACTGGTGAGGTCAAACATTGGGATGCAACCATGTGCACAGCACAGGTCTTTTTAATAACCTCCAATCTGAGAATGGAGAAAAAGATGGCTGACTCTAAAACTAACAGACAAATTTCCTGAAACACTGTGTTTGTTTGGAAGCAGACATTTTATTTCAAGTAGCCTGCTTTTCTCTTGACACCAGTTTTATCAACATTTAAACACTGCAGCAATAATGACTCCAGGAACTGCAAACAGCCCAAGAGTCCAGCGAATGTACATGATATCACCTGCCTCAGCCAGGAACATCACCTGCCTCAGCCAGGAATATCACTTGTGATTCTTGAAGGGAAGGTGAAATGGTGGTCTCAAAATAGAAAAAAAGATACAAAAACAGGAAATGAAATTAACAGTTCACTGGTGCTCAGTCCTCAGGGCGTTTAGGTGGTGGGCCACATGGCTGCAGCATCTTCTCCATGATGGTGAAGCGGATCCTGGCCCGGGACTCGTTCTCCACCAGGCTGAGGTAGTTGAGCATGTCAAAGTGGCCCAGATAGGAGGCGTAGGTATCGCGATGCTGGTTGGTCAGCCATTCCCACTTGCTGGTGTCTGCGTGCCCAGTCCCAATGTACTTGGACTGTAAGTGTTCCAGCTGACTGTGAATATTGTATCTGTCTCCCATCTTGTTTCCCTGTGACTCTGAAATATGTCAACAGAAACAACTGAAATTTGCAAACAGAAAAAAAAAATGAAATAAATATCTTGAACCAGTCCTCTGATTTTATGTTAACAAAATGTGCAGCAAGATGACAAATCAAGGACAGTACAGTCAATCTACACACTGCCCAGGTAAATGTGGCATACATTTGTACAGTCATACCTACACACTGCCCGGGTAAATGTGGCGTACATTTGTACAGTCATACCTACACACTGCCCAGGTGAATGTGGCATACATTTGTACAGTCATACCCACACACTGCCCAGGTGAATGTGGCATACATTTGTACAGTCACACCCACACACTGTCCAGGTGAATGTGGCATACATTTGTACAGTCATACCTACACACTGCCCAGGTAAATGTGGCATACATTTGTAGTCATACCTACACACTGTCCAGGTAAATTTGGCATACATGTGTAGTCATACCCACACACTGCCCAGGTAAATGTGGCATACATTTGTACAGTCATACCTACACACTGTCCAGGTAAATGTGGCATACATTTGTACAGTCATACCTACACACTGTCCAGGTAAATTTGGCATACATTTGTACAGTCATACCTACACACTGTCCAGGTAAATTTGGCATACATGTGTACAGTCATACCCACACACTGTCCAGGTAAATGTGGCATACATTTGTACAGTCATACCTACACACTGCCCAGGTAAATGTGGCATACATTTGTACAGTCATACCTACACACTGCCCAGGTAAATGTGGCATACATTTGTACAGTCATACCTACACACTGCCCAGGTAAATGTGGCATACATTTGTACAGTCATACCCACACACTGCCCAGGTAAATGTGGCATACATTTGTACAGTCATACCTACACACTGCCCAGGTAAATGTGGCATATATTTGTACAGTCATACCTACACACTGCCCAGGTAAATGTGGCATACATGTGTAGTCATACCTACACACTGTCCAGGTAAATGTGGCATACATTTTTCAGTAACATGACCTACACAGAAACTTCAGAAGTCAAAAACATAAAGAAACCCATGGATGAAGAGAACAGGTTTAGTGTACAAAGCAAATAGAAACAGTTTTTGACCAACAAAGTGAGAAATGGAACAGTGGTAGTATGGGTCAGCAGATATTCAAAAACATTTTTTTTTAAACTAAATTAGATGATAAATGTAGAGTTATTTAAAGGGGAAGGGGGTAAAAATAAACAACAGTATGGTGGAACATACAAGAAAAAGTTGCTGTCGAGGAAAAACTTTTTCAAAAAATAATTAAAAATAAAAACAGTAAAAAAATAAATAACTGTGCATCAAAAGGATAGAAGAGATGCCAAAAAGATGATCAAACAAACTGTCAACAAGCTCCCACCGCAATCCTTTCAAAGAGTCAAGTCTGAGAGATGAGTGTTCCTAACCCTCCACATCAAAACACCATGGGAAACAGGAAGTGACAGAAGCAATTAAAAAAAGGCTCAACAACAAAGTATGCCAGCAAGTGAATGTAATGTTGTTAAAAGATCTGGAACCATGCATGGCAAGAGAGGAATGTATTAGAAGATTGGCAAAGATCTATGATTGTGTCAGTATGGAAAACAAGGGCAGCAAGAAAGAATATGGTCAACACAGAGGCATACCTCTTGTTAGCCACACAGGAAATCTTGACATACAAATTTTGGAACAAAGAGTAGGATATAACGTGGAACCATCCCTAAATAATTCACAGTTCGGCTTAAAAAAAGGAAGCATCGATGCTTTTTTACAATGAGGACAGATGAGTGAGGAAAAACAAAAACAGAGAAAAAAAAAAAACTAAATAAGGCTTAGATCAAGAAAAAGCCCTCGACTGAGTAAACTGAGACAAGCTATAGTTGGCACTCAAAAAGCATGGTATCAATGAAACATTGCTGGACAACATCAGAGCTATCTAGCACATGATCGAGTGTGCTATAAGTAACTAGACATGGCCAAACGTGCTGTAAGTAACTAGACATGGCCGAATGTGCAGTAAGTAACTAGACATGGCCGAATGTGCTGTAAGAACAACTGTAGACATGAGAAACTGGTTGCAAGTTTCATCTGGGGTACAACAAAGTTGTATACGGCCACCACTGTTGTTTATCATCTATACGGGTATGACGGCCACCACTGTTGTTTATCATCTATACGGGTATGACGGCCACCACTGTTGTTTATCATCTATACGGGTATGACGGCCACCACTGTTGTTTATCATCTATACGGGTATGACAGCCACCACTGTTGTTTATCATCTATATGGGTATGACGGCCACCACTGTTGTTTAAAAATCTATACGGGTATGACGGCCACCACTGTTGTTTATCATCTATATGGGTATGACGGCCACCACTGTTGTTTATCATCTATACGGGTATGACGGCCACCACTGTTGTTTATCATCTATACGGGTATGACGGCCACCACTGTTGTTTATCATCTATACGGGTATGACAGCCACCACTGTTGTTTATCATCTATATGGGTATGACGGCCACCACTGTTGTTTAAAAATCTATACGGGTATGACGGCCACCACTGTTGTTTATCATCTATATGGGTATGACGGCCACCACTGTTGTTTATCATCTATACGGGTATGACGGCCACCACTGTTGTTTATCATCTATACGGTTATGACAGCTAGAGAAGCAAGCCTCTAGCAGGAAGGTTTCAATGAGCTAATATCTGCTGACGATCACGTTCTTTCATACAAAGATCAGGATAACCTCCAAAACCATATAAAATCCTCAACACCTGTTGTAAGAAATATAATATGAAAACTAGCGTGAAAAACCCAGAAATAATCACAGTAAATAGAAAACTAGTTCAAATATCCTCACTGTTGAAGGAAAGGCATGAAAACAAGCTAATCAGAGAATAGAGGATCAGAGAAAACAGACGGCCAACAACATAAACAGCCTCAAAATATCTGCACACAAACAGCAGTTCATAAATTAGCTATTAGTACGACCTTTGTGCCATCAGTGCTAGACATGGACAGTCCTAGAAACACATACATGCAAAATCACTAATGAGAGGAGATGTACAAGAAATGCAGTGGGGGGGGGGGGGGGGGGGGGGGGGGGGGGGGAAAGACAAGTCACCAACAAAGAACAATAGCAGGCACAATGATTTCACAGACATAAATTGTTTGGTCATCTCGTCACAATGGAACCAAATCAGCTACGATGAACAGCCAGCAGTTATGATGAACAGCCAGCAGCTATGATGAACAGCCAGCAGCTATGATGAACAGCCAGCAGTTATGTTGAACAGCCAGCAGTTATGATGAACAGCCAGCAGTTATGATGAACAGCCAGCAGCTATGATGAACAGTAGGCTATAAGGCAAGATGGTTCCAGGGATTAGAAGAGACACTACAGAAACGCAACAATAAAAAACTACACAACCAGGAACATACATAAGGCCATAAGTAGACGGACAAAGGAAAGAGAAAAACTGAAATATGTAAACAGAAACAAAACTGAAAAAGGGAAGGGTGAAGAGGACGGCTGCAGATGGTGGCTGAGTAATGGCAGGTTATCTTTAGTGTTGTCAGGCATGACTACAGGCTCCCCACCAGCAGGGCAGGTTATCTTTAGTGTTGTCAGGCATGACTACAGGCTCCCCACCAGCAGGGCAGGTTATCTTTAGTGTTGTCAGGCATGACTACAGGCTCCCCACCAGCATGGCAGGTTATCTTTAGTGTTGTCAGGCATGACTACAGGCTCCCCACCAGCAGGGCAGGTTATCTTTAGTGTTGTCAGGCATGACTACAGGCTCCCCACCAGCAGGGCAGGTTATCTTTAGTGTTGTCAGGCATGACTACAGGCTCCCCACCAGCATGGCAAATCTTTAGTGTTGTCAGGCATGGCTACAGGCTCCCCACCAGCAGGGCAGGTTATCTTTAGTGTTGTCAGCCATGACTACAGGCTCCCCACCAGCATGGCAGGTTATCTTTAGTGTTGTCAGGCATGACTACAGGCTCCCCACCAGCATGGCAGGTTATCTTTAGTGTTGTCAGGCATGGCTACAGGCTCCCCACCAGCAGGGCAGGTTATCTTTAGTGTTGTCAGGCATGACTACAGGCTCCCCACCAGCATGGCAGGTTATCTTTAGTGTTGTCAGGCATGACTACAGGCTCCCCACCAGCAGGGCAGGTTATCTTTAGTGTTGTCAGGCATGACTACAGGCTCCCCACCAGCAGGGCAGGTTATCTTTAGTGTTGTCAGGCATGACTACAGGTTCATTACTGGAACAAATGTGTCAATGTCGGCATTCAGACCCGCTGCCTCTTTATGACTTTACGAGCATGCTGTAAACACTGACTAATTAAGGACTTGCTGTAATCGAGTGTGATTGTCCAAAAGGCCCAAATATCACAACCTAGATATAAACTGCAATACTAGGTGCCAACTGCCTGTTGAAGGACGAATGGAGAAGAAAAGACTAGGCTGTATTTTATTTGCTGTCAAGCTCAGCTGATGTAGTCAGGAATAAATTCCTGTGAGCTGTCTAGGGCACATATTACAATAATTCCTAACCACAGACAGAGCTCGACTAACTCATGAGCAAAGTGACATATTTTCTCACATTCTCCTTGCAGCCCAAAAATGATTTTATCCCTTTGGCCCAAGCAAACGTCTCCATGTGGGAAATAAGCCAGAAGAAAACTAAATATGGTAAACGAAACTGATGGTATTCAAATCTTGTGGATGATGCAGTTATAACCAACAGCACTGGTCTGATTCTGTAAAACTACGAAAATATACAAAACATCACTAAAATAGTGAAACACTTATGATGGATGGATTCAGGCAGGAGGAAGGCTAAAAATTCGCTTTGTCTATGTCTCGCTTCTCCCACAGTTTACGGCCCCGTGTCACCGTTTTCGTGTTTAAGTTCATTTCAGATTTACGTTATACATTAAATAAACAGCCAAAGAATAGGTAAATGAACGTCAACGTTAAAAAAATACAAATTTAAGTTAATTTATTATTACTGATTAACCGGCAATCGAAGTTGAGTAAAAACTAAAAGCCAGTAGCGTAGCCCAAGCCGCAATCGGCAATGAGTTGAATGAGTGACCAGTGTATTGTTTGTATGATGTGTACCGGACCGTAGGAGGCAGTTCTCACAATAATTATTATAATATCTGAATCAATGCAAATGGAGGAAGCTACTCGAGCTCCTGAAGTTTGAACTTACTTTTCCACGTCAGATAATTTTATGATTCGTAAAGGTGATTCAATGCTAGTCGACGTTCGCAAAATTTCCGTCTGGGGATCGTTGACAAGCCAGAGATGCACCGGCGGAAGTTGTGTCCACTTCGTTTGTGTTGAAGAGTCAGGATAGATGAGGCGTCGTTAAGTCGTTTTTCGACCATATCACTGTTTATCTTGTGGTTCTATTATTTTTCCTCTTTGAGTTAAAAGATGCCTTTAAAATACGCAATAATAACCCTGATTGATGATCTCAAATTGACAATATAAATATTTTGTATCCTGCTCTATTAATACTTTTTGCACTGTACTTGTCTTGTCTTGTCCACAATTGCCTCACAGCGTAGTGGGGAGTCGCAGTTTTCTATCCTGGGCCAGGTGTGTTGCACGTGTTGTTGTTAGTCCGTGTTGCTTCAGGATCTCTGATATATTGTCTATCCATCGTACTCTCGGTCTGCCTCTTGCTCTAGGGCAGTAGTGCTGTTCGTTGTATGCTCGTAGAGGCAGTTGGTCAGTTTGCATTCGCATCAAGTGGCCAAACCACTCTATTTGTTGCTTCTTTATGTATTGCAGGCATGGTGTGGTTCCTACAATTGCTCTAATTTTCTCGTTTCGAGCTCTGTCTCTCCTTGTGACATTGGCAGCCTTACGTAAGCATCTCATTTCGCACGTCGTAATCTTTGTCTCCTGTACTCTTGTTATGGACCAGGTTTGGCATTGGTAGCAGAGGGTTGGTATAAACATGCAATTTATCAGTTGTCGTTTTAGTGCCATAGTGATGCTTGGGTGTTTTAGCAGTGAGGAGAGTTGGTAAGTTACTGCGTTCGCCTTTTGGCATCTTGCCTCAAGTTCCCTATCAATTCTTCCATCATCTGTGAAGATGCTCCCCAAATATTTAAATTGCTGCACTTGTTTGAGTTGTTCATTGTTAACTTGAATAGTTAGTATATTAGGTGTTCTACTTATTTTCAGAATTTCTGTTTTGGTGATGCTGATCTTCATGTTATATTCGTTGCAGACTGTGTGTAGCGCATTTACGTGGATTTGAAGTTCTTTTTCGTTTTCATGTATTATGCATTGTACTTACCTCCGTAAAGCTTCGGGGTCCATGTTATTGATACTTTTTTTCTGTAAGATTCAAACATTAGTGTCGGAAACATCCAGAATATGAATGGATGCCTGTAGCCCTTCGTTAGTTGATTATTTGTTCCTTTCTTCTTCTTCTTCTTCTTCTTCTTCTTCTTCTTCTTCTTCTTCTTCTTCTTCTTCTTCTTCTTCTTCTTCTTCTTCTTCTTTTTCTTCGTCTTCTCCTAACGTTACAGTTGGTACTGCGGTAACCAGTCAGTTGATATTGATGTTAAAATATTTTGGATTAATTACACAGGCCCCCATATAAGTTACGGGGCACCATTTGAGGAAGGGGTATCTGGGTTGCGAGATTTAAAAAAAAAAAAACTTCATTTTATGCCAAACCATTATCCAAAATATGCCAGAAAATGCAAAATAAAGTGTAACATTGTACTCACTTCACATCAAAAGCTCTAGATTGAATTCTTCACTGTCATACTCACGGGAACCAGTGGAAGATAGTGTAAAATCTTTAGGCATTTTATCAGATGGCATGAAGTCTTTGCAATCATCTATAATGATGTTATATTACTTGTTCCGAAAATCATCAATAAGGTCATTCTTAAGTGCAGGCGATATAATTTTTCTTATTAGGCATGAACATTAAGTTCTATTCAACTGTATGTGCTCCAATGTACTCTCCCGACCATGCGCTCTCATGATTTCACTTAGATGATCAATTGTGCGTTTTGCACAAGGCAGGTCATGCCTACAGCAATTCTGCTGCCTTTAACTTTATCATTACTTGCCTAGGAGTCATTGTTGTAATAGCTGTGACTGACTGGCTTTTTGACGTAGTTTTCATCCTGTGTTTTTCGGATTTTTTCATGATTTGATATGCTACTAATTCTTGGTGCAACAGTGAACTGAAATCAAGGGAGAGATAGGCGACGGATAGCTCACGAGCTACAAGAAACTGTGGACAAAGTGACTGACTGGTGTGCCGAAAATGGTGCCTCATCAACTGAGAAAAGGCAGCTGTTTTGTGGTGTTCTCTGGACAATAGAATTGAAAAAGCTGGCGTTCCAAACCTCACAGTTCATAAGAGTAACATCAAACGAGAAAGCAAACTGAGATACCTGGGTATCATTTTTGATAGAAGCCTGTCCTTCAGGGATCACGTGGATGCAGGTGCAGTGAAATGCCAAAAAGAACTCAGTGCTCTCAAGATTATGACAGCAATGGACATGGAACAAAGAATGTTGTTCACAATGTTCCAGCATGTGATCCTGTCGGTGACAGATTATGGACTTGGCATGCTTACCATATCAAAGAGTCAGCTGATGAAACTTGAAAGCATACAGAATAAAGCCATGCGGGTGATTCTGGGATGTACGAGAGATAGCCCGGTAGTATGTATGCGATATATACTTGCACTGCCTACTGTTGCAGATAAGCTCCAAGTTCTGTAAGCAAAGTCATTTTTCAGAGTAGCTGCGGATTAGAGGCTCCTCCTGCACGAAGCCCTAGATAGAGCTAAGGGTCACAGACTGAAAAGAGCAGTCTTAGATGGCGCAAGCTGAAGACACAGTTGGACATGTGTGCAGGCTTGATAAATTTAGGCGAGGAGAGGAGTGGGTCAAAGTGTCCGATCATGTTTCAGACTTGTGTAGGGTTCTAATCACTTTGGGACGAGAGTGCAGGGACTGGTCAGCTGGTGCTGTAGAATCAGAAGTTCAACAAATGATTCATGACAATTCCCGCCAAGGCGATGTGATTGTATATACAGATGGCTCTGTGGTGAGGGGCAGACCAAGTACACGGGGGTTTATAGCGAAGGCTAATGGACGTCACTTGGCGCAACAAAGCCTGGCATATAATACCACAACGTCTAGTTTGAGAATGGAGGTGGAGGCAGTCACTTCTTTCTTCCGTTGGCTTGAGAATCAGCTGTACACACATGTCGTCATTGTAACTGACACAGAATAAGAGACAAACATATGTCGGGGCTAGTACGGACAATGTCACCGGCAGCGATATTGTAGTGATCGCTCAAAACAGTCTTGGATCGCCTGTCTCCTTGGCGAAGTGGTCGAGCCGTTTGCCTCGCGCTGTAAAGGACGTGGGTTCGTTTCACGTTGGAGCCGTTCAGTTCACGATTGCAATGTTTACGGAGATCCATGGGGATCGTCGCCGGAGCAACGGAGTTCGTACTTCATGCGATGCTTTCGAAAGGCGGCTAGCCGCTCAGCGGAGAGGGACCGAGTTATATGGGATCAAACTGGGGGCAATGAAGTCTATACTCTCGACTTTAACATTAGATCTAGATTTCTGGCTACACTTCAAATTGTTGCTAAATAGTTTGCTCCTACATTTCCCGTAAAGCTGCAGTGACCTGGCATCCACTAGTTCAACATTCTGCCGGGTCTGCCGAGATTCAGAAAAGATCGAAGCTTGATGAGCTGAAGTTTTCTGTGGCTTTGTATTGCTGTTTTTTTTTTTAATTCAGTGAATTTGAAGAACTGGGCACCTTTTAATATTTTTTTTTTTGGTCTTCCTTTTATTCAAGTTTGTTCTTGTTTATATGGCTGCAACTGGTCTTATGTGTTAGCTGCTGGTCATTTTTGTACCTTTGCAATATTTTGGAAGCAGCAGGCAGACGTCTGTCCCTGTATTGGTTGATATACCTTATTCTCACACTGGGCAAACATATCTAGTGTTTCTAAAGAGTAATCAAAATCCACATAAACAACTGTAACACAATAACTACATCTAAAATATAACAACATCTACAACTAAACCACAACAACCATACCACAAAGAAATGTCTGACACTGAAATAGTGACTGCAAATGTTTAATGGCACATTGATAACACAACAGTTGCTGTTGCAAACATTGATTCACAACAGTTTTTGTTGCAAACATTGACTGGACACTAAACAGGGCGGACACTGGTAAAAAATAAACTGTCCATTCTGGCAGATGAGAATGAGAAATATAAAAGTAAAAACATTGAAGCAGCATACACCTAATTAGTGAAAGTCACTAATGTGAACAGTCTTGGGTCAAACAGCAAATGAAAGTCACTAATTTATAACAGTCTTGGCTCACACAGCCAAAGAAAGTCACTAATATGTAACAGTTTTGGCTCGAACAGCCAAAGAAAGTCACTAATGTTTAATAGTCGTAATCTAAACAACCAATGAAAGTCACTAATTCACTAATTTATAAAAGTCTTGGCTCAAACAGCCAATGAAAGTCACTAATGTTTAATAGGCTTAATTTAAACAGCCAATGAAAGTCACTAATATGTAACAGTCTTGGCTCAAACAGCCAATGAAAGTCACTAATATTTAACAGTCTTGGCTCAAACAGCCATTGAAAGTCACTAATATTTAACAGTCTTGGCTCAAACAGCCAATGACAGTCACTAATGTTGAATAATCTTAATTTAAACAACCAATGACAGTCACTAGTATGTAACAGTCTTGGTTTAAACAGCCAATGAAAGTCACTAATATGTAACAGCCTTGGCTCAAACAGCAAGTAAAATTCACTCATATGTTAATGTTAGTCTGGACTTTACCAGCCAAAGGGAGTTACTGTTATGTAATGTCACCCTTTAGACTAGTATTTATGGACATGTAAAATGCAACACCACTTGATGAAATTGTTGGTGTACTAACCCTTTACATACAACACAGAATTAAATCAAATCAAATCAATACAACACAGAAGTCATTAGCTAAGCCAGAAAATCTTGTGTACAAACATTGAGCCATGAATCTCTCTCAGTCACCAAAAAACCAAGGACATGAAGCTGAGGGAACAAGTGAAAACTTCTGATACTTTTCACAGAATTGGCCACTACTGTTTGAAAATTCATGTCCTCAGAAAAATTTTTGATTTTTAACCTCTCAATAAATGACCAACAATTGACAAAATCAACACGTCTGTTGTGCCTGCAGCGTGTTTCAACGTGTACATGGACACAATAATAATTGTGACTGATGCAATTGTCATTCCTAGATATTTTTCCATCTAGATCCGTTTCCATGGTTACAATTGATGCCTAGCTCCATTTCCATGTGACAATCTACATCTAGCTCCGCCTCCAAAAGAATTACAATCTGTATAAATTAAGTTATGAAATACAGCCTCATAAGAAGCCATGTTGTTTCCTTGGAGAGAGGCCTATACATTTGTAAATACAAGTTACAAATATGATAAAAACCAGAAATAAACAAAATTTGTCATAAAAAACAATTACATATTCAAGTTTTAACAATCCATAAATGCACCTGTTTGCAGGAAGCAATAAAACATGGACTTGAAGCAATAGATAAATGTGGTCTTTCTGCTGTCAACAATAAAGCTTTGAATCTTTGGCAAAAAACAAATGCAGATTATCTTAGAAGCAAATCAGAACATAACATTTTGGCAACTCATACACTGACAGTTAGGTGTGAGCCAACCCCCATCTTTATTTTTTTTTTTAACTGACACACATTATGGTAGTTTATTCATATTAGCCTTATGTCTAACATGATCTGTCCAGTGTCTGACACTATCTACCCAGTGTCTGACACAATCTACCCGGTGTCTGACACATTCCATCCGGTGTCTGACACATTCCATCCGGTGTCTGATACAATCTACCTGGTGTCTGACACTATCTACCCAGTGTCTGACACAATCTACCCGGTGTCTGACACATTCCATCCAGTGTCTGATACAATCTACCCGGTGTCTGACACAGTCTACCCGGTGTCTGACACAATCTATCTGGTGTCTGACACATTCCATCCAGTGTCTGACACTATCTACCCGGTGTCTGACACAATCTACCCGGTGTCTGACACATTCCATCCAGTGTCTGATACAATCTACCCGGTGTCTGACACAGTCTACCCGGTGTCTGACACAATCCATCTGGTGTCTGACACATTCCCTCCAGTGTCTGACACTATCTACCTGGTGTCTGACACTATATACCCGATGTCTGACACAGTCTTCCTGGTGTCTAACACAGTCTACCCGGTGTCTGACATGATCTGTCCAGTGTCTGATACTATCTACCCGGTGTCTGACACAATCCACCTGGTGTCTGACACAATCTACCTGGTGTCTGGGTGTCTGACATGATCTGTCCAGTGTCTGATACTATCTATCTGGTGTCTGACACAATCCACCTGGTGTCTGACACAATCTACCTGGTGTCTGATACAATCTACCCGGTGTCTGACACATTCCATCTGGTGTCTGATACAATCTACCCGGTGTCTGACACAATCCACCCCATGTCTAACACAATCTACCCGGTGTCTGACACATTCCATCCGGTGTCTGAAACAATCTACCCGGTGTCTGACACAATCCACCCTTTGTCTAACACAATCTACCCGGTGTCTGACACATTCCATCCGGTGTCTGACACTATCTACCTGGTGTCTGACACAGTCTTCCTGGTGTCTGACACAATCTACCCGGTGTCTGACACAATCTATCTAGTGTCTGACACAGTCTATCCGGTGTCCGACACTATCTACCTGGTGTCTGACACAATCTACCCGGTGTCTGACACAATCTATGAAATATGTGCCCGGCTCGCTAGCATTGTTGGCCAAACCAAATTGCGTGGTGACCAGGTGACCAACGCCTTGTGGTCCGGGTTCACGCCCGGGGGTAGGCAGAAAAGCCACATTTCTCCCAGATTTACAGTATTTATCATGGAATCAAGGCCGAAGGGTTGCGATATCCATAATACTGAGGGGTTAACAAATCATGGCTTCTGGATACTAAAGAAAAAAATGAAATATGTTACATGAAAGCTGAGAACAAACAGCAGAAAGACAAGTAATCAAACATTTGATTTGCCAGTTTGGTTGACTGAAATAAACTATTGAATCAGTACTCTTCTCCTTCGTCTCCACCTGTCTCAGGTTCAGCCGAGTCGACACCAACCTCCTCGTAGTCCTTCTCTAATGCAGCAAGATCTTCACGAGCTTCCGAGAATTCTCCTTCCTCCATTCCTTCCCCAACATACCTGGAAGTCAACATATACTTGTTTATATTTACTCACTGACAAAAGTAACAACTGCAGAACAGACAGTTGTTGCTTGGATGGTATATTACCTATATTACCTACATGTCGACATGTTTAACAATTATAAGTAAATAGATTTAACTATGCGGCTTCACCCAGGATCATGAAAGAAAGTTTTATTCTCCTTAGCTCTACTTCATCTTGGTCTCCATCAGTGCCGTCTATGTGGTAGAAACTCCAGAAGCAGAAAGCAAACCATAAACTTACGTCTTTAAGTTCTTGGCCACCCTAATTTCCTAAACCCATTAATGTCCCAGTATACATCTGCTGATTATCTTACTCGTCTCTTTTCAGAATTTTCTAGAGCAAATGAATTTTTTTTTTCAACAGGGTGTGGGAGTTGGTGGAGTGGTGGAACCAGTTCTTTTGATAGTTAGCATGGGTCACATATTACAACCTAATTACGCTGCACAGTACAATTTACCTTGTACTAGAAAAATAAAAAAAGGCTGTACTTTGTAGCACATACTTAAAGAAATAAAAAACACTCTCCCAGTTACAATGAGAAATAAGAAAGCAAGTTTCACTTGCTGTTCTTGTAGTCTGGACTCACGCCTTTTTACCTACTGTTATTGCTGTCTGGACTCATATCACAACATTTCACTTGCTGTTCTTGCTGTCTGGACTCTCATCACAACATTTCACTCCTCTCTGGACTCACATCACAACATTTCCCTTGCTGTCATGACTCACATGACAACATTTCACTTGCTGTTATTGCTGTCTGGACTCATATCACAACATTTCACTTGCTGTTATTGCTGTCATGACTCACATGACAACATTTCACTTGCTGTTATTGCTGTCTGGACTCACAACTTTTCATTTGCTGGTCTCACAGTCTGGACTCATGGTGTTTCACTTGCTGTTCTGGCCATCTGTTCATTGTTACAGATTCACTGCCACTACTAAGTTCATAGATGCCTTGCTTCTCAAGGAGTATTCAGCCCTTATTTCTTGGTACACCTGCATGTGCTGGCATAAAAATGTAACTAATCTTTCTCTGCTGGGTTGCTTTGTCCACTGTCTCGAGGCCCAGCCTATCTCTATTATTCTGCATTAGCTGATCCAGTTGCTGAGAAAACATGCACGGTTGAACGTCTGCATCTTCAGCAATGCTATGGCTTTGGTCTCTGCCATAACCTCCAAAATCAGACTATTTGAAGTCAAGGTAGAGCATCAGAATCTAACTTATTAGACAATGACAAAGGAGGACACTGGACAAGCCTCTCTGGTCATCGCAAGACAAACATGAAGCTGGTGGTGTTCTCTACTTACCAGTGCACGAAGGCCCTCTTGGCATACATGAGATCGAACTTATGGTCCAGCCTGGCCCAAGCTTCAGCAATGGCTGTGGTGTTACTTAACATGCAGACAGCCCGCTGCACCTTGGCCAGGTCACCACCAGGAACTACAGTTGGGGGCTGGTAGTTGATGCCTACCTGTTGGGGAAAAGAGTTTGAGTTAAGCAGCAAAGCATGGATTTGACTTGAGTAACGTTCATAAATTGTAGTACAGATATATCTACACAACACAGATGTGTTTTCAGTAAAGTTCATCAGTTGTAGCATAGACATCTTTACAAAAACATATTATTTACTATGTGTGTGCATGTGTGCATGTATGTGCCCGCCTTGTATCCATGTCCAGTACAACTGCAGCCACCATGAAATATGTTACACTTGCCTATATCTGACTGAACTGAACTATGTTACACTTGCCTATATCTGACCTGAACTACATTACACTTGCCTTTATTTGACCTGAACTACATTACACTTGCCTATACATGACCTGAACTACATTACACTTGCCTATATATGACCTGAACTACATTACACTTGCCCATATCTGACCTGAACTACATTACACTTGCCTATATCTGACCTGAACTACATTACACTTGCCTTTATTTGACCTGAACTACATTACACTTGCCTAAATCTGACCTGAACTACATTACACTTGCCTATATGTGACCTGAACTACATTACACTTGCCTTTATCTGACCTGAACTACATTACACTTGCCTATATCTGACCTGAACTATGTTGCCTATATCTGACCTGAACTACATTACACTTGCCTATATCTGACCTGAACTACATTACACTTGCCTATATCTGACCTGAACTATGTTACACTTGCCTATATCTGACCTGAACTACATTACACTTGCCTTTATCTGACCTGAACTATGTTACAATTGCCTATATCTGACCTGAACTATGTTACACTTGCCTATATATGACCTGAACTACATTACACTTGCCTATACATGACCTGAACTACATTACACTTGCCTAAATCTGACCTGAACTACATTACACTTGCCTATATCTGACCTGAACTACATTACACTTGCCTTTATGTGACCTGAACTACATTACACTTGCCTTTATCTGACCTGAACTACATTACACTTGCCTATATCTGACCTGAACTATGTTACACTTGCCTATATCTGACCTGAACTACATTACACTTGCCTTTATCTGACCTGTACTATGTTACAATTGCCTATATATTACCTGAACTATGTTACACTTGCCTATATCTGACCTGAACTATGTTACAATTGCCTATATCTGACCTGAACTATGTTACACCTGCCTATATCTGACCTGAACTATGTTACACTTGCCTATATCTGACCTGAACTACATTACACTTGCCTATATCTGACCTGAACTACATTACACTTGCCTATATCTGACCTGAACTATGTTACACTTGCCTATATCTGACCTGAACTACATTACACTTGCCTTTATCTGACCTGAACTACATTACACTTGCCTATATCTGACCTGAACTATGTTGCCTATATCTGACCTGAACTACATTACACTTGCCTATATCTGACCTGAACTACATTACACTTGCCTATATCTGACCTGAACTATGTTACACTTGCCTATATCTGACCTGAACTACATTACACTTGCCTTTATCTGACCTGAACTATGTTACAATTGCCTATATCTGACCTGAACTATGTTACACTTGCCTATATATGACCTGAACTACATTACACTTGCCTATACATGACCTGAACTACATTACACTTGCCTATACATGACCTGAACTACATTACACTTGCCTATATATGACCTGAACTACATTACACTTGCCTAAATCTGACCTGAACTGCATTACACTTGCCTATATGTGACCTGAACTACATTACACTTGCCTTTATCTGACCTGAACTACATTACACTTGCCTATATCTGACCTGAACTATGTTACACTTGCCTATATCTGACCTGAACTACATTACACTTGCCTTTATCTGACCTGTACTATGTTACAATTGCCTATATATTACCTGAACTATGTTACACTTGCCTATATCTGACCTGAACTATGTTACAATTGCCTATATCTGACCTGAACTATGTTACACTTGCCTATATCTGACCTGAAATATGTTACACTTGCCTATATCTGACCTGAACTACATTACACTTGCCTATATCTGACCTGAACTACATTACACTTGCCTATATCTGACCTGAACTATGTTACACTTGCCTATATCTGACCTGAACTACATTACACTTGCCTTTATCTGACCTGAACTATGTTACAATTGCCTATATCTGACCTGAACTATGTTACACTTGCCTATATCTGACATGAACTACATTACACTTGCCTAAATCTGACCTGAACTACGTTACACTTGCCTATATCTGACCTGAACTATGTTACACTTGCCCAAATCTGCCTCTACAAAAAAAAAAAAAGAAAAGGCTAACTGCTTCTGATCTGCGTTCCAGGTCCCCACTCACTATGAAACACGGCTGGACCCTGCCCCCCCCCCCTCAACAAGCATGCTGTAAAATCTGGGGTGATTAGTGGACAAACAACCATAATTTTCTGCTGGAGTTTACTATTGGTGAACACAAAGTGAAATAACAAGAGGACAGATCACAAACAGGACAGTCACAAAAACATGGACATGTACACACATGAAGAGATACTGATCAACATGGACATGTACACAGATGAAGAGATACTGATCAACATGGACATGTACACACATGAAGAGATACTGATCAACATGGACATGTACACACATGAAGAGATACCGATCAACATGGACATGTACACACATGAAACCAGCAAGGAAATTGACACATGTGGAGGCAACAACCAACAAGGACATTGACACATGTTGAGGCAACAACCAACAAGGACATTGACACATGTGGAGGCAACAACCAACAAGGACATTGACACATGTGGAGGCAACAACCAACAAGGACATTGACACATGTTGAGGCAACAACCAACAAGAACATTGACACATGTTGAGGCAACAACCAACAAGGACATTTACACATGTTGAGACAACAACCAACAAGGACATTGACACATGTTGAGGCAACAACCAACAAGAACATTGACACATGTTGAGACAACAACCAACAAGGACATTGACACATGTTGAGGCAACAACCAGCAATGACATTGACACATGTTGAGGCAACAATCAACAAGGACATTGACACATGTTGAGACAACAACCAGCAATGACATTGACACATGTTGAGACAACAACCAGCAATGACATTGACACATGTTGAGACAACAACCAGCAATGACATTGACACATGTTGAGACAACAACCAGCAATGACATTGACACATGTTGAGACAACAACCAGCAATGACATTGACACATGTTGAGACAACAACCAGCAATGACATTGACACATGTTGAGACAACAACCAGCAATGACATTGACACATGTTGAGACAACAACCAGCAATGACATTGACACATGTTGAGACAACAACCAGCAATGACATTGACACATGTTGAGACAACAACCAGCAATGACATTGACACATGTTGAGACAACAACCAACAAGGACATTTACACATGTTGAGGCAACAACCAGCAATGACATTGACACATGTTGAGACAACAACCAACAAGGACATTGACACATGTTGAGACAACAACCAACAAGAACATTGACACATGTTGAGGCAACAACCAGCAATGACATTGACACATGTTGAGGCAACAACCAACAAGGACATTGACACATGTTGAGGCAACAACCAACAAGGACATTGACACATGTTGAGGCAACAACCAACAAGGACATTGACACATGTTGAGACAACAACCAACAAGGACATTGACGCATGTTGAGACAACAACCAACAAGGACATTGACACATGTTGAGGCAACAACCAACAAGGACATTACCACATGTTGAGGCAACAACCAGCGAGGACATTGACACATGTGGAGGAAACAACCAACAAGGACATTACCACAGGTTGAGACAACAATCAACAAGGACATTACCACAGGTTGAGACAACAACCAACAAGGACATTGACACAGGTTGAAATAACAACCAACAAGGACATTGACACATGTTGAGGCAACAACCAACAAGGACATTACCACAGGTTGAGACAACAACCAACAAGGACATTACCACAGGTTGAGACAACAACCAACAAGGACATTGACACATGTTGAGGCAACAACCAACAAGGACATTACAACAGGTTGAGACAACAACCAACAAGGACATTGACACAGGTTGAGGCAACAACCAGGAAGAACATTGACACATGTTGAGACAACAACCAACAAGGACATTAACACATGTTGAGGCAACAACCAACAAGGACATTAACACATGTTGAGGCAACAAATAACAAGGACATTGACACAGGTTGAGGCAACAACCAACAAGGACATTAACACATGTTGAGACAACAACCAACAAGGACATTGATACAGGTTGAGGCAACAACCAGGAAGAACATTGACACATGTTGAGGCAACAAATAACAAGGACATTGACACACGTTGAGACAACAACCAACAAGGACATTGACACATGTTGAGGCAACAAATAACAAGGACATTGACACATGTTGAGGCAACAACCAACAAGGACATTAACACATGTTGAGACAACAACCAACAAGGACATTGACACATGTTGAGGCAACAAATAACAAGGACATTGACACATGTTGAGACAACAACCAACAAGGACATTGACACAGGTTGAGGCAACAACCAGAAAGAACATTGACACATGTTGAGGCAACAAATAACAAGGACATTGAAACATGTTGAGGCAACAACCAACAAGGACATTAACACATGTTGAGACAACAACCAGCAAGGACATTGACACATGTGGAGGCAACAACCAACAAGGACATTAACACATATGGAGGCAGCAGTCAACAAATACCTTGAAGCCAGTTGGACACCAGTCAACAAATTGAATTGTGCGTTTGGTCTTGATGGTTGCTATGGCAGCATTGACATCCTTGGGTACAACATCGCCACGATATAACATACAGCAGGCCATGTACTTGCCGTGCCTGGGGTCACACTTGACCAGCTGGTTGGCTGGCTCAAAGCAAGCAGTAGTGATCTCAGCCACAGTCAGCTGCTCATGGTAGGCCTGTGTGGTGACATAACATGTTTGAATGAATGAATGAATGAATGAATGAATGAAGGAATGAATGAATGAATGAATGAATGAATGAATGAATGAATGAATGAATGAATGAATGAATGAGACAAGAACTGACATCACTGTATCTGGGGCATTACTACTTGTGCTCCGTCCACTTGTTCAGTACCCAGTGCTGAGTCCACTTGTTCAGTACCCAGTGCTGAGTCCACATGTTCAGTACCCAGTGCTGAGTCCACTTGTTCAGTACCCAGTGCTGAGTCAACTTGTTCAGTACCCAGTGCTGAGTCGACTTGTTCAGTACCCAGTGCTGAGTCCACTTGTTCAGTACCCAGTGCTGAGTCCACATGTTCAGTACCCAGTGCTGAGTCCACATGTTCAGTACCCAGTGCTGAGTCCACATGTTCAGTACCTAGTGCTGAGTCCACTTGTTCAGTACCCAGTGCTGAGTCCACATGTTCAGTACCCAGTGCTAAGTCGACATGTTCAGTACCCAGTGCTGAGTCCACATGTTCAGTACCCAGTGCTGAGTCGACATGCTAACTGTACCAGTTGCAACCTGATTTAATGTCCACCTGTTTCACCCTCAGTTGTGAATATCTTCCAAGACCCCTACAGGACCCCTACAGGACTTCTAGAGGACCCCTACAGAACCCCTACAGGACCTCTACAAAACCCCTACAGGACCCCTACAGGACTTCTAGAGGACCCCTACAGAACCCCTACAGGACCCCTACAGGACTTCTAGAGGACCCCTACAGAACCCCTACTGGACCTCTACAAAACCCCTACAGGACTTCTAGAGGACCCCTACAGAACCCCTACAGGACCCCTACAGAACCCCTACAAGACCCCTACAGGACCCCTACAAGACCCCTACAGGACCTCTACAGGACCTTTACAGAACCCCTACAGAACCCCTAAGGACCCCTACAGAACTCCTACAGGACCTCTACAGAACCCCTACAGGACCTCTACAGAACCCCTACAGAACCCCTACAGAACCCCTACAGGACCTGGAGGTCTGATATTGTCAGGCCAAATAATCTCAATGTTGATGGCAGCCAAGAGACCCAGCCCAGACACTCTTCTCAACCTCCAGGTAACAACCACACAGCCAGGTGTCACCTGCAGTCCTGTTTGTGTGTGCATCAGGATTCTTTTGTGTTTACCTCACATGTATCTACTCATGTCAACATTGTGAATGTCCCAAGCCAGTCCATGATGGACACACAATCAATGGTCGTTTTGTGGCCAGGAAAACAAGTGCCTAACTGGACACAACAACCACTAGCTCAATACAGTGTGACAACTGGACACAACAACCACTAGCTCAATACAGTGTGACAACTGGACACAACAACCACTAGCTCAATACAGTGTGACAACTAGACACAACAACCACTAGCTCAATACAGTGTGACAACTGGACACAACAACCACTAGCTCAATACAGTGTGACAACTGGACACAACAACCACTAGCTCAATACAGTGTGACAACTGGACACAACAACCACTAGCTCAATACAGTGTGACAACTGGAAACAGCATGTGACAATTATTTTGACAATAAATAAAAAACTCACTTTTTCAGCAGAAATGACTGGAGCGTAGGTGGCCAGGGGGAAATGGATCCGTGGATAGGGCACTAAGTTGGTCTGGAACTCTGTGAGATCGACGTTGAGGGCACCATCAAATCTGAGTGAGGCAGTAATGGAAGAGACAATCTGGCCTATCAAGCGATTGAGATTGGTGTATGAGGGCCGATCAATGTCCAGGTTGCGACGGCAGATGTCATAGATGGCCTCATTGTCCACCATAAAGGCACAGTCGGAGTGTTCCAGTGTGGTGTGGGTGGTCAGGATGGAGTTGTAGGGTTCCACTACAGCTGTGGATACCTGAAAGGTCAATGACCACATTGTTGTGTGTACAGGAATGCTGGATATAAACATGTTCTTTTTTTTAACAAGAAACCTGGCAGTGATTTAATTGCAAATATTCCCTTTAAATAATAAGCCTTAGCGAGCGACATTTAAGGAGATTTGATAACCATAGAACTGAATGATATAAATATGTTCAATATTACAGCAAGAAAAAATCAATGTTTGTGTGAAATTGACTAGTTGTGTTATTTAGTCTAGACTGAAAATGACTAGCTGTGGAGCAGGATAGACAGACAACAGTGACTGTACCTGTGGAGCAGGATAGACAGACAACAGTGACTGTACCTGTGGAGCAGGATAGACAGACAACAGTAACTGTACCTGTGGACCAGGATAGACAGACAACAGTGACTGTACCTGTGGACCAGGATAGACAGACAACAGTGACTGTACCTGTGGGGCAGGATAGACAGACAACAGTAACTGTACCTGTGGACCAGGATAGACAGACAACAGTGACTGTACCGGTGGGGCAGGATAGACAGACAACAGTGACTGTACCTGTGGACCAGGATAGACAGACAACAGTGACTGTACCTGTGGGGCAGGATAGACAGACAACAGTGACTGTACCTGTGGACCAGGATAGACAGACAACAGTGACTGTACCTGTGGAGCAGGAGAGACAGACAACAGTGACTGTACCTGTGGGGCAGGATAGACAGACAACAGTAACTGTACCTGTGGGGCAGGATAGACAGAAAACTCCAACTTGGATTTCTTGCCATAGTCAACGCTCAGTCTCTCCATGAGAAGGGAGGTAAACCCGGACCCCGTGCCTCCACCAAACGAGTGGAAGATCAGAAATCCCTGAAGGCCAGAGCACTGGTCAGCAAGTTTTCTGATGCGGTCAAGCACCAGGTCAACGAGCTCCTTGCCTATAGTGTAGTGACCACGAGCGTAGTTGTTTGCAGCATCCTCCTTGCCAGTAATCAGCTGCTCTGGATGAAACAGCTGACGATAGGTTCCTAAACGAACTTCATCTGTCAAGGTAAAACATTTATTATTGTCATGTCCTTATTTGAAACTATGGACAAACATATGACATGGTGCATGTTCCACAGTTGTTCATGTCTACACACACGATCTTGACTCACACATAAATAGTGACGTTTACTGGTTATTTATACTTTCTTACATCTGAATTGTTACACAGGTACATAATGTAGGCTACACAATTAAATCATTGGCTACTGTAGCTACATATCAGCTCGCCAACTACTGTAGCCACTCACCAACTAATTTAGCCACTCACCACCTACTGTAGCCACTCACAAACTACTGTAGCCATTCACCAATTACTGTAGCTACTCACAAACTACTGTTGCCATTCACCAACTACTGTAGCTACTCACCAACTTCTGTAGCCACTCATCAACTAATTTAACCATTCACCATTACTGTAGCCACTCAGCAACTAATGTAGCCCCTTACCAATTACTGTAGCCACTCACCAAATATTGTAGCCACACACCAAATAATGTAGCCACTCAATAACTACTATAGCCACTCACTAACTACTATAGCCACTCAATAACTACTATAGCCACTCAATAACTATATAGCCACTCAATAACTACTATAGCCACTCACCAACTACTGCAGCCATTCACCAACTATGTAGCCCCTCATTAACTACTATAGCCTCACATCATCTTCTGTAGCCACTCACCAACTACTGTAGCCACTCACCAACTACTGTAGCCACTCACCAACTACTGTAGCCACTCACCAACTACTGTAGGTTCCAGATCCACAAAGACTGCTCTAGGGACATGTTTGCCAGCTCCCGTCTCACTGAAGAATGTGTTGAAGGAATCATCTCCACTTCCGATGGTTTTGTCAGAGGGCATCTGTCCATCTGGTTGTATGCCATGTTCCAGACAATACAGCTCCCAGCATCCATTACCAATCTGCACGCCAGCCTGGCCAACATGAACAGAGATACACTCACGCTGAAAAGAGAAATGATTGATTCTTGTTTGTACTTTCCTGGGAGACAACTCTGCAATTCTCTTATTACGGGGCTTCAAATCCGTGCCAACTCATTTCAGTGATGCCTAACATTACAAGAAACACTGGGGCATTGTTGATTTGGCATTCACAACCACCAAGTTTTGTTTTTCTAGTCAAAGATCTCACAGTTTTCTAGAAAGTCGTCTAGTCTCGAATTTGACCTTTAACTCCACATGGCCTTAACGTTCAACATAGATTCAGTAAATAGCTGTTTAGACCTCTTTCTTGGTGAGCACCTCTCAACATATCGACCTTTTACCTCTCAACATATCGACCTTTCACCTCTCAACATATCGACCTTTCATCTCTCAATATATCGACCTTTCACCTCACAACTTTCAGACCTCCCATACATGGAATAGTACAAAAACATGAAGTCATCTCTAACAGAGGAAATCTACAAACACAAAATCAACATCCATAAGTATGTGGTATAACATCCTCGTAATCTCCTACCATAAGCCCGACTATTGCCACTCTAGATGTAACAATGGAAATGTCGTCTATTGCCACTGTAGATGTAACAATGGAAATGTCGTTTATTGCCACTGTAGATGTAACAATGGAAATGTCGTCAATTGCTACTCTAGATGTAACAATGGAAATGTCGACTATTGCCACTGTAGATGTAACAATGGAAATGTCGACTATTGCCACTGTTGATGTAACAATGGAAATGTTGACTATTGCCACTGTAGATGTAACAATGGAAATGTCGACTATTGCCACTGTAGATGTAACAATGGAAATGTCGACTATTGCCACTGTAGATGTAACAATGGAAATGTCGTCTATTGCCACTGTAGATGTAACAATGGAAATGTCATCTATTTCCACTCTAGATATAACAATGGAAATGTCGACTATTGCCACTGTAGATGTAACAATGGAAATGTCGACTATTGCCACTGTAGATGTAACAATGGAAATGTCGTCTATTGCCACTGTAGATGTAACAATGGAAATGTCAAATATTGCCACTGTAGATGTAACAATGGAATGTCAGTAATCAGTCTCCTCCACAGCTCTCTGGCCTGAGCAACACACTCAGTAATAGAAATACATTACTTCTTTCATTTATGCTGCAAGTCCAGGACTTTTTCGGAGCTTCTTTTCTACATTTACCCTCTTCACTTCCCTGGAGGGTTACTTTTCTGTGGGCGTCACTGAAGTCATGGCGATGGTGAGATGTCATGAGGCGATGAGATTTCCCAAGGTGGTGAGATGTTTCTGAGGTGGTGAGATGTTTCTGAGGGGATAAGATGTTTCTGAGGTGGTGAGATGTTTCTGAGGAGATGAGATGTTTTTGAGGGGATGAGATGTTTCTGAGGGGATAGGATGTTTCTGAGGGGATGAGATGTTTCTGAGGGGATGAAATGTTTCTGAGGTGGTGAGATATTTTTGAGGTGGTGAGATGTTTCTGAGGGGATGGGATGTTTCTGAGGGGATGAGATGTTTCTGAGGTGGTGAGATATTTCTGAGGTGGTGAGATGTTTCTGAGGGGATGGGATGTTTCTGAGAGGATGAGATGTTTCTGAGGTGGTGAGATGTTTCTGAGGGGATGAGATGTTTCTGAGGGGATGAGATGTTTCTGAGGGGATGGGATGTTTCTGAGGTGGTGAGATGTTTCTGAGGGGATGAGATGTTTCTGAGGGGATGAGATGTTTCTGAGGGGATGAGATTTTTCTGATGTGGTGAGATGTTTCTGAGGTGGTGAGATGTTTCTGAGGGGATGAGATGTTTCTGAGGGGATGAGATGTTTCTGAGGGGATAAGATGTTTCTGATGTGGTGAGATGTTTCTGATGTGGTGAGATGTTTCTGAGGTGGTGAGATGTTTCTGAGGTGGTGAGATGTTTCTGAGGAGATGGGATGTTTCTGAGGGGATGGAATGTTTCTGAGGTGGTGAGATGTTTCAGAGGTCGTGAGATGTTTCTGAGGTGGTGAGATGTTTCTGAGGTGGTGAGATGTTTCTGAGTGGTGAGATTTTCTGAGGTGGTGAGATGTTTCTGAGGTGTTGAGATGTTTCTAAAGTGTTGAGATGTTTCTGATGTGGTGAGATGTTTCTGAGGTTGTGAGATGTTTCTGAGGTGGTAAGATGTTTCTGAGGTGGTGAGATGTTTCTGAGGTGGTGAGATGTTTCTGAGGGGACGAGATGTCCTGACGGGATGGGATGTTTCTGAGGGGATGAGATGTTTCTGAGGTGGTGAGATGTTTCTGAGGTGGTGAGATGTTTCTGAGGTGGTGAGATGTTTCTGAGGTGGTGAGATGTTTCTGAGGTGGTGAGATGTTTCTGAGGTGGTGAGATGTTTCTGAGGGGATGGGATGTTTCTGAGGTGGTGAGATGTTTCTGAGGTGGTAAGATGTTTCTGAGGTGGTGAGATGTTTCTGAGGTGGTGAGATGTTTCTGAGGGGACGAGATGTCCTGACGGGATGGGATGTTTCTGAGGGGATGAGATGTTTCTGAGGTGGTGAGATGTTTCTGAGGTGGTGAGATGTTTCTGAGGTGGTGAGATGTTTCTGAGGTGGTGAGATGTTTCTGAGGGGATGGGATGTTTCTGAGGGGATGGGATGTTTCTGAGGGGATGAGATGTTCTGAGGGGATGAGATGTCCTGAGGGGATGAGATGTTTCAGAGGGGGTGAGATGTTTCTGAGGGGATGAGATGTTTCTGAGGGGATGAGATGTTTCTGAGGTGGTGAGATGTTTCTGAGGTGGTGAGGTGTTTCTGAGGTGGTGAGATGTTTCTGAGGGGATGGGATGTTTCTGAGGGGATGAGATGTTTCTGAGGGGATGAGATGTCCTGAGGGGATGAGGTTTCCTGAGGGGATGAGATGTCCTGAGGTAAAGAGATGCCAGTATTTAACAACACGTTGACTGGACCTTTCTTGGGCTAGTTACAGATTACACAGACTGAAGAATTGTATACACACTGAACTGTATATTGTACACTAAACAGTTCCTCCAGCTGTAACGCTTGCTAGATTATTTGCTGTACACATCCTGAAATACACAGTGTACATATCCTGAAATATATATATAGTGTACACAACTTGGAATATACAGTGTACACACTCTGGAATATACAGTGTACACACCCTGGAATATACTTCAAACACACTCTAGAATATACAGTATACACACTCTGGAATACATAGTGTACACACTGTGGAATATACAGTGTACACACTCTAGAATATACAGTGAACCCACCCCGGATATACAGTGCACACACTCTGGAATATACAGTGTACACACTCTGGAATATACAATGTACACATCCTGGAAAATACAGTGTACACATGCTAGAATATACAGTGTACACATACTGGAATACACAGTGTACACATACTGGAATATACACTGTACACCCTGGAAAATACATTGTACACATACTAGAATATACAGTGTACACATACTGGAAAATACAATGTACACACCCTGGAATATATAGTGTACACAAATTAGAATTTACAGTGTACAATTACTAGAATATACAGTGTACAAATACTAGAATATACAGTGTACACATACTAGAATATACAGTGTACACATACTGGACTGCTCTGTACATTGGAAAAAGTGTCCATTAATAATAAACTGCAATGCACGCGCGTACACACAGGCACACACACGTACACACAGGCACACATACGTACACACCAGCACACACACACACGCATAGGCACACACAGACACACGCATAGGCACACACAGACACACGCACAGACACACACTCAGGCACACACAGACACACATACACAGGCACACATAAGCACACACACACACACACACACAAGCACAAAGTGGTAATGTTGATGAGTCATCAACCCACAGGAGTATTGTAAAAGTTGGGGGGGGGGGGGGGCTGGGCGGAAAGAGGGGGGGGGGGGGGAAGCGGAGCTTATATAGGGGAGTGCACATGTTGAAATGAGAGAGTACAGTTATTACTATTATTACAGACTCGCGGAGAACATTTGACGGAGAATCGATTTCAGAATAGGGAACGCACAGTGAATGATGATGTAACGTGAACACTATGTAACATACACTCACCATTGTTATCTCCTCGACTGGTATCACCTGGCGGGAAAAACCTAGACAAGTCTCGAACGGACACTAGGAGACTTGAGTCAAGACAGACCTCAGACAGACCTCAGACAGACACTAGAAGTCTTCGGTGAGCACTCAAATATCCCTTCTGGTGGCACTGCTGCCCGGCCTGGTCTATCTAAACTTGCAGTTCCAGACCCGAGGAGTAGCCGCGTTTGATTGGGCGGCTGGGGAGGTGACTCATGAATAATGCATAGAAAATGATCTAATTTTCTGGCACTCAGCCGCGCCCGTGTAGTTACAATCGGTGTGTTACAATGGCTCACTTACGACACGGGACACACATATGTACACAGTGTGTAGCTCAAACATTTGAGGTGGTGGTGAGGGGATATCAGCGAACATTGCGGTCAGGTCACAGGGACGATGACTCAGTCGCACGTGCTGCCGTGTATGACACGAGCTGGCGAGAACCTCCTAGCCATCGATCCGTCGCGCGGGAATTAAGATTAAACCGCCAGTGGAAACATGAAGGAACAATCAATAACTTGTCTCTTGATATGAAAACAGTCGAAAACTCACCGCAGCTGGATGGTGTGGATATCAACAGACAATTGGTAGCTGACCACAGTTGCATCTTGTTTATATGAGGCGACAAAGCTAAAACCTTCCTGCAGAAAAAGTATTGGCTATATAAGAAAAGGATCCAGAGAAAATAAGAAAGAAGAAGAAGAAATGGAATTTAGTGGAAATTAGCGTCTTCCAGATCATATACGACACATTCTAGGAACTCTTGTCAAAGATACTGTTCTCAACCCACACAGATCTGGTATACATGGTGTTGACCGGCTCATGCAATATGGCACCGGAAATCGTGCGTCTGTATTCTCCCAATCGAAGACCAGCACACTAGAAGCACATCCTCTTTAGTTTCCACCAGCTGTTCTTTTATCACAACAGCAGCAACAGCAGTAGTGGGGTCATTTACATAACGATACCCTCCTATTCAGCACGTCTGTCACCAAAGCATCTAGTTTGAGAATGGAGGTTGAGGCAGTCACTGCAGCTTCCCGCTGACCTGAGAACCAGCTGCATCTATTTCTGGCTTACGAAGATAGGTATACACTCCACAGAGTAGCCAGCACCGCTTCAGAGATTTTCCAGGCATAGGAACCCTATGCTAGGAGGGGAGGGGGGGGGGGGGGGGGGCTTAAGACACGATAAAACCATAAAGAGCCTCAGGCCCTCCCACTCTCCAAAAGAAATTTCTTGGTCTCTGTTAGGATCCCTTAGATATTCTATCCACGGAATGCAGGTATGTTGGAGAACGAACAGGCGGACATCACGACTGGTTCGGCACCACAGCAGTACAAAGACGTGGTTGAGGTCCACAGGGAGCCGGCGAACAATGTTGATGTACAACTAAACACATCATGGGGGGGGGGGGGGGGGGGGGAGGGGGGAGGCTATGCTACGTGCCATCTGTCCGATAGCATCGCACGCTTGCCAAGTGTCTAGGGGTTTTGTTTAGGCCTCGCTCCTACATACAGCAAGTTTTCGAATCGACAACGTCCTACACACTAGAATCACAAGGTCAACTCCAGTACACTAAAAGTCATCTCTGTAATAGTGTATTTCTCTTTGTTATGCACGCGACACGTTTCGACGAAGATGAGTGGTGATCGATAAGTCATATGCTGGAGAACGAACGAAGGAACGAACGAACGAATTTTATTTTCAAAGGGTCACAAACTGGGCAGGCAGGCCCGTCTTACATTCAGCCCTTCCAGTCAACCATTTTCGTACAGCAGTTGTATTTTACTAATAAAGCACGTTATGATCATATGATGATATGCATATTATGAATATAATAAAATAACACAAAAGCATGGGTTATAAAACGCATGCGAAAATCCGCGCGCGCATACACACACCCATATACACACGCTCACCCACTTACTTACACACACATATATACATGCACACACACACACACCACACTCGCATACACACATACATACATACACATATACACGCGCACACACGCACGCTCCGTTGTTAGGATTTTTCATGATTTGTTATGTTACTCATTCTTGGTTACGATAGTGAACTGATAGTTTACAATGTGCTGTCTCTGATTCGTCTGAAGATCTTTCGAGCAGTGGGTATGTTTTCTCCAGATTACTGCTATACTTGCTATTGCTGTCATAAGATGCTTTCCATTTTTTTAAATAACTTTGCCATTGGTAAAAGTAATTAAAATCTATCACATTTAGAGCTAGGTCTATATCATCTATATTTTCTATCCTCAAGTAGTTTCTGAACAGTCTGAATCACTTGGTATCACTGGTGGGTTTTGATTTTATATCCCGTATTTATTCTAGTAGATTAACAATTTCTCTCAGTAAACTCACACCACTAGCACAAATAAGTCTTCCAGGCCACGTGACTCTACTGCAAGCAGTGGGAACATGCAATGGTTTATCCACGGCCAGCTCCACCATATTAGAGAAGGCAGTGGTTTATCCATGACCTACTTCATTATATTTAAATTACAGACGGCCTTAGTTTATCACAGTCCCAATCCGTTTAGGAAGACAACATATTCATACACAGATGCTCATACATTAAGAGATGGCGCACATTTCGTTTAGTGCATGTACCAGCCGTACCAGGACATCACAACAAAGACAAACTGAAATAAAGGGGTTAACTACAGGCCTACACTGCTTCCAGAAAATTACCGTATTTGTCAGGAGGAACTCTGAAGAAAATATGAGCATGTCTTGTTAAAAACGCTAGAAACCCCCAAATAGGCTAAAATACGCTCACTCATCATCTTAAGCCAGCTCAATTTCAAATACGCCAAATTTGTGGAATCTAGCGTAAAAAACCCAATATGGCAACCCTGCTGAGAGGCACTGACTGGGCACGGAGACGATCAAGTCTCTGACCTGTGGTACAATTGAACGGCAAAGTGTTTAGCACATGACAAGTTACACGACACTGAAAAATTTGGGTAAAGATAGTTTTTAAGCGTTGGCCTTTCCTGTTAGTATGGTGTGTGGCCTTTCCCGTGAGTATGGTGTGTGGCCTTTCCCATGAGTGTGGTGTGTGGCATTTCCCGTGAGTATGGTGTGTGGCCTTTCCCGTGAGTTTGGTGTGTGGCCTTTCCCGGTTGCGATCAGATGTCTGATGTGGTCCTGTGGGATGGCTGCCCACTCTTCCTGGAGTGCCTGGAACAGATCACGACCATTGGCTGGAGCAGAGTTTCGGCGACACACACGTCTTTGCAGCTTATCCCACAGGTGCTCAATCGGACTCAGGTCTGCAGACAGGAATGGCCTGGAAAGGATTTGAATGTTGATTGGCAGCTAGGAACTGCGTGGTCAGCTGTGCAGAATGGCGTCTGACGTTTTCCTGTTGAAAAAGATATCTGCTGGCGTCCCAAAATGGAAGGATATGGGGTTGACGAATTTCATGGACGTATCGTTGCGCATTCAAGCTTCCTCCAGTGTGTACCTATTGACTCCTTCCGTTGTAACTGATCATTCCCTCTACCATTACACCTCCACCACCGTGCAGCAGAGCTTTATCGACACAATTTGGGCTGAACCTTTATTTTGTTTATAGTAGACCCTACGCCGTCTGTCGTGATGCTGCAACAAAAATAAAGATTCGTCACTGAACCAGACACGTCTCCATTGATTGTCACTTGCCCAGAGACGATGTTATTTGTATATGTATAATTAGGCTGCTACTGCTACCATTGTAGTCGGTTCTGTGGCTAAGTCAATGCGAACGCTTCGTAATGCCGGGATCGATCCCAGCTGCGGGCCACGCGCCTTGCGTTGGTTTCGACACTGGTATCAAGAAAGCCGACCGTCCAGTAGCAATGGCAAACTACTGCGCGTTAATTTGTCTATAGAAACCACACAACAGCAAAGGGCTGTTAGGGTTGGTTCTGCAACGTCATGTAAAGGATACGAACTAACCTAACTGGTACCATTGTAGTTGAAACTCTGCGCTGGCTTTGTTAATTACAGTGAGGGTGTTTGGTTGCTGTTTCCCATCTACAGTTACAATACCCACCTTTAGCTTCCGGTCACGTGGTAGTTGCTAGGAAACACAAACATGGCGTCGGCGCAGGCCACCATTGTAGAGGACCTGAAGGACAAGCGGGTGCCGGCTGCTCTCTACTGGACAACGGAGCATGTCGCCGACTGGATCGAGGAGCTGGGCTTCCCACAGTATAAGGTAGCGCCACTACAGCAGACATCACAGATTCTCTTTTTTCATCTACTGAAACTATCTTCTCAGTCAACATTTTTCTGGGCACATACATACTACACAGCTATCTATCAGTCTATGCCCTAACCTCTCCCAGCAAAGACTGGATCTGGCCCAAGGGAGCCACATTGAAAGAGAATCTATGGGGGATCGGTGGCGATCTTAAAAACGCACAATCCTATTTGTGACCCAGACGGGACTCAATGTTTAGCATGACTGATGTCGAACGCAGAAGAAGAAGAAGTCAACATTCATTTCACGCCAGGTGCCGTCACCGCAGTGAAAGACGGCTGCTTACATTCCAACATCAGCTCTCTAGTGCTCGACGAACATTCTTCGATACTGCCGTCAGTTTATCTCTTGATATTCTCCCACTTGTATCGTTGTATACCTATGCCTTCGACTTTTCTCTCCATTTAAAGTTGTCTGTTCTCAGCCTCTGTGTACTATTGCAGATATATATCTTAGTCTACACAACTGATTATTACTTTAGTCTACACAACTGATTATTACTTTAGTCTACACAACTGATTATTACTTTAGTCTACACAACTGATTATTACTTTAGTCTACACAACTGATTATTACTTTAGTCTACACAACTGATTATTACTTTAGTCTACACAACTGATTATTATTTTAGTCTACACAACTGATTATTACTTTAGTCTACACAACTGATTATTACTTTAGTCTACACAACTGATTATTACTTTAGTCTACACAACTGATTTTTACTTTAGTCTACACAACTGATTATTATTTTAGTCTACACAACTGATTATTATTTTAGTCTACATAACTGATTATTACTTTTGTCTACACAACTGATTATTACTTTAGTCTACACAACTGATTATTACTTTATTCTACACAACTGATTATAATTTAGTCTACACAACTGATTATTATTTTAGTCTACACAACTGATTATTACTTTAGTCTACACAACTGATTATTACTTTAGTCTACACAACTGATTATTACTTTATTCTACACAACTGATTATAATTTAGTCTACACAACTGATTATAGTTTAGTCTACACAACTGATTATTATTGCATCCCATTTGTGACAGTCAGCATTAGATTAGCCAACAGACCCACCAGTGACATTTTGATGTAGTTTCCCCTGCCCTGTGGGAGTTCACTGAACAATTGTATTCTGTAAGAAGTATCTTTGCAGGACTACCGGTCAGAAGTTTAAACTGGTACTCTCCTCCTGCCAGTGAGGTGTCCTGCAGGCTAGCGGAGGGAAAGATGCATCTGACATTTGCTCTTGGTAGAGTTGACCCTACTCTGCTCCACAAACATCAGATTTCATGTGTATATGTCATGTTGGCAATCCTGATCACTTCATATGTCTGTATGTGTCTACCTTTTCTGTTCATCTGCCATCATGTGTCAGTATGAAAAAACTGCTCTAATGAACTTCTCACTCAAACTCCTAGGCCTGTATCCTAATGAACATGTGACCCCCATATCTCTAGGCCTGTATCCTAATGAACATGTGACCCCTGTATCTCTAGGCCTGTATCTTAATGAACATGTGACCCCTGTATCTCTAGGCCTGTATCTTAATGAACATGTGACCCCCTGTATCTCTAGGCCTGTATCCTAATGAACATGTGACCCCTGTATCTCTAGGCCTGTATCCTAATGAATATGTGACCCCTGTATCTCTAGACCTGTATCCTAATGAACATGTGACCCCTGTATCTCTAGGCCTGTATCCTAATGAACATGTGACCCCTGTATCTCTAGGACTGTATCCTAATGAACATGTGACCCCTGTATCTCTAGGCCTGTATCCTAATGAACATGTGACCCCTGTATCACTAGGCCTGTATCCTAATGAACATGTGACCCCTGTATCTCTAGGCCTGTATCATAATGAACATGTGACCCCTGTATCTCTAGGCCTGTATCCTAATGAACATGTGACCCCTGTATCTCTAGGCCTGTATCCTAATGAACATGTGACCCCTGTATCACTAGGCCTGTATCCTAATGAACATGTGACCCCTGTATCTCTAGACCAGTGTCCCAATAAATATGACCCCTACATTACTAGGCCTGTATCCTAATGAACATATGACCACTATATCACTAGGCTTGTATCCTAATGAACATGTGACCCCTATATCTCTAGGCTTGTATCCTGACAAACCTTATTAACGGCAGGAAGCTCAGCTGTCTCCATGCGTCTGCTTTCCCCAGAATCGGAATCACAGATTTTGAACATATCAAAGTAAGTCCACTCACAGATTGTGAGCTCATCAAAGTTGTACACCCATCACAGATTGTGAGCACATCAAAGTAAGTCCACTCACAGATTGTGAGCACATCAAAATAAGTCCACTCACAGATTGTGAGCACATCAAAGTAAGTCCACTCACAGATTGTGAGCACATCAAAGTAAGTCCACTCACGGGTAAACTATGAACTAGAGGGGCTTAGGTGCAGGGGCTTCTCACTCACACCATGGCACATGGAGTCGCCTACACATCATAGCACATGGACCCTACACACCATAGCACATGGACCCTACACATCATAGCACATGGACCCTACACATCATAGCACATGGACCCTACACATCATAGCACATGGACCCTACACATCATAGCACATGGACCCTTCACATCATAGCACATGGACCCTACACACCATAGCACATGGACCCTACACACCATAGCACATGGACCCTACACATCATAGCACATGGACCCTACACATCATAGCACATGGACCCTACACATCATAGCACATGGACCCTACACACCATAGCACATGGACCCTACACACCATAGCACATGGACCCTACACATCATAGCACATGGACCCTACACACCATAGCACATGGACCCTTCGCACCATAGCACATGGACCCTACGCACCATAGCACATGGACCCTACGCACCATAGCACATGGACCCTACACATCATAGCACATGGACCCTACACATCATAGCACATGGACCCTACACATCATAGCACATGGACCCTACACATCATAGCACATGGACCCTACACATCATAGCACATGGACCCTACACATCATAGCACACGGACCCTACACATCATAGCACACGGACCCTACACATCATAGCACACGGACCCTACACATCATAGCACATGGACCCTACACATCATAGCACATGGACCCTACACATCATAGCACATGGACCCTACACATCATAGCATATGGACCCTACACATGACACACGAACTAACATTTCCTTTAAATCACCAGATGTTTAACGTTGAGTATGAAATAGAGTGTATGGTTTATTAACAGGATTTATGTATTAATTATAGGCCGAATACGGATAGTGTATCATCATCATCAGGTGCCTTGCCGACTGGCGTTGGCGATTTTACCCCGCCACAATCTGCGATGTCCTGCAGCATGTATCAGTTCGTGTGCTAACACCCCTCCATGCTATGCAACAAGACTGTCAAGAATCTTCTCTCGTTGTCTTTCTTTATCTCTCCATCCACAGATTTTTCCAGTGGTCACCACATGTTCCATTTTCCCTATTCTCATAAAATGGCCGAAAAATGATGACTGTCTCCTTCTGATGTCTGTGATAAGTTGTCTTCGGGCTCCCGCCTCTTTCAAAACCTCTTGGTTGCTTTTTTTTTTTTTTTTTGCTGTCCAAGTTATTTTAAGCATTGTTCTGTAAAACCAAATTTCTGAGGCCTCAAGAAATTGTTTGGCTTGCCTGTTGATTGTCCAGGACACAACCATATGTTAAAATTGGATTATGCAGCAAGCAAGAATTCTTTTTCTAACATTCAATGACAAAGATACATTGCATAAGATGTTCTTCATTTTATAAAATGCAGTTTTTACCTGTCCTTTTCTGTTTCTTATTTCAGTAATGCATCTTCCATCGGATGTTATCCATATGCCAAATTCGCATATAAATCATCGTTCGCTCCGCCGTTCGTTCGACGTAATTTAAACGCACCTTCAAATTCTTGTTAGGGATATCTTCAAATTTGATTTGGGCAAAGACACCCTTAAAGAACGAAAAAATACATGATCTCTCCCTCTCTTTTTTGTCACAGACACACACTCACACAAGCAAAAAAAAAAAAAAATCGCATTGCCTTTAAATAAATTTGCTTACTTATCTGCTGCACCTTCACGAATACAGATGGAGAAACGGTCGCATGTCGAGATAAACACAAAGACAATGGTTAGCACGCTGCGGTTGGCATTTTATGCAGTATAATACACTTTGAGTGTGAAACATGAGAGAAAAAGAATTTTTTTTTTTCACAATGGCGAGGAAAGACAATTTGAATTTCAACTTTTAAGTATCTTCTTGCCTTTTTTAATAATGTCACAATTTATAGCTGACTTTTCTTGATTTTCGCCGCGGCACCCCTGGCTTACGCACCCAGTTTGAGAACCTCTGCTGTAATGCCTAAAACGAGTCAGCAGGCAAAGACCACGGCCGACTCAGTCTGGAGAAGGCGGTGGACAAACTTAGGCAACGGCAACTATTATGTTAATGAGAGTTATTTCAGTCCATCGCAGTGTATGCAGAAATCACTATTCGTATTCGGCCCGACCGCCACTATTCGGCCGAATACCGAATAGCTATTAGGTCCACTATTCGGCCCCGAAGCGAATACGAAGTGAATATTCGGTACAGCCCTAATTAATTATAATTAATCTTTTGTTTTTTAAGCCAGTTTAATGATGGATGTTCATTGTGCTTAAGTAAAGTTTGTCTACGCATGTTTTCTGCCATTTATCTTTATTTAATTCTTTCTACATACATCTTCTACTCTCTTTATTTTCATGTATGTTCATTTATAAACTTCTTGACAGTTTATTTATAACCTGGCTGCATTTTTTTAAACTGTGCATTATCTGCCTGTAAATACTCTCTCAACTACTTGTATTTTCTTGTAATCATCCTGCTTGTTTATTCCTGTAAAATGATTTCCTATACCTGTAAACAACCTACCTGTCTTATCCTATAAACTAACCTGTCCCATACCTGTACTCTCCTGTAAACTTACCTGTTGCATTCCTGCATTCCCCTGTAAACTTGTCCATCTTCTCCTATAAACTTACATGTCACATACCTGTACTCTCCTGTAAACTTATGTCTTCTCCTATAAACTTACCCGTCACATACCTGTAAACTTACCTGTCTTCTGTAAACTTATCTGTCACATACCTGTACTCTCCTGTAAACTTACCCATCACATACCTGTAAACTTACTTGTCTACTGTAAACTTACCTGTCTTCTGTAAACTTATCTGTCACATACCTGTACTCTCCTCTCCTATAAACTTACCCTTACTTTCCTGTAAACTTGTCTGTCCCATACTTGCACTTTCCTGTAAACTTGCCTGTCCCATACTTGCACTCTCCTGTAAACTTATCTGATTCAAGGAAATAGTTTAGCCTCAAGCTGGTCCCTGCCTGTAGTGTGGCCTCTTCTCTCTGTAGGCCATTGCAAAGAAAGTCAGAGAGCTGGTGTACCTGGAGGAGCCCTTCTGGAACCGCAGCATTGCCAACCCTCCCAAAAACAATTTAGGTAAGTATCCTTGGACAGTCAGTCTCTTGTAGCTCAGTGGCTGGCACAAGATGATGCTCTCTTGGTCCTGAGTTCAAGTTTTCGTTTCTGACTTTATGTCACCCAGCACATGAGCACCAGACAAGGTTGATCACTCTACAAGTGTGGGCCCCTTATGGCATTGAACCAGTGGGCCCCTCATGGCATGGAACCAGTGGGCGCCTCATGGCATGGAACCAGCAGTGATCACTTGTAGCTAATGTTGGATAATGCTGGAGACATGGGTTCTCTAGAGTTGGCTGGCAGTAGGAGCAGGTGTGAAGCTCCCTAGAGGTGGGTGGGAACAGGAGCAGGTGTGAAGCTCCCTAGAGTTGGGTGGGAACAGGAGCAGGTGTGAAGCTCCCTTGAGTTGGGTGGGAACGGGAGCAGGTGTGAAGCTACCTAGAGTTGGGTGGGAACAGGAGCAGGTGTGAAGCTCCATAGAGTTGGGTGGGAACAGGAGCAGGTGTGAAGCTCCCTAGAGTTGGATGGGAACATGAGCAGGTGTGAAGTAAACTAGAGTTTTGTGGGAGTATGCACAGTTGGGAAACATTCTAAAGTTTGGTCAGAGCTGAAGGAAGTATGGAACACTAGAACAGGGTGTCAGCAGGTGTAAGTGTGAATTTGACAGAAAACATAGAAGCTGTATTGTACTCTGCAAACAACATCTGATTTGACATTTGACCTCCATGTTACAACCATTGTCCTGACACAATCTGCCATCTTCCCACAGGAATGTATCTAGAATTAAAAACATGCACGGGAAAAGTTATAGACCGGACAACTTTCAAGCAAATGTACCAGCGTAACCCTGACCCAAAATGGCAGCCACCATTGTCCAATCAGTGCATGATTCTGCCTCGAGACTGATCCTACAGAAAGTTGGGATCTCTGCATGATCGCCAGTGATCAATATTGTGTTACTTTGGTCAAATGTAACTGCATATACTGTGTTACTATATATATGTGTGTAAATATTTGCTACAAGTAAAAACGTAAATTGCTATTTAAAAAAAAAAAAAAATAAACAACAGTCACCACAGCACTGCACGACAGACAGTGCTGTTGTGTTTGTCAAACCTATGCAGCATTGTCGAATTTATATATCACTATGTTTATTGTTCTGTTTTTAGTAGTGTTACTATTTTTATAGTGAATTCTGTACATAGTGTATTGTTCCATTTATAGAACATTCTCTGAATAATGCTGTATTCATAGAACACCCTATGATCTGCATGTCTAACACTGCAACATTTTTTATCCTTTCCAATTAGTTAAGTGGTTATTGTTTCACTATCACCTCTTTAGATACGTGGTCTCCTCTCCCCCTGTACACACGGATGACTCAGGACCTCTGACATGGCACAGACAAATAGAGCTATTCTGTTTGAGACACTGGAGGCAAGGCTTTCTCTCATTACCCTGATGGTACTTGTGTACCTGTGTGTCTTTCAGTTGGATTCTCACTCAGTGAACACTGCAACCCAAAATTGTTGTCTGTTAATAATCATTCTCAGTGTACTTAAAAACCTATCTGGAACCCCTGAATGATCTGGAACCTCTGAAAAAGTGTACGTACACACAACAGGAAGTGGACTCAGAAACTAGCCCCTCAGTGTGACAGAAGTCATCATAACCCAGGACAAAACTTGGATCTACTGGCTGACTTGATGATGTGGGCTAATCTGATGCTGTGGGCTGACTTGATTTTGTGGGCTGGTCTGACCTAATGCTGTGGGCTGACTTGATGTTGTGAGCTAATCTGATGCTGTGGGCTGACTTGATGCTGTGGGCTGACTTGATGCTGTGAGCTAATCTGATGCTGTGGGCTGACTTGATGCTGTGGGCTGACTTGATGCTGTGAGCTAATCTGATGCTGTGGGCTGACTTGATGTTGTGGGCTGACTTGATGCTGTGGGCTGACTTGACGCTGTGAGCTAATCTGATGCTGTGAGCTAACTTGATGCTGTGAGCTAATCTGATGCTGTGGGCTGACTTAATGCCGTGGGCTGACTTGATGTTGTGAGCTAATCTGACGCTGTGGGCTGACTTGATGTTGTGAGCTAATCTGATGCTGTGGGCTGACTTGATGTTGTGAGCTAATCTGATGCTGTGGGCTAATCTGATGTTGTGGGCTGACTTGATGTTGTGAGCTAATCTGATGCTGTGGGCTGACTTGATGCTGTGGGCTGACTTGATGCTGTGGGCTGACTTGATGCAGTGGGCTGACTTGATGTTGTGTGCTAATCTGATGCAGTGGGCTGACTTGATGTTGTGAGCTAATCTGATGCAGTGGGCTGACTTGATGTTGTGAGCTAATCTGATGCTGTGGGCTGACTTGATGCTGTGGGCTGACTTGATGTTGTGAGCTAATCTGATGCTGTGGGCTGACTTGATGTTGTGAGCTAATCTGATGCTGTGGGCTGACTTGATGCTGTGGGCTGACTTGATGTTGTGAGCTAATCTGATGCTGTGGGCTGACTTGATGCAGTGGGCTGACTTGATGTTGTGAGCTAATCTGATGCAGTGGGCTGACTTGATGTTGTGAGCTAATCTGATGCAGTGGGCTGACTTGATGTTGTGAGCTAATCTGATGCTGTGGGCTGACTTGATGCAGTGGGCTGACTTGATGTTGTGAGCTGACTCGATGCTGTGGGCTGACATGATGCTGTGGGCTGACTTGATGCTGTGGGCTGACTTAATGCTGTGGGCTGACTTAATGCTGTGGACTGGGCTGATGTGATGTCTGAAGCTGTGTCAAGACTTGGACACAGAAAAGATAATAAAAACAGAAAACTGGCCAGCTGTTTTACCAGATTTATTACTGTCAAGAAAACAAGAATATTTCTACCACAGACTTTTGGCCCATAAGGCCACCACACACACACACGCATAGATACTGTAGTCTGTTCATTTGTTTCACTACCAGAGCTGAATACACTCCATTAAATATAGTCTGTTCACCTGTTTCACTGCCAAGCTCACATACATTCTACCATAAACTGTTTCTCAACAACAACTACAGACCTAACAACTGTTATGTATAGCTAGACCTCATATACAACAAATGAAACAGAAAATCCAACAGTCAGTAAAAGGACTTGGGTTAAAGTGTAGTCAATAACCCAGGTCACATCACATACATATGACACACCCAACAGACAGGTGACTTGTCACACCACAGACTGGTGACTTGTCACACCACAGACAGGTGACTTGTCACACCACAGACAGATGACTTGTCACACCACAGACAGATGACTTGTCACACCACAGACAGGTGACTTGTCACACCACAGACGGGTGACTTGTCACACCACAGATGGGTGACTTGTCACACCACAGACGGTTGACGTGTCACACCACAGACGGGTGACTTGTCACACCTCAGACAGGTGACTTGTCCAAACATATACACACAAACTGATGGAAGATCCGCTGGAGTAAAGAGAGAGATTAGTCAGAGAACAACACAGACAGGTGACTTGTCACACCACAGACAGGTGACTTGTCCAAACATATACACACAAACTGATGGAAGTAAAGAGAGAGATTAGAACACCGACGAGTCTGCCACATGCTACCTGCAAGCAGTTGACAATGACGAATTAACAATTGTCAAAGAATCACAAATTAGGCACACAGGCCTGTCTTACAACCAGCCTGCAAGCAGCGGTGCGAGGCTGATAATGAAGAACTAACAATCAGCGGTGCGAGGCTGATAATGAGGAACTAACAATCAGCGGTGCGAGGCTGATAATGAAGAACTAACAATTAGCGGTGCGAGGCTGATAATGAAGAACTAACAATTAGCAGTGCGAGGCTGATAATGAAGAACTAACAATCAGCGGTGCGAGGCTGATAATGAAGAACTAACAATCAGCGGACACTTGTTTTCCTCATGTAGGGCTCCTCTAAGGAGGAAATATGGAATAGTGTCTGCTGGGTGTGCCAGCTGGCAAGTCTTCCACTGTAAACTCGGCCAACAGACAAGAACAAGACAATAAGACAAGACACAGTAGCAGGCACAGACACAGACTGACACAGCCGTCCCTGATGAACATCCCCAGTTGTGACTTGTGGAGTGACCGCGGTGCTGGCCTGGGAGGCAGCTGTTGCCCCCTGTTGAGTGTGTGTCATTCCAGGAAGACTTCCATCATCTGTGACACGTTACTGACAACCTCGTTTGTGTGCTTGGCTGCAAGTGAACAAACCACCTTGGTGATAATACACTACATGGCATTTGAACATATGTTATCAACTTGTGGGAATAACATGAAAATATACGAATAACACAATGTGAAGTTGTAGAAATAAAAAGAAATATGGGAATAGCACAGTGACTGCTAGTAAGTCGCAGAAATATCTAACAGTCTGATATATGGTGGTGAGATAAATAGTCTGACACCCCCGTGTGGGTTCCGGGGCCCCATTGTGGGGAAAACAAGAATAGACCCACTGCCTCCCCAAAAGCATGTTGTAAGAGTCGACTAATTGGGGAGCTTCCTTTGAAGTCGGAGTGCATCTGCCGGAGAGGCAAGGAACCAACAGTCTGTATTCAAGAGAATGAGATCTGTAAAACTGATGCACACGCAACACTCAGGTTCTGGAGCAGGACTGCAGTTCAGTAGTAGACGAGCAACCAGAACCTTCCGCCAGAGTTTACAGCTGGTGAACGCGAAGAAGAAGAAGAATAGTCTGACACATGGTGGTGAGATAAATAGTCTGACACATGGTGGTGAGATAAACAGTCATATATAGTGCTGAGATAAATAATCTGATATATGGTGGTGAGATAAATAGTCTGACACAAATATGGTTATGAGATAAACAGCCTGATATATTGTGGTGAGATAAACAGTCTGACACATGGTGATGAGATAAACAGTCTGACACATGGTGGTGAGATAAACAGTCTGACACATGGTGGTGAGACAAACAGTCTGACACATGGTGGTGAGATAAATAGTCTGACACATGATGGTGAGATAAACAGTCTGATATACGAATGTGAGATAAACAGTCTGACACACGGTGGTGAGATAAACAGTCTGATATATGGTGGTGAGATAAACAGTCTGATATATGGTGGTGAGATAAACAGCCTGACACATTGTGGTGAGATAAACAGCCTGACACATGGTGGTGAGATAAACAGTCTGACATATGGTAATGAGATAAACAGTCTGACACATGGTGGTGAGATAAACAGTCTGACACATGGTGGTGAGATAAACATTCTCACACATGGTGGTGAGATAAACAGTCTGACACATGGTGGTGAGATAAACAGTCTCACACATGGTGGTGAGATAAACAGTCTGACACATGGTGGTGAGATAAACAGCCTGATATATGGTGGTGAGATAAACAGTCTGACACATGGTGGTGAAATAAACAGTCTGATATATGGTGGTGAGATAAACAGTCTGATATATGATGGTGAGACAAACAGTCTGATATATAGTGGTGAGATAAACAGTCTGACACATGGTGGTGAGATAAACAGTCTGATACACGGTGGTGAGATAAACAGGCTGATGCATGGTGGTGAGATAAACAGTCTTATATATTTTGATGAGATAAACAGTCTGACACATGGTGGTGAGATAAACAGCCTGATATATGGTGGTGAGATAAACAGTCTGACACATGATGGTGAGATAAACAGTCTGATATATGATGTGAAATAAACAGTCTGACACATGGTGGTGAGATAAACAGTCTGACACATGGTGGTGAGATAAACATATGACATAATCCACTTACACATGGTGGGGATGCTCTGGTTGTGCCCTATGATACAGTTGTTGAGCTCACACTTGTCCCCAATGTTGGCTGAGTCAGCAATGATGCAGTTGATGATGTTACAGCTGCAGACACAAAATGTCATCACAGTGAACACAGGATGGAGCAGTGAATACAGAATGGAGCAGTGAACACAGAATGGAGCAGTGAACACAGGATGGAGCAGTGAACACAGAATGGAGCAGTGAACACAAGCTGTAGGTCTTGAACATTCCCCCCACATAATACCTTCTTCTTTGTTTGTCAGTACAGGTGTAAGGGAGAGATATTTGTGGGCACATGTGTAAGGGAGAGATATTTGTGGGCACAGGTGTAAGGGAGAGATATTTGTGGGCACAGGTGTAAGGGAGAGATATTTGTGGGCACAGGTGTAAGGGAGTTGTGGGCACAGGTGAAAGGGAGAGATATTTGTGGGCACAGGTGTAAGGGAGAGATATATGTGGGCACAGGTGAAAGGGAGAGATATTTGTGGGCACAGGTGTAAGGAAGAGATATATGTGGGCACAGGTGTAAGGTGGTGGGGGAGTGGGCACAGGTGTAAGGCAGAGATATTTGTGGGCACAGGTGTAAGGTGTAAGGGAGAGATATTTGTGGGCACAGGTGTAAGTGGGGAGATATTTGTGGGCACATGTGTAAGTGGGGAGATATTTGTGGGCACATGTGTAAGTGGGGAGATATTTGTGGGCACAGGTGTAAGGAAGAAATATTTGTGGGCACAGGTGTAAGGGAGAGATATTTGTGGGCACAGGTGTAAGGTGTAAGGGGGAGATTTTTGTGGGCACAGGTGTAAGGGAGAGATATTTGTGGGCAGTGTAATGGGGAGATTGTGGGCATACGTGTAAGGGGGAGATTGTGGGCACAGGTGTGAGGGGGAGATTGTAGGCACAGGTGTAAGGGGGAGGTTGTGGGCACAGGTGTAAGGGGGAGGTTGTGGGCACAGGTGTAAGGGGGAGATTGTGGGCACAGGTGTAAGGGGGAGATTGTGGGCACAGGTGTAAGGTCTTAATGGGTAGACATTTGTGGGCACAGGTGGAAGTAAGGAGATGCTTGTGGGCACATGTAGGCAAAAGTACTTTTACATTTGACAAACACAACATTTACAAGCATTCACACACAAATACAAGCCCTAAAACAACAAAAACAAACTTTCACACAACACAGTGATATATGCTGGTAATCTGGCAATTTAATCTGTGTGCAACTGCCGATATGTTGGTGACTTCTGCTACCATCCATGATGAACTGCATTTCTAATGTCGGGTTGTTTGTGTTAGCACTTCAGATGGCTACCTTATGCTTTTAATACGTGTGTATGCTAGTGCATATGCTGGGACAGCAGTCTGCCAATCTTTCCACAAGGGACTGTGATAAACATTCTGTGTGTGTTTTTCGTTGGCACAGGAGCAGGGCAACTATGGGGTAACCCATTTGCTATTTGCTTTTTATTAGTTTATCTTTTGAATTTTGTCTGGCACACTGACATTCTCATCTCATGTAGCAACTTGTACGCTACAGTTGTCTGACACGCTGACATTCTTATCTCATGTAGCAACTTGTACGCAACATTTGTCTGGCACACTGACATTCTCATCTCATGTAGCAACTTGTAAGCTACAGTTGTCTGGCACACTGACATTCTCATCACATGTAGCAACTTGTAAGCTACAGTTGTCTGGCACACTGCCATTCTCATCTCATGTAGCAACTTGTATGCTACAGTTATCTGACACACTGACATTCTCATCTCATGTAGCAACTTGTACGCTACAGTTGTCTGGCACACTGACATTCTCATCTCATGTAGCAACTTGTACGCTACAGTTGTCTGGCACACTGACATTCTCATCTCATGTAGCAACTTGTACGCTAAAGTTATATGGCACACTGACATTCTCATCTCATGTAGCAACTTGTACGCTACAGTTGTCTGGCACACTGACATTCTCATCTCATGTAGCAACTTGTAAGCTACAGTTATCTGACACACTGACATTCTCATCTCATGTAGCAACTTGTACGCTACAGTTGTCTGGCACACTGATGTTCTTATCTCATGTAGCAACTTGTACGCTACAGTTTTCTGGCACACTGACATTCTCATCTCATGTAATAACTTGTACGCTACAGTTGTCTGACACACTGACATTCTCATCTCATGTAGCAACTTGTAAGCTACAGTTATCTGACACACTGACATTCTCATCTCATGTAGCAACTTGTACGCTACAGTTGTCTGGCATACTGATGTTCTTATCTCATGTAGCAACTTGTACGCTACAGTTTTCTGGCACACTGACATTCTCATCTCATGTAGCAACTTGTACGCTACAGTTGTCTGGCACACTGACATTCTCATCTCATGTAGCAACTTGTACGCTACAGTTGTCTGGCACACTGATGTTCTCATCTCATATAGCAACTTGTACGCTATAGTTGTCTGGCACACTGATGTTCTCATCTTATGTAGCAACTTGTACGCTATAGTTGTCTGGCACACTGACGTTCTCATCTCATGTAGCAACTTGTATGCTACAGTTGTCTGGCACACTGACATTCTCATCTCATGTAGCAACTTTTACGCTACAGTTGTCTGGCACACTGACATTCTCATCTCATGTAGCAACACACTTATGGTATCTGATAGGACACAAACAGAGGGGAAGGGAACAAACACGCTGAGACTGAAAAGACAGAGTGAGATAGGGAGAAATGTTTGGAATACGATGAATAAATGTGTCTAAGGAGCCATTTTCTCATTGTTGGTACATTTTCTCATTGTTGGTAAATTTTCTCATCGTTTGAAAATGAGGACAACCACTAAACATAAATTATGTGCGAGGATTAGGATAGATGACATCAATTGCAAACTATATTGTATGTGTGAACAGATCAAGTAATCGATACTAAGGAGATAAACGTGCAGTTAGGCTGATGTGTGCCAGACGAGGTGTAATGGTGTGAATTCCCGGGGAAATCCCAGAGAGTTCCCGATGGGGAGGACAAGGTCGGAGGACCAGTAATAGAAGAGAAAAACGGGATAAGTGGGTCTCGTGTATTTCATGGGGAGCAAAGTGAGGGACACAAGAAAAGCATGAGATGTGAACGGAAGACATGAACCGGGAGACAGAAGTAAGACAGTTGAAGTTCGGCCCTGACTGAGAGATGTCGCATGAGTGGACGCTTGAGAAGAATGAACAAATTGTGAAACGAGTGTTATATTTCGATAGGAGGACTGAATGTTTTTCCACACGTCTTAATGTCAGGTACCAGGGTTCGTGAAGGATAGATGGATGATTCGAGAGACGTTGACGGATTCATGTAGTGTGTAAGAAGTCCGACCAGGTCGCTAGATTCAGCCAAGCAAGACGAGCACGAGGACGCAAGAATGTGTGTATGCGATAATTGGCGATCAACGAGTAAAAGCAAGCAATTCAAGATTCGTTCATGTTGTGTCGTTACAACTCACTGTTCGTCTGAAAGCAATGTAAACAACACATGCCCCTAGCAGAGCATATTACACGAGGAATGTGTGAAATTGTCAGTGGAGCTTGTGAGTACACATGAGAAGTAGACTAGATTATTTAAACTGGGAGTAAGTAAGAAAGCTCCGTCTTGTTTTCAATACTGCAAGAGTTTAGTCCTGTGGCTCTGGGATTGTCTGAACTGAATGTATCCAAGAAGTAAGTGAATGTCTGATTAAGCTTCCAACCTGAGAAAACCTGGCTATGCTGGATTGGAATGGATGAAAATCATCTGCTGTGAGTTCAAGTGGTTTTGAATGCAATGTTGCCAGACCTGCAGTGCTAACGGTTAGAAGTACTTTAACTGATAACTCTGGTCTGGTAACAAACTTTATACTCTACTGTTGTTGATTTACTGTTACCACAAACATCAAAGCGGCGGCTCAATGACTGAGAGGAACATCCTTGGAGCAATAAACACATCTGTGTCAGCAGTGTAGTGTTCTCGACATTTGTTCATGTTAAAGCCTGTTGTGCTGAAGATTCTGCCAATATACCTGACTAGGCAGTATGCACTCAGACGAGACAGCTGCACTGCAATGTGTGACTAAGAAAGGATGAGGGAAAGAGTGAGAAAAAAGATGAGTGTAGCCACTGACCTGTCCTGAATGGTGACATGATCCATGATGACAGAGTTGGTGATCCTGACCTTGTCAGCAATCTTGCAGTGTTTGCCAATCACCGACTTCTTCACGGACACCTTCTCTCCAATAGTCACACTCTCTCCCAGCATGCAGTCTGCTCCCACCTGGCCAGGTATAAACATGGTGACAATAACAACCTGGCAGCCCATGAGTGTCGATGTCACAAACTATCTAAGACTGTGTACATGAAACTGTTATAGGTACCTAGAAGTGTTGTGACAAAGTACCAAGCACTGCTATCACAAAATACCAAGCACTGTTGTGACAAAGTACCTAGCACTGTTGTGACAAAGTACCTAGCACTGTTGTGACAAAGTACCTAGCACTGTTATGAATGTACACAGCACAGTGGTGAATACAGATGGCAGTACCTGCTGATATTACTTACTTGGTACTGTTATGAGGCGCACAACCACAAAGAAAGTGGGGAAGGGCACCCAATAGAGACTTACATCATGTTAAAGTGAGCAAATGAAATATTATGTGTCAAACAGGGAAACAATGTTTACTATATGAGTCCTCACATTTTTATTGTAGATATATTATTTCTATGCACATGCTCGACGTGGGCTCTGGGGCTCAAGGTCAAGGCCACACAGAACAGACCCACTACCTCTCTACCATGTCCACACAGAACAGACCCACTACATCTCTACCAAGGCCACACAGAACAGACCCACTACATCTCTACCAAGGCCACACAGAACAGACCCACTACATCTCTACCAAGGCCACACAGAACAGACCCACTACCTCTCTACCATGTCCACACAGAACAGACTCACTACATCTCTACCAAGGCCACACAGAACAGACCCACTACATCTCTACCAAGGCCACACAGAACAGACCCACTACCTCTCTACCATGGCCACACAGAACAGACCCACTACCTCTCTACCATGGCCACACAGAACAGACCCACTACATCTCTACCATGGCCACACAGAACAGACCCACTACATCTCTACCATGGCCACACAGAACAGACCCACTACATCTCTACCATGTCCACACAGAACAGACCCACTACCTCTCTACCATGGCCACACAGAACAGACCCACTACCTCTCTCTCATACCATGGCCACACAGCCACACAGACCCACTACATCTCTACCATGGCCACACAGAACAGACCCACTACATCTCTACCATGGCCACACAGAACAGACCCACTACATCTCTACCATGGCCACACAGAACAGACCCACTACGTCTCTACCATGGTCACACAGAACAGACCCACTACGTCTCTACCATGGCCACACAGAACAGACCCACTACATCTCTACCAAGGCCACACAGAACAGACCCACTACGTCTCTACCAAGGCCACACAGAACAGACCCACTACCTCTCTACCATGGCCACACAGAACAGACCCACTACATCTCTACCAAGGCCACACAGAACAGACCCACTACATCTCTACCAAGGCCACACAGAACAGACCCACTACATCTCTACCAAGGCCACACAGAACAGACCCACTACGTCTCTACCAAGGCCACCCAGAACAGACCCACTACGTCTCTACCAAGGCCACACAGAACAGACCCACTACGTCTCTACCATGGTCACACAGAACAGACCCACTACCTCTCTACCATGTCCACACAGAACAGACCCACTACCTCTCTACCATGTCCACACAGAACAGACCCACTACGTCTCTATCATGGTCACACAGAACAGACCCACTACCTCTCTACCATGTCCACACAGAACAGACCCACTACATCTCTACCATGTCCACACAGAACAGACCCACTACCTCTCTACCATGGCCACACAGAACAGACCCACTACCTCTTTACCATGGCCACACAGAACAGACCCACTACCTCTCTACCATGGCCACACAGAACAGACCCACTACCTCTCTACCATGGCCACACAGAACAGACCCACTACCTCTCTACCATGGCCACACAGAACAGACCCACTACCTCTCTACCCCAGCATGACATGTAAGATGACTAATTATGGGTTTCCTTCCAAATCGGACTTTTATCGGCCTGAGAGGAACCAAAAACCAGACCTGTAAAACTGATGCACACACAACTCAAATTCTTGAACAAGACTATAGTCCGGAAATGGACAAACAACTATAATTTTGCACCGGAGTTTACAGTTTAAAGTAGGGAGGGGGGTCAGCCTCTTTCATCAAACTGTAAGGGGGGGGGGGGGGGGGGGGGTGTCAGCCTCTTTCACAATACTGTGGGGTGAGGGGAGAGGGGTTAAGGGGCTTGAAGTTTCCAGGTTCTGTTGGATGTGACTAACTAGATAAACTCACCTGAGATTTGGGTTTAATGGTGGTCGACTCGGGCACGTTCAGCAGGGCTTCCTTCTTTTTGTTATTCCAGAATGTACCGATCAGGCGGGGCATCTGTCAGATAGTCATACAGGTCAACGGCTAATTAAAGCCATACATAACACATATCAGACAAGGTCACACAAGACACCTGTCAGATAAAGTCATACATGAGAGATGTCAGATAGTTATTCACAAGACATGTCAGATAAAGTCATACATGAGAGATGGCAAATAACATCATACACGAGACATGTCAGATAAAGTCCTACATAACATGTGTCAGATAAGTTCATACATGACACATGTCAGACAGTCAAACCTGACACATATAAAGTCATACATGACAACTGTTAATTAAAGTCATACACAACACATGTCAGACAAAGTTATACACAAAATATGTCAGATAAAGTTATACACAACATGACAAGCTGTCATGTCAAGCGTGTCAGTGCCATCAAGTGTGTCAGTGCCATCAAGTGTGTCAGTGCCATCAAGCATGTCAGTGCCAACAAGCTGTCATGTTCAGTGTGTCAGTGTCATCAAGCTGTCATGTTAAGCGTGTCAGTGCCATCAAGCGTGTCAGTGCCATCATGCTGTCATGTCAAGCATGTCAGTGCCATCAAGCTTTCATGTCAGGCGTGTCAGTGCCATCAAGCTTTCAAGTCAAGTGTGTCAGTGCCATCAAGCTGTCATGTCAAACATGTCAGTGCCATCAAGCTGTCATGTCAAGCATATCAGTGCCATCAAGCTGTCATGTCAAGCATATCAGTGTCATCAAGCTGTCATGTCAAGCATGTCAGTGCCATCATGCTGTCATGTCAAGCATGTCAGTGCCATCATGCTGTCATGTCAAGCATGTCAGTGCCATCAATCTGTCATGTCAAACATATCAGTGCCATCATGCTGTCATGTCAAACGGGTCAGTGCCATCAAGCTGTCAGTGCCATCAAGCTGTCAAGTCAAGTGTGTCAGTGACATCAAGCTGTCATGTCAAGTGTGTCATCAGTGACATCAAGCTGTCATGTCATCAAGCTGTCATGTCAAGCATGTCAGTGCCATCATGCTGTCATGTCATGTCAGTGCCATCAAGCTGTCATGTCAAGTGTGTTGTCATCAAGCTGTCATGTCAAGCTGTCATGTCATCAAGCTGTCATGTCAAGCATGTCAGTGCCATCAAGCTGTCAGTCAAGCCAGTGTCATCAAGCTGTCATGTCAAGCATGTCAGTGCCATGTCAGTGCCATCAAGCTGTCAAGCTGTCATGTCAAGCATGTGTCAGTGCCATCAAGCTGTCATGTCAAGCATGTCAGTGCCATCAAGCTGTCATGTCAAGCATGTCAGTGTCCATCAAGCTGTCATGTCAAGCATGTCAAGCGGGTCAAGTGCCAGCAAGCTGTCAGTGTCCATGTCAAGCTGTCATGTCATCAAGCTGTCATGTGTGCCATCAAGCTGTCATGTCAAGCATGTCAGTGCCATCAAGCTGTCATGTCAAGCATGTCAGTGCCATCAAGCTGTCATGTCATGTCAGCATGCTGTCAGTGCATGTCATCAAGCTGTCATGTCAAGCATGTCAGTGTCATCAAGCTGTCATGTCAAGCATATCAGTGTGTCAGTGCCATCAAGCATATCAGTGTCATGTGTCAGTCACGCATATCAGTGTCACCCAGCTGTCCAAGCATGTCAGTGCCATCAAGCTGTCATGTCAAGTGTCAGTTGTCAGTGTCCATCAAGCTGTCATGTCAAGCTGTTCATGTCAAGTGCCATCAAGCTGTCATGTCAAGCATGTCAGTGCCATCAAGCTGTCATGTCAAGCATGTCAGTGCCATCAAGCTGTCATGTCAAGCATGTCAGTGCCATCAAGCTGTCATGTCAAGCATGTCAGTCAAGCTGTCATGTCAAGCATGTCAGTGCCATCAAGCTGTCATGTCAAGCATGTCAGTGCCATCAAGCTGTCATGTCAAGCATGTCAGTGCCATCAAGCTGTCATGTCAAGCATGTCAGTGCCATCAAGCTGTCATGTCAAGCATGTCAGTGCCATCAAGCTGTCATGTCAAGTGTGTCAATGCCATTAAGCTGTCATGTCCAGTGTGTCAGTGTCATCAAGCTGCCATGTCAAGCATATCAGTGTCATCAAGCTGTCATGTCAAGCATATCAGTGTCATCAAGCTGTCATGTCAAGCATATCAGTGTCATCAAGCTGTCATGTCAAAAATGTCAGTGCCATCATGCTGTCATGTCAAGCGGGTCAGTGCCATCAAGCTGTCATGTCCAGTGTGTCAGTGCCATCAAGCTTTCATGTCAAGCGTGTCAGTGCCATCAAGCTGTCATGTCAAGCATGTCAGTGCCATCAAGCTGTCATGTCAAGCATGTCAGTGTCATCAAGCTGTCATGTCAAGCATGTCAGTGCCATCAAGCTGTCATGTCAAGCGGGTCAGTGCCAGCAAGCTGTCATGTCAAGCATGTCAGTGCCATCAAGCTGTCATGTCAAGCATGTCAGTGCCATCAAGCTGTCATGTCAAGCATGTCAGTGCCATCAAGCTGTCATGTCAAGCATGTCAGTGCCATCAAGCTGTCATGTCAAGCATGTCAGTGCCATCAAGCTGTCATGTCAAACATGTCAGTGCCATCATGCTGTCATGTCAAACATGTCAGTGCCATCAAGCTGTCATGTCAAGCATGTCAGTGCCATCAAGCTGTCATGTCAAGTGTGTCAATGCCATTAAGCTGTCATGTCCAGTGTGTCAGTGTCATCAAGCTGTCATGTCAAGCATATCAGTGTCATCAAGCTGTCATGTCAAGCATATCAGTGTCATCAAGCTGTCATGTCAAGCATATCAGTGTCACCAAGCTGTCATGTCAAGCATGTCAGTGCCATCAAGCTGTCATGTCCAGTGTCTCAGTGCCATCAAGCTTTCATGTCAAGCGTGTCAGTGCCATCAAGCTTTCATGTCAAGCGTGTCAGTGCCATCAAGCTGTCATGTCAAGCATGTCAGTGCCATCAAGCTGTCATGTCAAGCATGTCAGTGTCATCAAGCTGTCATGTCAAGCATGTCAGTGCCATCAAGCTGTCATGTCAAGCGGGTCAGTGCCAGCAAGCTGTCATGTCAAGCATGTCAGTGCCATCAAGCTGTCATGTCAAGCATGTCAGTGCCATCAAGCTGTCATGTCAAGTGTGTCAGTGCCATCAAGCATGTCAGTGCCATCAAGCATGTCAGTGCCATCAAGCGGTCATGTCAAGCATGTCAGTGTCATCAAGCTGCCATGTCAAGCATATCAGTGTCATCAAGCTGTCATGTCAAGCATATCAGTGTCATCAAGCTGTCATGTCAAGCATATCAGTGTCATCAAGCTGTCAATGTCATGTCAAGCATCATGTCAGTCAGTGCCATCAAGTGTCATCAAGCTGTCAGTGCCATCAAGCGCCATCATGTCAGTGCAAGCTGTCATGTCAAAAATGCCATCAGTGCCATCATGCTGTGTCATGTCAAGCATGTCAGTGCCATGTCATGTTCAAGTGTCAGTGCCATCAGCTGTCATGTCAAGCATGTCAGTGCCATCAAGCTGTCATGTCAAGCATGTCAGTGCCATCAAGCTGTCATGTCAAGTGTGTCAGTGCCATCAAGCATGTCAGTGCCATCAAGCTGTTATGTCAAGCATGTCAGTGCCATCAAGCTGTCATGTCAAACATGTCAGTGCCATCATGCTGTCATGTCAAACATGTCAGTGCCATCAAGCTGTCATGTCAAGCATGTCAGTGCCATCAAGCTGTCATGTCAAGTGTGTCAATGCCATTAAGCTGTCATGTCCAGTGTGTCAGTGTCATCAAGCTGTCATGTCAAGCATATCAGTGTCATCAAGCTGTCATGTCAAGCATATCAGTGTCATCAAGCTGTCATGTCAAGCATATCAGTGTCATCAAGCTGTCATGTCAAGCGCCATCAAGCTGTCATGTCAAACATGTCAGTGCCATCATGCTGTCATGTCAAGCGGGTCAGTGCCATCAAGCTGTCATGTCAGTGCCATCATGCTGTCAAGTCAAGTGTGTCAGTGACATCAAGCTGTCATGTCCAGCGAGTCAGTGCCTTTCAGTATTATGCCCAGCTGTTGAAGTTTATCAGTAACTGTTTTAGTTTTTCCTCACATTTCACAGTAGTACCATTCAATCCATTTCTCAATTTCTACACCTGATAACATTTCTTCTTCTTTCTTTCTTCTTCTGCCTTTATATCACCTAATGGAGCACAGGCCCTCAACCAACTCACACCAAGTCATTCTATCCTTCGCCATTGCATGGAGCTCTCCCCATCTTTCTAACTTCATTCTCCAACTCTTTTCTCCATGTGTTTTTTTGGCCTTCCTTTATTCCTATGCCCCTGTGGGTTTCAATGCAAAGACATTCTAGTTATGCTGTTCTCCAGTTTTCTCAATGTGTGTCCTATCCAACACCAGTGTCTTTTCCTCACCTCTTGGTCCACTGGAGTCTGTTTAGTTCTCTCCCAAAGCTCTACATTAGTTATTCTATGATACTATTTAATTCCCTCTATTCTGCGCAGGCACCAGTTAATGAATGTAATTTATTAGTAATTGTCTTAGATGTTCTCCTTGTTTCTGCCCCATACAAAAGAACTGATTTGACATTAGAATTAAACATTTGAAGTATAGTATTTCGTTTAATTTCTTTTGACTTTTACAAATTGCCAAGTGCTATGAAAGCTTCTCTTGCCTTTTGTATCCTTATTTTAATATCTCTATCAGTTCTCCCTCTTTATCTTCATTACTGCCCAAACAGGTGTACGACTCCCAAGTCTTGGAGTAGAGTGTCATTAAGAGAAACCACATTACTATTTGTGTGATTTATTCTCATTATCTTTGTCTTTCCTTTATGGATTTTCAGACCTAGCTGCTGTGATCTCGCATCCAGTATATTTAATTTATCTTGCATCTGATTCCGTGAATGGAACAGAAGAGAAACAGCATCAGCCAAGTCCAGATAATCAAGCTGTTTTTTAGTGGTCTCCTGAATTCCATTCTTGGTGTTAGCAATTAATGTCTTAATAATCCAGTCTTTATCCAGTAAAAATAGGAGAGGCGACAAAAGACATCCCTGTCGCACACCTTTTTTTTCCCATAGTGCCCCTTCAATTTCCAGAGAGATTCCCTATCAATGCTGTCAAACGGTTTTTCATAGTCTACAAAACTGGTAAGTTCAGTTCAATGCTTTGCCCTATTATAATACGTAATGTGGCTATCTGATCAGTACTGGATCTGTTAGGCCAAAAACCTGCCTGTTCATCTCTTAGCATTTTTTCAACAGCATCTTTTAATCTTTCCAAAATAATTCTACTTAATATTTTTCCAGGGACTGACAGCAACATAATTCCTCTATAGTTTTCACACTCGTGCAGATCACCTTTTTTGGGCAGTTTCACAAGATATCCTTCTCTCCAGCCTGATACAATTTGCTCATACATATTTCCCATCTCACATGTTTTTACCAGTAAATGTTTGTATTTGCGAATGACTGTGTCAAAGCCTGCCAGAGATTGACTGTCTTCTAAAAGTATTTACAGTTAGGAGTATATCAAAGACCTGTTTGCAAGCCTCAAAATAAGCAGCAACAGTGTTGGCCCGGACGCAGAACCCACTGGTCTGTCTGTAGGCATAGCATCGGACCAAATCTTTCTGTGGGGAGTCCTCGCTGAGACCTGGTCAATGAAATAGCAACAGTCAGATATGGAAATTTCTACACAAACGACCTATTGATCCAGTCAATCACTAGACAGTTACACAAACTTGAATTCATAAAATCTATCATTAGACAGTTACACAAATTTGGACTACTGAATCAATCTATCACTAGACAGTTACACAAACTTTGAGTACTGACGCAATCAATCACTAAACAGTTACTTAAACCTTCAGTACTGATCCAGCCAATCACTAGAATATTAAACACACTTGGATTATTGATCCAATCTATCACTAAATAGTTAAACACACTTGAGTTATTGATCCAGTCAATCACTAGACAGTTAAACACATTTGGATTATTAATCCAGTACATCACTAGACGATTAGACACACTTGGATTATTGATCCAGTAAATCACTACACAGTTAAACACATTGGATTATTGATACACTCAATCACCAGACGGTTAAACACATTTGGATTATTAATCCAGTACATCACTAGACAATTAGACACACTTGGATTATTGATCCAGTAAATCACTACACAGTTAAACACACATGGACTACTTAATCAATCTATCACTAGACAGTTACACAAACTTGGACTACTCACCAAAGCTATCACTTGTCAGTGATAGAAACTTCACAGAATTTGTGAGGTCACTCTCTGATTCAGCTACGAAGTCCACCAGATCTGTACAACATTGATAACTGAACATCAATACACCAGATATGTAAAGCATTGATAACTGAACATCAATACACCAGATATGTAAAGCATTGATAACTAAACATAATTACACCAGATCTATAAAACACTGATAACTGAACATAATTACACAGATCTGTAAAAAACTAATAACTGAACATAATTACACCAGATCTGTAAAAAACTAATAACTGAACATAATTACACCAGATCTGTAAAACACTGATAACTGAACATAATTACACCAGATCTGTAAAACACTGATTACTGAACCTAATTACACAGATCTGTAAAACACTGATTACTGAACCTAATTACACCAGATCTGTAAAACACTGATAACTGAACCTTATTACACAGATCTGTAAATCACTGATTACTGAACCTTATTACACAGATCTGTAAAACACTAATAACTGAACATAATTACACCAGATGTGTAAAACACTGATTACTGAACCTAATTACACCAGATCGGTAAAACACTGATAACTGAACCTAATTACACCATATCTGTAAAACACTGATTACTGAACCTAATTACACCATATCTGTAAAACACTGATTACTGAACCTAATTACAGTATATCTGTAAAACACATAATTAAACATAACAAAGACAGTCAACTTCTATACCTTTCTTTTTCCCAACTCTGACATCACTTCCTGGACTTGCCATGTCTGCATCTTCCTTGGGACGGTCCCGGACATACATGGACATCTGCTTCTGAACAACCAGAGGGAGCAGTTCTCCTTGTAGAGAACTAATGTTTCTAGGGAAGACAACAGACATAGAGCTCAACCCAACAAGCTGCCCCAACAGCACAGTCAACAGATACAGAGCTCAACCCAACAAGCTGCCCCAACAGCACAGTCAACAGATACAGAGCTCAAGCCAACAAGCTGCCCCAACAGCACGCCAGGAGATAAAGAGCTCAACCCAAAAAGCCACTCCAACAGAACAGTCAATAGAGACAGCTCAACCCAACAAGAAGCCTCAACAGAACAGTCAAAAGACATAAAACCAAAAGATATTTTCCCTTCCCCATAAGAGACAAGCAGCTGACATGCAGCCAGGAACAATCCTGATCCTGGAAGAAAGATACAAATTTCTTGGTAAACATTTGGAGGAAATGTTTACAGAATTGGCATGCTGATTGTGTTGTTTGCAAACATTCATGGAATCACCAACTTGTCCACTTACAAAGCGAGACCTGCTCCATGGGGCAGTGAAGACCTGCTCCATGGGTCAGTGAAGACCTGCTACATGGGGCAGTGAAGACCTGCTCCATGGGCCAGTGAAGACCTGCTCCATAGGGCAGTGAAGACCTGCTCCATGGGGCAGTGAAGACCATAGTTGGAGTTTGGCTCAACACCATGGTCATCTGCTACTAACACACAAGTGCATTCAGTGTCAAAAGTGAATCATCTAGTCTAAGAACAGATGCAGCATGATCTAAGTAACAATGTGATCCAAGAAAGTTATCTGAAACAAGAATGAAGAATGCCTGTACAGCTGGTTCAGGATGGTGGTGTGGGCATCTGCGTCTCATAGCCTGACCACCACTGTGGGACCAAGTTTACTGGCACAGGAACCATTTGTTCTACAGGTCTCACAGCTGACAAGTAACACACACAGTCTTCATCAGAGAGCTTCACCGCTAGTATGTAGAGACTATAACCTGACAAGTAACACACACAGTCTTCATCAGAGAGCTTCACCGCCAGCATGTAGAGACTATAACCTGACAGGTAACACACACAGTCTTCATCAGAGAGCTTCACCGCCAGCATGTAGAGACTATAACCTGACAGGTAACACACACAGTCTTCATCAGAGAGCTTCACCGCTAGCATGTACAGACTATAACCTGACAGGTAACACACACAGTCTTCATCAGAGAGCTTCACTGCTAGCATGTACAGACTTTAACCTGACAAGTAACACACACAGTCTTTATCAGAGAGCTTCACCGCTAGCATGTACAGACTATAACCAAACTGCTGGACAGGTTCTCTAGCATCTTCCTTCCTGTCTCAAAATTATGTAATATCTTTCTTTCTACAACAAATTATGTTCACAATAAATTCTGTAGGATTATCCTCTCTACAAAAAGAACTGCAGGATTATCCTCTCCTCTCCAGATGTGTGTGTTTTATAATTGTATATGTATGTTGATGTATGTTTGTATTATTATGCATGCAGATTTAGCCTATGTATGTATGTATACATGTGGATGTGTGTATGTGTGCGTATATGTATGTAGGTGCATATATGTATTATGTATGTCTGTATGTATGCGTATATGTATGTAGGTGCATGTATGTATTATGTATGTCTGTATATATGTGAATGTATGAATGTAAATGTAGCTGTGTAAGTATGTGATTGTTTGTGTGTGTGTATATTTATGTATAATGTGGGTGTATGCAGGTATATGTGGCTGTGTAGGTATGTGTGTTTTGTGTATTTATAAAAGCATGCAAGTATGCGTGTGTGTGTGATTGTGTGTGTATGTATGTGGATATATGAAAGTATATTTAGGTATGTATGTATGTGTGTAAAGATGTGAGTTTATGTATAAATTTGTGTATGTATGTGTGAATATATGTATACATGTATGTGGGTGTATGTATTCATATAAGTGTAATTGTGTGGTTTTGGGCATATGTTGGTGTCTGTACATGTGATTGTAAATTTGTGTATGCATGGGTGCATGTATAGATGTGTATGTATGAAATGTGTGTGTGCATGTTTATCCATAAATGTATGTGTGTGTGTTTTCTGTTTGTGCATTTATGTCTATGAATGTGTATGCTTGTATATGTATGTAGGTGCATTTGTGTATGTATCATGTATGTCTGTATATGAGTTCGCATGTATGAGAACATAGGAGTATGTATACGTGTGTGTGTGAGTGTGTACGAATGATGTGTGTAGGCATTATACTATAATTTATATTTCTTTATTAAATCCATAACATGCATTATTGATAACAGGTATTGGTACTATGAAAAATGAGTTCTTAGAAGGGCCGAATGTCAGACGGGCCTGTGTGCCCAATTTGTAACCCTTTGAAAATAAAGTTTGTTCGTTCGTTCGTTCTCTACAAAAATAACTGTAGGATTATCCTCTCTACAAATTCTGTAGTATCTTTCTACAACAAATTAAGTAGGATGTTCACAACAAGTTTTGTAGCATTTCCCTTTCCACAGCAAGTTTTATAGCATTTCCCTTTCCACAGCAAGTTCTGTAGCATTTCCCTTTCCACAGCAAGTTCTGTAGCATTTCCCTTTCCACAGCAAGTTCTGTAGCATTTCCCTTTCCACAGCAAGTTCTGTAGCATTTCCCTTTCCACAGCAAGTTCTGTAGCATTTCCCTTTCCACAGCAAGTTCTGTAGCATTTCCCTTTCCACAGCAAGTTCTGTAGCATTTCCCTTTCCACAGCAAGTTCTGTAGCATTTCCCTTTCCACAGCAAGTTCTGTAGCATTTCCCTTTCCACAGCAAGTTTTGAAAAAAAGAAAAAGCTCAAAGAACAAACTGTAAACTGCAAGCTGTATGAAGCTCAAGAGAAACTCCACATCATGGTGAAGCTCAAGAGAAACTCCACATCATGGTGAAGCTCAAGAGAAACTCCACATCATGGTGAAGCTCAAGAGAAACTCCACATCATGGTGAAGCTCAAGAGAAACTCCACATCATGGTGAAGCTCAAGAGAAACTCCACATCATGGTGAAGCTCAAGAGAAACTCCACATCATGGTGAAGCTCAAGAGAAACTCCACATCATGGTGAAGCTCAAGAGAAACTCCACATCATGGTGAAGCTCAAGAGAAACTCCACATCATGGTGAAGCTCAAGAGAAACTCCACATCATGGTGAAGCTCAAGAGAAACTCCACATCATGGTGAAGCTCAAGAGAAACTCCACATCATGGTGAAGCTCAAGAGAAACTCCACATCATGGTGAAGCTCAAGAGAAACTCCACATCATGGTGAAGCTCAAGAGAAACTCCACATCATGGTGAAGCTCAAGAGAAAACTCCACATCATGGTGAAGCTCAAGAGAAACTCCACATCATGGTGAAGCTCAGAGAAACTCCACATCATGGTGAAGCTCAAGAGAAACTCCACATCATGGTGAAGCTCAAGAGAAACTCCACATCATGGTGAAGCTCAAGAGAAACTCCACATCATGGTGAAGCTCAAGAGAAAAAGCTCAAGAGAAACTCCACCACATCATGGTGAAGCTCAAGAGAAACTCCACATCATGGTGAAGCTCAAGAGAAACTCCACATCATGGTGAAGCTCAAGAGAAACTCCACATCATGGTGAAGCTCAAGAGAAACTCCACATCATGGTGAAGCTCAAGAGAAACTCCACATCATGGTGAAGCTCAAGAGAAACTCCACATCATGGTGAAGCTCAAGAGAAACTCCACATCATGGTGAAGCTCAAGAGAAACTCCACATCATGGTGAAGCTCAAGAGAAACTCCACATCATGGTGAAGCTCAAGAGAAACTCCACATCATGGTGAAGCTCAAGAGAAACTCCACATCATGGTGAAGCTCAAGAGAAACTCCACATCATGGTGAAGCTCAAGAGAAACTCCACATCATGGTGAAGCTCAAGAGAAACTCCACATCATGGTGAAGCTCAAGAGAAACTCCACATCATGGTGAAGCTCAAGAGAAACTCCACATCATGGTGAAGCTCAAGAGAAACTCCACATCATGGTGAAGCTCAAGAGAAACTCCACATCATGGTGAAGCTCAAGAGAAACTCCACATCATGGTGAAGCTCAAGAGAACTCCACATCAAGCTCAAGAGAAACTCCACATCATGGTGAAGCTCAAGAGAAACTCCACATCATGGTGAAGCTCAAGAGAAACTCCACATCATGGTGAAGCTCAAGAGAAACTCCACATCATGGTGAAGCTCAAGAGAAACTCCACATCATGGTGAAGCTCAAGAGAAACTCCACATCATGGTGGAGACCACAGTGAGAATTCGCCTGACCAAGACTTGTCAAAGATTGTGATCATAAGAAGATACTACATGTTATTATCTCCCTTGAAGAGAGTCCTGCCCCGCACAAACTTAAGTCAACCCTCTGCCCCAAACAGGGCACTCTGGGTCAATGCCAGGTCAGACCTGAGTTGATACACACTCAATACTTCTCTAGCCCTGGTTCAATCACACATCACAGGTATATCCTGATGCAATCACACATCACAGGTGTACCCTGGTGCAATCACACATCACAGGTGTATCCTGGTGCAATCACACATCACAGGTGTATCCTGGTGCAATCACACAACACAGGTGTACCCTGGTGCAATCACACAACACAGGTGTACCCTGGTGCAATCACACATCACAAGTGTATCCTGGTGCAATCACACATCACAGGTGTACCCTGGTGCAATCAAGGATCCCAAGTGTTCTCAGGAGAACAATGAGAAGAACAAGTCAGACCGGCAGATGTTGTAAGGAGAATAATGAGAAGAATGAGACAGACCAGCGGGCATTGTCAGGAGAACAATGAGAAGAATGAGACAGACTGGCAGATGTTGCCAGGAGAAACTTACGGCCTCTCCTTGAGGTATCTGATGACACTTTTGTTGATGAGGTAGGCGTGACAGTCAGCCCAGGTACTCTGTAGCCGGGTGCAAGGAAATCTGGCCAGAAAAAAATATGAAAGTCTGCACATTTGTGGACTGCTTACACAAGGACCTATCTGTAAGGCTATGATCTGCCACCACCTTGCTTACACAGGGACCTATCTATGACCTGCCAACACCTTGCTTATATAGGGACCTATCTATGACCTGCCACGACTTTGCTTACACAGGGACCTATCTAAAAGACTATCTGTGACTTGCCACCATCTTGCCTATCAACAAGAATGTCTGTGACATCCCACCATCTTGCTTACACAGGGACCAATATATAAGACAGTGATCTGCCACCACCATGCTTACACAGGGACCAATATATAAGACTGTGACCTGTCACCACCATACTTACACAGGGACCAATATATAAGACTGTGATCTGCCACTACCATGCTTACACAGGGACCAATATATAAGACTGTGATCTGTCACCACCATGCTTACACAGGGACCAATATATAAGACTGTGACCTGTCACCAGCTTGCTTACACAGGGACCAATATATAAGACTGTGACCTGTCACCACCATGCTTACACAGGGACCAATATATAAGACTGTGACCTGTCACCACCATACTTACACAGGGACCAATATATAAGACTGTGACCTGCCACTACCTTGCTTACACAGGGACCAATATATAAGACTGTGACCTGCCACCACCATGCTTACACAGGGACCAATATATAAGACTGTGACCTGCCACCACCTTGCTTACACAGGGACCAATATATAAGACTATGACCTGCCACCACCTTGCTTACACAGGGACCAATATATAAGACTGTGATCTGCTACTACCTTGCTTACACAGGGACCAATATATAAGACTGTGATCTGCCACCACCTTGCTTACACAGGGACCAATATAAAAGACTGTGATCTGTCACCACGATGCTTACACAGGGACCAATATATAAGACTGTGATCTGCCACTACCTTGCTTACACAGGGACCAATATATAAGACTAAGATCAGCCACCACCTTGCTTACACAGGGACCAATATATAAGACTGTGATCTGCCACTACCTTGCTTACACAGGGACCAATATATAAGACTGTGATCTGCCACCACCATGCTTACACAGGGACCTACCCTTACCGCCCACATACATGGAACATTGGAGCTGCTTGAAATGAGCACTTCACCAAGGGGACAGTTTATTCATCAACAGGGAACAGGCTCCATCAGTTGTTTGACACTTGTCAAGCTACTGAGGAGATAAGAGCACCTGTAGATTTGTCCCTAGTGCAGTGATGATTATACTTGGGATTTTTGTAAGTGCGCAACAGAGACCAGGGGAAATTACTAAAAGTCCATGTGAAAAAATCCCAGCCTTCACTGGGGTTTCCACCCGGGACCTCCAGCACTCAATGTGGATGCCACACCTCGAGACCACAGACTTCTAGTAATTTCCCTGGTCTCTGGGTAGTAAGTTCTAATGCCCATGTGTATTGTTGCACACGTAAAAAAATCCCTTGGCAGTTGGGAATTGAAAAGAGTAGCCTAACGGCGCTCCAGCCTAAAATTTGGAGTTAAAATCTACCCAAAGTGGTTCATGATCCTCGCTGGTGCTAGAGCTCACGCATTGCGCTGAGATTCTTCGAACTGAGGTCCGAGTTAGAAGTAGAACAGAGCACTTATGGGTTACTACTCTTGTACCACAACACTGCATAGACACAGCAACACTTGCACCACAACAGTTCTTATCTGTCCAGAAATATTCTGTCAACAGTTCTCACCTGTCCAGAAATATTCTGTCAATAGTTCTCACCTGTCCAGAAATATTCTGTCAATAGTTCTCACCTGTCCAGAAATTTTCTGGTGAAAAAGACAAACTCATCCTCCATGTCAATCTGAGCCTTCCAGTATAAAACATGGTCCATGTTGCTGGATTCAAACCCAATGGAGATCTTCTCCGCTGCTCCGTCACAAAACAAGGAAGAAAGAATATCATACAATTTGTGTATAATAAACAGACAGACATGTATTTATCGGCACTCAGAGAAAGAAGTAGAAAGACAGAAGGACAAATAAGGCAACATAACAATCTAACGTTAGTTACCATGCCAGGAATCAAATCTGTTACCTCCAAAAGACGAAAGCACGTTGCTGCAGAAACAAGTAACATACATGACCAACTAGACACCCCCCCCCCCCCCCCTCCCAAAAGAGAAATAGAAAATGGGAAATGGACAGAATTAATCTAAACAAATTGACCATAGCTCACAGAAATTCATATTAACCAAGTGTAGGTTGAATAACAAACATAACAACAATTATAAACACATCAGATCATGATGCTGTGTCTAGAATACAAAACATCTGAGGACAAGATCTGACTGGTTGGTTCCCATCAGTGTGTTATATATGGCCAAATTGTTTGATAGGAGAACACTGATAGCTGATGCTTGTCTCTGTGTTCACATTGATCCCAATTCCATGTGTTCACACTGATCCCATTTCCATGTGTTCACACTGATCCTATTTTTGTGTGTTCACACTGATCCTATGTTTGTGTGTTCACACTGATCCTATGTTTGTGTGTTCACACTGATCCTATGTTTGTGTGTTCACACTGATCCTATGTTTGTGTGTTCACACTGATCCTATGTTTGTGTGTTCACACTGATCCTATGTTTGTGTGTTCACACTGATTCTATGTTTGTGTGTTCACACTGATCCTATGTTTGTGTGTTCACACTGATCCTATTTGTGTGTTCACACTGATCCTATGTTTGTGTGTTCATACTGATCCTATTTTTGTGTGTTTACACTGATCCTATGTTCGTGTGTCCACACTGATCCTGTTTGTGTGTCCACACTGATCCTATGTTTGTGTGTTCACACTGATCCCATTTCCATGTGTTCACACTCATCCTATGTTTGTGTGTTCACACTGATCCTATTTTTGTGTGTTCACACTGATCCTATGTTTGTGTGTTCACACTGATCCTATGTTTGTGTGTTCACACTGATCCTATGTTTGTGTGTTCACACTGATCCTATGTTTGTGTGTTCACACTGATCCTATGTTTGTGTGTTCACACTGATCTTATGTTTGTGTGTTCACACTGATCCTATTTGTGTGTTCACACTGATCCTATGTTTGTGTGTTTACACTGATCCTATTTGTGTGTTCACACTGATCCTATGTTTGTGTGTTCACACTGATCCTATTTTTGTGTGTTTACACTGATCCTATGTTTGTGTGTCCACACTGATCCTGTTTGTGTGTCCACACTGATCCTATGTTTGTGTGTTCACACTGATCCTATGTTTGTGTGTTCACACTGATCCTATGTTTGTGTGTTCACACTGATCCTATGTTTGTGTGTTCACACTGATCCTATGTTTGTGTGTTCACACTGATCCTATGTTTGTGTGTTCACACTGATCCTATTTGTGTGTTCACACTGATCCTATGTTTGTGTGTTCACACTGATCCTATTTTTGTGTGTTTACACTGATCCTATGTTTGTGTGTCTACACTGATCCTGTTTGTGTGTCCACACTGATCCTGTTGGTGTGTCCACACTGATCCTATGTTCATGTGTTCACACTGATCCTATGTTCATGTGTTCACATTGATTCTATGTTTGTATGTTCACATTGTTCAAAAAACAAGCAACACAGAAGATTAATTCACCTGCAGAGTTCTTCTGCTTGGATTTGAAGCCTGGGACAGGGGTCTCTGCCAGAATGGAGGAGGGCAGCTGCGACAGGATCACAGTCAGGGAGGAGTTGTACTTGCGATGGATCAGCATCAAGTCTGAGAGTTTGCAGTCAGAGATGAGATCACAGCTGACAAACAAGGCTGTTGTCTGGAGACAAGGTTATCTATAACAGTGAATGTCATTGCTGCAAAACATCTATAGTTCTATGTGTACAACTGCTACATGTTGCTATAGTTCTATTTGTACAATTGCTACATGTTGTCTTTAGTTTTATGTGTACAACTGCTACATGTTATCTACAGTTCTATGTGTACAACTGCTACATGTTATCTACAGTTCTATGTGTACAACTGTTACGTTATCTACAGTTCTATGTGTACAACTGCTACATGTTATCTACAGTTCTATATGTACAACTGCTACATGTTATCTACAGTTCTATGTGTACAACTGCTACATGTTATCTACAGTTATATGTGTACAACTGCTACATGTTGTCTATAGTTCTATGTGTACAACTGTTACATGTTATCTATAGTTCTATTTGTACAACTGCTACATGTTATCTATAGTTCTATGTGTACAACTGCTACATGTTGTCTATAGTTCTATGTGTACAACTGCTACATGTTGTCTATAGTTCTATGTGTATTGCGATGACTCTCCTTTATCTTCTATCTGGCTCGCATCATCGCACGCTGTCTATCTCTCATACCGACATCACACGACGAGCAGAAAATGGACGACTGGAAAAACAACACGATACTGTTCAGCACTTTAATCTTCTACTCGCGGCTTACACAGCCGGCACATGAAATAGACTACTGTCCAGGCACACATTATAACTCAAATATCAAAAGTATCCATCATTACCTTTTGTCCGAAATCACAATCATCCTACACTATCATAATGAACGAAAACACAACAGCTGTCCTGACAGAAAAACTAACAAGGCCCGCGGACATCTTGCCTGCCAGCTTTTTTGCCAAGTTGGACTGGAACAAATTCACTCAACACATGTTGAATCCACACATCTTCCATCGTTGTCCATGCACTCTGTTCCTGGACCCAAACGAGACTGTCCCTCAGCCCTTTCTATGGTATTATATCGCCTTCTAATGCCCTGCTTCGTTTTTCCAGAATTCTCCGTGATTCATCGTACTTCGCATGAAGTTCGACTGCCAGCACTTCTCTTCACGTGAATAATTATACTTCACGCAAAGTTTGACTAGTTTGAAGTTTAGACTCACAATTCCCGTGTCATCCCAGGTAGAGTCAAAATATTCCACTCACATTTATTACTGACGTCATCTGTCGGGCATAAATTAACTGGGAGAAAATGAGATTCACTACATGTATTCTATGTTATCTTTTGTTATGAAATGTCACAAATGAGTCAGAACATGTTGTAACCTTGCCAGTAAGTGTCATAACATATTCAGGAACTGGAATAACAGTGACCTAAAATGTTATACCAATTTCAATCTGAGAATGGAAACAAATATGGAACTCAGTGGAAGATGGACATAAGAATATTACCCTGATCCTGTCAGCGATGTGACGCAGAGAGTCCGCTGTGCCCCAATCCTCTGAGTCGGGGATTCCCACCATCTCCAGCCGGGCTCCGATGGATCCTGTATCCACAGACAGCGCGCTGTGGATCTGATCCTGCCAGCTCTGCCTGGTGATGATGATAATGTCTGCAATGTGTCAAACATCAGGTTAGGGGAGACCAATTGATACACACATAATACCAACTGATACACATATAAATCAATGTGTCAAACATCAGGTTAGGGGAGACCAACTCATTCACATATACATTAATGTGTCAAACATCAGGTTAGGGGAGACCAATTGATACACATATAAGACCAACTGATACACATACACATCAATGTGTCAAACATCAGGTTAGGGGAGACCAACTTATACACATATACATCAATGTGTCAAACGTCAGGTTAGGGGAGACCAACTGATACACATACACATCAATGTGTCAAACATCAGGTTAGGGGAGACCAACTGATACACATACACATCAATGTGTCAAACATCAGGTTAGGGGAGACCAACTGATACACATATAAGACCAACTGATACACATATAAGACCAACTGATACACATATAAGACCAACTGATACACATATAAGACCAACTGATACACATATAAGACCAACTGATACACATATACATCAGTGTTAAATATCAGAGACAAACACAAACTGACACACACAGAGACACATGCACACACAGACAAACACACACAAGTAGACTCACACAGACAAACACACACACACACAAAGACACACACACACACACAGAAACACATACATACACAGTCACACGCACACACGCTGTCAGAAACACACACACAGACCCATAAAATCAAATACAATTACCCATGCATCATACATACACAAATATGCCTGCACATATACATACACAACTTATTGAATTATAAACTGATCATGCAGTATGGGCTAATAATTACATTGACAGTGGCATATAATCACTTGTAAGCCTGAACTGAAAAAAATTTTGTGGAACTCTTTGTATTTTCCAGATCGAGTGGAAGATGGTTCCACAATTGAGCATCAGAATATGCTAAACTTGTTTTAAATAAAGCTATGCTAGGTCTAGGCAAATGTCATAAACTTAGTCGCTTGCTGTTCATAGGAATGGATTTAATCAACTGGAGAAAGTTGTTTGGAGTACTTTGAGATAAAACTGTACCATTATGAGACAGATACAAAGAGACAGACAGTCATACAAAGAGACAGACAGTGAAACAAAGAGACAGACAGTGAGACAAAGAGACAGACAGACACAGGGAGATTAGATGTTACCAAAAATATACAGTAATTCACATACCTGAAAAGCCAGCCTTTTCTAAAGAGCGAATGGGGTACCAAATCATGGGGAAGCGTCCAACAGGAAGCAGAGCTTTAGGACATTGGTTGGTGAGGTCCGTCATCCTGGAACCAGATCCCCCTGCCATGATGACAGCTGTCCAGTCTCCTGGGTTGGACATGACTGCGGTTCTACAATCTGAGCCACACGTGCAGTTACCTCTTCAATGTTATTTATCTATTCTATGTGATATTGCCTGAAATTAGCAAGAAGCAACCAGTGAAGACGAAATGTCTTATGTAATTTGCAATAAAGTCAATGATTACTCAAACTCTTGTGCCACATATGAGAGGCATGTGGTGGCATTCACAGTGACATACACTCAAGTCTCATATGCTATAGTCTTAGTCATTCTCCTCATCAACATATACCTGTTCAACCCTACAGAATAATTACATGGAGCACTTTACGACTCATCAAGTATAACCTTGCTGTCCAAAATTGCTACAATCTAGGAATGTCCATACATTTCTGAGGAACTAATTTAAGACTGAAATGTCCCTATTTCATTTCTGAGTGACAAATTCTAGGCAGAAATGTCCCTATTTCATTTCTGAGTGACAAATTCTAGGCAGAAATTTCCCTATTTCATTAATGAGTGACACATTCTAGGCAGAAACACATTCCTATTTCATTATTGAGTGACAAATTCTAGGGAGAAACACATCCCTATTTCAAGAAACACATCCCTATTTCATTACTGAGTGACAAATTCTAGGGAGAAACACATCCCTATTTCATTAATGAGTGACACATGCTAGGCAGAAACACATCCCTATTTCATTTCTGAGTAACAAATTCTAGGGAGAAACACATCCCTATTTCATTACTGAGTGACGAATTCTAGACTGAAATGTCCCTATTTCATTACTGAGTGACAAATTCTAGACTGAAATGTCCCTATTTCATTACTCAGTGACAAATTCTAGGCAGACACACATCCCTATTTCATTACTGAGTAACAAATTCTAGACTGAAATGTCCCTATTTCATTACTGAGTGACAAATTCTAGACTGAAATGTCCCTATTTCATTACTGAGTGACAAATTTTAGACTGAAATGTCCCTATTTCATTACTGAGTGACAAATTCTGGACTGAAATGTCCCTATTTCATTACTGAGTGACAAATTCTAGACTGAAATGTCCCAACTTCTCAGAAACAAATTCTCAACAACAAAAAAAAAATTACAGAGTAAAGCATTGAACTGAATTCACCACTTTACATTGGATTAATAGATTATGAAAAAGCTTTTGACATCACTGATAGGGAATGTCTATGGGAATTAATGGGGCACTCTAGAATCCCACAGAAAGGTATTAACTTGGTAAAGGCAACACATAAAGACATGAAATGTTGAGTTCTTTTTAAGGGAAAGCTAACTTACAATTGAAATTACAAACAGGTGTGCGACAGGGATGTCTTCTGTCACCTCTCCTATTTTTACTGGCAATAGACTGGGTTATGAAAACAGCAACTGCTAATACCAAGAACAGAATTCAGTGGACCCCTACTTGATGATCTGGACTTCGCTGATGATATTGCTCTTCTGTCCAATTCACGGAATCAGATGCAAGATAAATTAAATATGCTTGATGCCATATCACAGTAGCTTGGTCTGAAAATCTAAAAAGGAAAGACAAAGATAATGAGAATAAATCAGGCAAATAGTAATGTGGTTTCTCTTAATGGCACCCCACTCCAAGAAATGGAGTCGTACACCTATTTGAGCTGTATGTAGATAAAGATGGAGGAACTGATAGAGATATTAAAATATGAATACAAAAGGCAAGAGGAGCTTTCATAGCATTAGGGAATTTGTGGAGGTCAAAAGAAATACTAAGCTTAAAATGTTTAATTCTAATGTCAAATCAGTACTATTGTATGGGGCGGAAACATGCAGAACAAATTGTTAAGACAATTGTTAATTAACTAAAAATATTCATTAACTGGTGCCTGCACAGAACAGAGGAAATTAAATGGTATGAAGAATCACAAATGTAGAACTTTGGGAGAGAACTAAGCAAGCTCCAGTGCAAAAAGAGGTGAAGGAAAGAGGCTGGCATTGGATAGGACACACATTCAGAAAGCCTGAGAACAGTATAACTAGAATGTCTTTGCATTGGTACCCACAGGCGCATTGGAATAAAGGAAGACCAAAAACATGGAGAAGGAAGCTAGAGAGTGGAATTTAAAAAAGAAAAGGCTGGGGGGGGGGGGGGGTGACACAGGGAGAGCTGCATGCGACAGTGAAGGACAGAACCACTTGGCCTGAGTTGGTTGAGGACTGATACTCCATTGAGGGTTAGAAAGGCACAAGAAATATCCCAGATGTCACCTCCTGGCCTGAGTTGGTTGAGGACTGATACTCCATTGAGAGTTAGAAAGGCAGAAGAAATATCCCAGATGTCACCTCCTGGCCTGAGTTGGTTGAGGACTGATACTCCATTGAGAGTTAGAAAGGCACAAGAAATATCCCAGGTGTCACCTCCTGGCCTGAGTTGGTTGAGGACTGATACTCCATTGAGAGTTAGAAAGGCAGAAGAAATATCCCAGATGTCACCTCCTGGGAGCCATATTATTATCTGTAGTTTATCAGTGATACTATAGCAGCCAGGTGATCAGACGGGACAGAACTGCCATGTGATCAGGACAGAACTGCCAATCTAAGTTCAACTTACTTTTTTTTATATCTAACTGCCAAGGGATTTTTTACGTGCGCAACAATAAACAAGGACGTCCGATCTCATTACCCAGAGACAAGAGGAAATTATAGAAGTCCACGTGAACAGAAAATAAACTCAGGACCTCTAGCACTCAAGGCGGACACTATACCTCGAGACCATGCCCCCCCCCCCCCCCCCCCCCCCCACCCCCCCCCCCCAATAAACATGAAACCAGATGGAATAAATGTACTTGTAACTAATTAGTAAACATATTCATACCTTGTTAGTTGTTACAGTTAATGGTAACAGTACACTAAGCACCAAGGAAAGACTGAAACTGCTAGAATTTTCCTAACAGACTGACAGTATAAAGATAAGGAACTACTGGCAAGATTTGAGGACATGGACATACAGACAGACCATGACATGTAATGTAAAGATCTGGTACTGCTGGCACAATCTGAGGAAAGGACATGCAGACTGACCGTGTAAAGTTCTGGAACTATTGGCAAGATTTGAGGAGAGGGACATACAGACTGACCGTGTAAAGTTCTGGAACTATTGGCAAGATTTGAGGAGAGGGACATACAGACTGACCGTGTAAAGTTCTGGAACTACTGGCAAGATTTGAGGAGAGGGACATACAGACTGACCGTGTAAAGTTCTGGAACTATTGGCAAGATTCGAGGACATGGACATGCAGACTGACCGTGTAAAGTTCTGGAACTATTGGCAAGATTTGAGGAGAGGGACATACAGACTGACCGTGTAAAGTTCTGGAACTACTGACAAGATTCGAGGACATGGACATGCAGACTGACCGTGTAAAGTTCTGGAACTATTGGCAAGATTTGAGGAGAGGGACATACAGACTGACCGTGTAAAGTTCTGGAACTATTGGCAAGATTCGAGGAGAGGGACATACAGACTGACCGTGTAAAGTTCTGGAACTGCTGACAAGATTCGAGGACATGGACATACAGACTGACCGTGTAAAATTCTGGAACTACTGGCAAGATTCGAGGAGAGGATGCGCAACCACCAGACATCAACCGAGACTCTTCCACCATCTTGCTCTTGCATCAGACCAGGGCTGCCAATTAGATTTATAGGAAAGCCCAAGCTAAACTGACAGCAATACATAAGCAACAACAAACACAAGTTTGACACACACACAAATCAAAATGTATTGTTGCCGGTGCAACGGAGTTTGTGCACTGTGCTTAGATTCTTCAGACTCAGGCTTGAGTTACAAGAAGAATGGAGCACTTGTGGGTTACACCCGTGTTGAATTAATATTAATATATTACCAGATTACCAAATATTACAATATTATTACATCATCAGGGAAGGCTCGCTCATGGGCCACTCAAACATCCAAGACCTACAACAGATTGCAACGAACTGCCATACATGGAGAGTCATGACCTCTGCCCTATGTGCCGCACTCGACACAAGAGGAAAGACTAACTAACTAACCATATTATTATTACGAAACAAAATATGTACCAACTTTTATACAAGGATATATATTTTTTAAATCTAAAATTCCAAAATTTGAACTCAAGGCCTCATTTAAAAACTCGATCTTGGGGGAAACCCAAGTATTGGCAGCCTTGCATTATACGGTCACGTTCGGATTTCGGGGACAACATATTATGGTCCAAGCGCAGCTCTTGTGTAAATCTTTTTTTTTCAATGGTTAGTAAGTTAGTTAGTTAGTTAGTTAGTTAGTTGGGTTATCATCATTGCACTCCGGTCATGTCCATATGTGCTCAGATCCTCCCCTCAGTATGAACCCCAACGTCCGATGGCTAATAGTACCAGTTCTATGTTGATTAACAAGTCTTCTGGTGTGCGTCTCGTTTTTTGCTGTGCCGATCTTAATTCCCAAGTCTGCCATTCTGGCGAGTGATGTGGATTCACTGCCACCAAAGTCCTCTATCCTTCCCATTTCTCTGAGGGCATTGATAATATCAGCATGATCCATAGGCTGACCTTCGGTAGTGACAGTGGATCCAGCCAACCTGTCAGCTCAATGGTATCCTTGATAATTAGCTAGGATGATCAACTATTATATTAATTACGTAATAAACCAATCGTTTTGATGAAAATTAGTAAGGTGATCCACATATTCATTCATTCTTTACATCAATGTACTGTTTATGTTTATTCGGTTAAAGCTTGTTGCCCTGAATCCAAAAATATATAGTTTCAAGGGTCTTTTTTAAATACTTTATAAGTTAAAGCAGTTTTTAAACACTACTCTAAAACTTCTGATTTCTGGGCAGCAAGTTTCAACTCACTTTTATATTTTCTTATTTGTTAACCTTTTCCACAAAAACTTCAATAACTCGGCTTAGACTTGACATAGAGGCATGAAAGAGGCACCGTTGGAAAGGGTTTTTCAATACGAATGCAGCTGTTTTATAAGGGGGAAAAAACGATTTTGAAAATTTGACTAAAGTTGCTAGTTGTCTTTTTATCTATTCTGTTATATTCTGTGCGATCAGTTCAGTATCATGGAGGGAATCCAGCTTTGGCTTCTTCGCCTCCCCAATCCATTTCTGCCCCATTTTAGTGCCTGATTGGTGATTCTCTGCTGGGTTTTTCCCACATGATGTGTCAGATGTAGCACCATCTTCTATGTTTTAAAACTGTTGATTTGTTGTTTTTGTTGTTGCCAGAAGCACTTGGGCATGTCTCATTTGGCTCAGTGTCGTGAGCATCGAAGCCCTTTAGCCTCGTTGATATTAGTGGTTTCCACGGACCACATCACCCATCTTGTGCCGATTGGTCTACAAAAATATAGGTCTAGCCCTATGTGCCCTATACGCCTAAAGGCGTGGAAAAGGGTCTTTTATTATTTAGCTTTTTTATGGTGGTTTACTGGGTGTATGTCGGCGCAGCTATTTTCTTCTTTGGTGATATTGGTGTGCTCTAGGGATATTGGTGTGCTCTAGGGATATTGCTGTGCTCTAGGGATATTGGTGTGCTCAGAGGATATTGGTGTGCTCTAGAGATACTGGTGTGCTCTAGGGATATTGGTGTGCTCTAGGGATACTGGTGTGCTCTAGGGATACTGGTGTGCTGTAGGGATACTGGTGTGCTCTGGTGATACTGGTGTGCTCTGGTGATACTGGTGTGCTCTAGAGATACTGGTGTGCTCTAGGGATATTGGTGTGCTCAGAGGATATTGGTGTGTTCTAGAGATACTGGTGTGCTCTAGGGATATTGGTGTGCTCTAGGGATATTGGTGTGCTCTAGAGATATTGGTGTGCTCTAGGTATACTGGTGTGCTCTGGTGATACTGGTGTGCTCTGGTGATACTGGTGTGCTCTAGAGATACTGGTGTGCTCTAGGGATATTGGTGTGCTCTAGGGATACTGGTGTGCTCTAGGGATATTGATGTGCTCTAGGGATATTGGTGTGCTCAGGGGATACTGGTGTGCTCAGGGGATACTGGTGTGCTCTAGGGATACTGGTGTGCTCTAGGGATACTGGTGTGCTCTAGGGATACTGGTGTGCTCTAGGGATACTGGTGTGCTCTAGGGATATTGGTGTGCTCTAGGGATACTGGTGTGCTCTAGGGATACTGGTGTGCTCTAGGGATACTGGTGTGCTCTAGAGATACTGGTGTGCTCTAGGGATACTGGTGTGCTCTAGGGATACTGGTGTGCTCTAGGGATACTGGTGTGCTCTAGGGATACTGGTGTGCTCTAGGGTGGTGTGCTCTAGGGATACTGGTGTGCTCTAGGGATACTGGTGTGCTCTAGGGATACTGGTGTGCTCTAGGGATACTGGTGTGCTCTAGGGATATTGGTGTGCTCTAGGGATACTGGTGTGCTCTAGGGATACTGGTGTGCTCTAGAGATACTGGTGTGCTCTAGGGATACTGGTGTGCTCTAGATATACTGGTGTGCTCTGGAGATACTGGTGTGCTCTAGGGATACTGGTGTGCTCTAGGGATACTGGTGTGCTCTAGGGATACTGGTGTGCTCTAGGGATACTGGTGTGCTCTAGGGATACTGGTGTGCTCTAGGGATACTGGTGTGCTCTAGGGATACTGGTGTGCTCTAGGGATACTGGTGTGCTCTAGGGATACTGGTGTGCTCTAGGGATATTGGTGTGCTCTAGGGATACTTGGTGGTGTGCTCTAGGGATACTGGTGTGCTCTAGGGATACTGGTGTGCTCTAGGGATCTGGTGTGCTCTAGGGATACTGGTGTGCTCTAGGGATACTGGTGTGCTCTAGGGATACTGGTGTGCTCTAGGGATACTGGTGTGCTCTAGGGATATACTGGTGTGCTCTAGTGATACTGGTGTGCTCTAGGGATACTGGTGTGCTCTAGGGATACTGGTGTGCTCTAGTGATACTGGTGTGCTCTGGGGATATTGGTGTGCTCTGGGGATATTGGTGTGCTCTAGGGATACTGGTGTGCTCTAGGGATACTGGTGTGCTCTAGGGATACTGGTGTGCTCTAGGGATACTGGTGTGCTCTAGGGATACTGGTGTGCTCTAGGGATACTGGTGTGAGGGATACTGGTGTGCTCTAGGGATACTGGTGCTTTGCTCTAGTGGATACTGGTGTGCTCTAGGGATACTGGTGTGCTCTAGGGATACTGGTGTGCTCTAGGGATACTGGTGTGCTCTAGGGATACTGGTGTGCTCTAGGCTACTGGTGTGCTCTAGGGATACTGGTGTGCTCTAGGGATACTGGTGTGCTCTAGGGATACTGGTGTGCTCTCTAGAGATACTGGTGTGCTCTGGGGATACTGGTGTGCTCTAGGGATACTGGTGTGCTCTCTGGGGATACTGGTGTGCTCTAGGGATACTGGTGTGCTCTAGGGATACTGGTGTGCTCTAGGGATACTGGTGTGCTCTAGGGATACTGGTGTGCTCTAGGGATACTGGTGTGCTCTAGGGATACTGGTGTGCTCTAGGGATACTGGTGTGCTCTAGGGATACTGGTGTGCTCTGGGGATACTGGTGTGCTCTAGGGATATTGGTGTGCTCTAGGGATATTGGTGTGCTCTAGGGATACTGGTGTGCTCTAGAGATACTGGTGTGCTCTAGAGATACTGGTGTGCTCTAGGGATACTGGTGTGCTCTAGGGATATTGGTGTGCTCAGGGGATACTGGTGTGCTCTAGGGATACAGGTGTGCTCTAGGGATACTGGTGTGCTCTAGGGATACTGGTGTGCTCTAGGGATACTAGTGTGCTCTAGGGATATTGGTGTGCTCAGGGGATATTGGTGTGTTCTAGCGATACTGGTGTGCTCTAGGGATACTGGTGTGCTCTAGAGATACTGGTGTGCTCTAGGGATACTGGTGTGCTCTAGATATACTGGTGTGCTCTGGAGATACTGGTGTGCTCTAGGGATACTGGTGTGCTCTGGGATACTGGTGTGCTGGATACTGGTGTGCTCTAGGGATACTGGTGTGCTCTAGGGATACTGGTGTGCTCTAGGGATACTGGTGTGCTCAGGGGATATTGGTGTGCTCTAGGGATACTGGTGTGCTCTAGGGATACTGGTGTGCTCTAGGGATACTGGTGTGCTCTAGGGATACTGGTGTGCTCTAGGGATACTGGTGTGCTCTAGGGATACTGGTGTGCTCTGGGGATATTGGTGTGCTCTAGGGATACTGGTGTGCTCTAGGGATACTGGTGTGCTCTAGGGATACTGGTGTGCTCGGGGGATACTGGTGTGCTCTAGGGATATTGGTGTGCTCTAGGGATACTGGTGTGCTCTAGGGATACTGGTGTGCTCTAGGGATACTGGTGTGCTCTAGGGATACTGTGTGTGCTCTAGGGATACTGGTGTGCTCTAGGGATACTGGTGTGCTCTAGGGATACTGGTGTGCTCTAGGGATACTGGTGTGCTCTAGGGGATACTGGTGTGCTCTAGGGATACTGGTGTGCTCTAGGGATACTGGTGTGCTCTGGGGATACTGGTGTGCTCTAGGGATACTGGTGTGCTCTAGGGATACTGGTGTGCTCTAGGGATACTGGTGTGCTCTAGGGATACTGGTGTGCTGCTCTAGTGTGATACTGGTGTGCTCTAGGGATACTGGTGTGCTCAGGGGATACTGGTGTGCTCTAGGGATACTGGTGTGCTCTAGGGATACTGGTGTGCTCTAGGGATACTGGTGTGCTCTAGGGATACTGGTGTGCTCTAGGGATACTGGTGTGCTCTAGGGATACTGGTGTGCTCTAGGGATACTGGTGTGCTCTAGGGATACTGGTGTGCTCTAGGGATACTGGTGTGCTCTAGGGATACTGGTGTGCTCTAGGGATACTGGTGTGCTCTAGGGATACTGGTGTGCTCTAGGGATACTGGTGTGCTCTAGGGATACTGGTGTGCTCTAGGGATACTGGTGTGCTCTAGGGATACTGGTGTGCTCTAGGGATACTGGTGTGCTCTAGGGATACTGGTGTGCTCTAGGGATACTGGTGTGCTCTAGGGATACTGGTGTGCTCTAGGGATACTGGTGTGCTCTAGGGATACTGGTGTGCTCTAGGGATACTGGTGTGCTCTAGGGATACTGGTGTGCTCTAGGGATACTGGTGTGCTCTAGGGATACTGGTGTGCTCTAGGGATACTGGTGTGCTCTAGGGATACTGGTGTGCTCTAGGGATACTGGTGTGCTCTAGGGATACTGGTGTGCTCTAGGGATACTGGTGTGCTCTAGGGATACTGGTGTGCTCTAGGGATACTGGTGTGCTCTAGGGATATTGGTGTGCTCTAGGGATACTGGTGTGCTCTAGGGATACTGGTGTGCTCTAGGGATACTGGTGTGCTCTAGGGATACTGGTGTGCTCTAGGGATACTGGTGTGCTCTAGGGATACTGGTGTGCTCTAGGGATACTGGTGTGCTCTAGGGATATTGGTGTGCTCTAGGGATACTGGTGTGCTCTAGGGATACTGGTGTGCTCTAGGGATACTGGTGTGCTCTAGGGATACTGGAGTGCTCTGGTGATACTGGTGTGCTCTGGGGATATTGGTGTGCTCTATGGATATTGGTGTGCTCTGGGGATATTGGTGTGCTCTGGGGATATTGGTGTGCTCTGGTGATACTGGTGTGCTCTAGGGATACTGGTGTGCTCTGGTGATATTGGTGTGCTCTAGGGATACTGGTGTGCTCTAGGGATACTGGTGTGCTCTAGGGATACTGGGGTGCTCTAGAGATACTGGTTTGCTCTGGTGATACTGGTGTGCTCTGGAGATACTGGTATGCTTTGGAGATACTGGTGTGCTCTAGGGATATTGGTGTGCTCTGGGGATACTGGTGTGCTCTGGGGATACTGGTGTGCCCTAGGGATACTGGTGTGCTCTAGGGATATTGGTGTGCTCTAGAGATACTGGTGTGCTCTAGGGATACTGGTGTGCTCTAGGGATACTGGTGTGCTCTAGAGATACTGGTGTACTCTAGAGATACTGGTGTACTCTAGGGATACTGGTGTGCTCTAGGGATATTGGTGTGCTCTAGGGATATTGGTGTGCTCTAGAGATACTGGTGTGCTCTGGGGATACTGGTGTGCTCTAGGGATATTGGTGTGCTCTAGGGATACTGGTGTGCTCTAGGGATATTGGTGTGCTCTGGGGATATTGGTGTGCTCTAGGGATACTGGTGTGCTCTGGTGATATTGGTGTGCTCTAGGGATACTGGTGTGCTCTAGAGATACTGGTGTGCTCTAGGGATATTGGTGTGCTCTGGGGATATTGGTGTGCTCTAGGGATACTGGTGTGCTCTAGGGATACTGGTGTGCTCTAGGGATACTGGTGTGCTCAGGGGATATTGGTGTGCTCAGGGGATATTGGTGTGCTCTAGAGATACTGGTGTGCTCTAGGGATACGTGTGTGCTCTAGGGATATTGGTGTGCTCAGGGGATACTGGTGTGCTCAGAGGATACTGGTGTGCTCTAGGGATACTGGTGTGCTCTAGGGATACTGGTGTGCTCTAGGGATACTGGTGTGCTCTAGGGATACTGGTGTGCTCTAGGGATACTGGTGTGCTCTAGGGATATTGGTGTGCTCAGGGGATATTGGTGTGCTCTAGGGATACTGGTGTGCTCTAGAGATACTGGTGTGCTCTAGGGATACTGGTGTGCTCTAGGGATACTGGTGTGCTCTAGATATACTGGTGTGCTCTGGAGATACTGGTGTGCTCTGGAGATACTGGTGTGCTCTAGGGATACTGGTGTGCTCTGGGGATACTGGTGTGCTCTGGGGATACTGGTGTGCTCTAGGGATACTGGTGTGCTCTAGAGATACTGGTGTGCTCTAGGGATACTGGTGTGCTCTGGTGATACTGGTGTGCTCTGGGGATATTGGTGTGCTCTGGTGATACTGGTGTGCTCTAGGGATACTGGTGTGCTCTAGGGATACTGGTGTGCTCTGGTGATATTGGTGTGCTCTAGGGATACTGGTGTGCTCTAGGGATACTGGGGTGCTCTAGAGATACTGGTTTGCTCTGGAGATACTGGTGTGCTCTGGGGATACTGGTGTGCTCTAGAGATACTGGTGTGCTCTAGGGATACTGGTGTGCTCTAGGGATACTGGTGTGCCCTAGGGATATTGGTGTGCTCTGAGGATATTGGTGTGCTCTGGGGATATTGGTGTGCTCTAGGGATACTGGTGTGCTCTAGAGATACTGGTGTGCTCTAGGGATACTGGTGTGCTCTAGAGATACTGGTGTGCTCTATGGATACTGGTGTGCTCTAGGGATATTGGTGTGCTCTAGGGATACTGGTGTGCTCTGGGGATACTGGTGTGCTCTAGGGATACTGGTGTGCCCTAGGGATATTGGTGTGCTCTGGGGATATTGGTGTGCTCTGGGGATATTGGTGTGCTCTAGGGATACTGGTGTGCTCTAGAGATACTGGTGTGCTCTAGGGATATTGGTGTGCTCTGGGGATATTGGTGTGCTCTGGGGATATTGGTGTGCTCTAGGGATACTGGTGTGCTCTAGGGATACTGGTGTGCTCTGGGGATACTGGTGTGCTCTGGGGATACTGGTGTGCTCAGGGGATATTAGTGTGCTCAGGGGATATTGGTGTGCTCTAGATATACTGGTGTGCTCTACGGATACTGGTGTGCTCTGGGGATATTAGTGTGGCTCGGTTTTTTCTTCTTTTCATAACATTTTTTTTTAACGGTTACTCTGCTTTTTTCTTCTGTCTTTATTTGTTGTTTAACGGATTATGGTGGTTTGGTCGTTTTCTTCTCTGTGCTTACTACTGTGTCTTTAGTGAGGAGTATTTGTTGTTGTTGTTGTTGTTGATGTTGATGTTGCGGATAGCTAAGGGTCTTGGTGCCTCTTCAAGATGGCGGATTTAATCGACCAGTGGTGGTTCAGGATGATGTCACTGGTGTTCAGATCCTAGACCACGACAGTGGCAGGTCAATGTGATAGATCAGTGTATTTTTAGTAGTTATACTGCAACTGTTTTATGCTTACCTAGGTTATCTGAGATATATTAAAGTAAATTAACAAGTTCAAATGGTTGAGGTATTGAATATAAAGTCTGCATAGATATTTATTAATTTATTCTCATTCATTAAGCTTCAGAGAAAAGACGCCTTTTTTTTTAGCCAATCTTCCTTGATGTTCAGATCTTTTAGAATGTCAGTATTCTAATAATATTTCAGCTCAAAAGCAAAATCAAGGTTTTCTCTGATGGCCCTAATACTGCATCCAGTTAGGACAAAGGATGGTGAACATTTGAAAATACATGTATCTATGTGTGTGCCAAGATACTCTTATTAATAACAGCTGTTTATGTGGAAGACCTCAACATGTGTGTGGGATGTTTCTATTAAACATGCACACATATATCTGTATGACAGACCTCAACATGTGTGCGGGATGTTTCTATTAAACATGCACACATGTATCTGTATGACAGACTTCAACACGTGTGCGGGATGTTTCTATTAAACATGCACACATATATCTGTATGACAGACCTCAACACGTGTGCGGGATGTTTCTATTAAACATGCACACATATATCTGTATGACAGACCTCAACATGTGTGCGGGATGTTTCTATTAAACATGCACACATATATCTGTATGACAGACCTCAGCACGTGTGCGGCCCACATATATCTGTATGACAGACCTCAACACGTGTGTGGCCCACATATATCCGTATGACAGACCTCAACACGTGTGCGGCCCACATATATCTGTATGACAGACCTCAACATGTGTGCGGCCCACATATATCTGTATGACAGACCTCAACATGTGTGCGGGATGTTTCTATTAAACATGCACACATATATCTGTATGACAGACCTCAATACGTGTGCGGCCCACATATATCTGTATGACAGACCTCAACACGAGTGCGGCCCACATATATCTGTATGACAGACCTCAACACGTGTGTGGCCCACATATATCCGTATGACAGACCTCAACAAGCGTGTGGCACACATATATCTGTATTACAGACCTTAAGAAAATATGTGTGGCTTCTGTTTAGGATGACTATGTAAATAATTGACCAAAAATGTGTCTTGTACAACAGGGAAAATATCACTAGACAAACTCAAGTCAACTCTGACAAATATTCTCAATGTTTATTGCACTTGAACAGCAACAAGCCATACCAACAAACAATAAAAATATCAACAACAATTGTATCAACAAACAACAAATGACACCAACAAACACTTGACAGCAACATCTACAACAAGAAACCCGGTCACAACAGCAACTACCTGCTAGAATGTTTCTGGTTGGCCCAGGTTATCAGCGGACAGCCCACAGATCGTCTAGTTACATGTGTCCTGTCTCTGCCCAGTTCACATCAATCAAATACATATCATTTTCATAAGTATAGTTCTATTGGCAACTTTGAACCTTTTTTAACTACAGTGAAAAGTCGAAAAACCCAATGGTATGGACAGGTAGTCAGATCTAACGGCCTCTCAAAAAATAATACTGCAGGGCTCAATAGAGGGAAAAAAGAGAAGAGGCCGACTAAGAAATACCTGGTTTCAGAACCTGACTGACTGGACAGGTCTCATGCACGCAACCACGAAGTCCATCACAACTGACTGCCAAAGGTGGAGAGAGCTGATCAGACAGTCAACAGAAACTGGTGACCTGACGACACGTAGTGTTACAGAATGACGATGATGATCAAGTATAGTCCCAGTTTGGCAAAGCTCTGAGACACACAGTTGCTGCTGGTCTAACACAGCAGACCAACAACAAGCATGTCTGACACAAGTCCACTGATTCGGCACATTTATTTCCATGTAGGAGTGCATCTGCCTTTGAGGTCTGGAACCAGCAGTCTGCACACAAATAAGCCATTTCCGTAAAGCAGGTATGCACGCAAGTTCTAGAACAATATCAAAGCTCAAAGGTGCATGAACAAGCAGAACCTTCTCTTGTAATCTACAGCCAGTGAGAGCGAAAAAGAAGAGTCACAATCTCTTCAACTTCTCTCCTTTTAGCTGTTACCATACATTGAGATCACACAATCATGACATGATATCCAACACTGAACTGAGCTCACACAATCATAACACACTATACACGGAGCTCACACAATCATAACACACTATCCACGGAGCTCACACAATCATAACACACTATCCACGGAGCTCACATAATCATAACACACTATCCACGGAGCTCACACAATCATAACACACTATCCACTGAGCTCACACAATCATAACACACTATACACGGAGCTCACATAATCATGGCAAGATTTACACAATCATGACATGATATCCAACACTGAATTGAGCTCACATAATCATGACACATACACCGAGACCACACAATCATGACATGATAATCATACATGGGGCTAACACAATCATTACATAATCCTAATCTAAGCTCACTCAAAAGTACATGATATGAAATGCTGAGCTCACATAATCAGCATAATATCCAACACTTAGCACATACAATCATGATGTAATATTCATTAATCAAATCTGTGCTTGTACAATCATGACATGAAATCCAACACTGTGCTCACTTAAACATGATATGACATCTAGCATTGTACTACACAATCATGAAATGACATCTAACATTAACCTCAAATAATCAGGATATGTCATCAAATACTGTGCTCACACAATCAAGATATGACACCCAATACTGTGCTCACACAATCAAGATATGTCATCCAATACTGTGCTCACACAATCAAGATATGACACCCAATACTGTGCTCACACAATCAAGATATGTCATCCAATACTGTGCTCACACAATTGAGATATGACATCCAATACTGTGCTCACACAATCGAGATATGACATCCAATACTGTGCTCACACAATCAAGATGTGACATCAAATACTGTGCTCACACAATCAAGATGTGACACCCAATACTGTGCTCACACAATCAAGATGTGTCATCCAATACTGTGCTAACATAATCAAGATATGTCATCCAATATGGTGCTCACACAATCAAAATATGACATCCAATACTGTGCTCACACAATAAAGATATGACACCCAATACTGTGCTCAGACAATCAAGATATGACACCCAATACTGTGCTCACACAATCAAGATATGACACCCAATACTGTGCTCACACAATCAAGATATTGACAGTGGCAGCCAAACTGGCAATGGAAACAATCAGTTATTTGTCACAGATGGTCTATGTGACAGTAGCAGCCAAACTGGCAATGGAAACAATCAGTTATTTGTCACAGTTTGAGGTGAGCTAGAATATTGGCAGTAGTAGTCAAGCATCTGATGGGTGAATATTTCTGTTGTCTGCTTTCACCTGTCAGTGGACAATAGGAGTATCAGAGATGGGACCTGTCTCTTTCTGTTGTCTGCTTTCACCTGTCAGTGGACAATGGGAGTATCAGAGATGGAGCCTGTCTCTTTCTGTTGTCTGCTTTCACCTGTCAGTGGACAAAGGGGTATCAGAGATGGGGCCTGTCTCTTTCTGTTGTCTGCTTTCACCTGTCAGTGGAAAATGGGATATCAGAGATGGGGCCTGTCTCTTTCTGTATTCTGCTTTCACCTGTCAGTGGACAATGGGAGTATCAGAGATGGAGCCTGTCTCTTTCTGTTGTCTGCTTTCACCTGTCAGTGGAAAATGGGAGTATCAGAGATGGGGCCTGTCTCTAACAGCAAGTGCGGTCACACACTGGAGGCTCCCTGTGTGGACGTGAGGCTAAGCTGCCATGTGTGTGGTGTGAGGATTTCTTGGAAGAGCCCAATAACAAAGCATCGTCTCTACAGTTTTGAAAGCCATGTTGGGAGTGCCCATGTGCTGTTACTGTTTTCCCTTGAGACACAGATGAATGTTGTGCAAGCCTGGCTGGGACGCAGCAGCCTAGATGAAGTAGCAAGGATTTCGTCACTCTGGGATAGTGGACTGTCCCATGACACCACCTGTGAAGAATCTCACAGCCAGCAGTTCCACAGAAGGGGATCTGATAAACTAGAAAAGGACACAGTGAGGTCGAGTGCAGGGGGCACATGAGTACCAACTAGCTAGCACAAATCACGAGGACAGAAGTTTCATTCACAAACAGAAACCAACAATTAAGAATCAGGGATCAGCACAGACAACAAAAAAGGTCCATAAAGAACAATAACCCAGACAACAAAAGAGGTCCATAAAGAACAATAACCCAGACAACAAAAAAGGTCCATAAAGAACAATAACCCAGACAATAAAAGAGGTCCATAAGAAACAATAACCCAGACAATAAAAGAGGTCGAGTGCAGGGGGCACATCAGTACCAACTAACTTGCACAAATCACGGGGACAGAAGTTTCATTCACAAACAGAAACCAACATTAAAGAATCAGGGATCAACCCAGACAACAAAAGACGTCCATAAAGAACAATAACCCAGACAACAAAAGAGGTCCATGAAGAACAATAACCCAGACAACAAAAGACGTCCATAAAGAACAATAACCCAGACAATAAAAGAGGTCCATAAAGAACAATAACCCAGACAACAAAAGACGTCCATAAGGAACAATAACCCAGACAACAAAAGAGGTCCATAAAGAACAATAACCCAGACAATAAAAGAGGTCCATAAAGAACAATAACCCAGACAACAAAAGACGTCCATAAGGAACAATAACCCAGACAACAAAAGAGGTCCATAAAGAACAATAACCCAGACAATAAAAGAGGTCCATAAAGAACAATAACCCAGACAACAAAAGAGGTCCATAAAGAACAATAACCCAGACAACAAAAGACGTCCATAAGGAACAATAACCCAGACAACAAAAGAGGTCCATAAAGAACAATAACCCAGACAACAAAAGAGGTCCATAAAGAACAATAACCCAGACAATAAAAGAGGTCCATAAAGAACAATAACCCAGACAACAAAAGAGGTCCATAAATAACAATAACCCAGACAACAAAAGAGGTCCATAAATAACAATAACCCAGACAACAAAAGACGTCCATAAAGAACAATAACCCAGACAACAAAAGAGGTCCATAAAGAACAATAACCCAGACAATAAAAGAGGTCCATAAAGAACAATAACCCAGACAATAAAAGAGGTCCATAAAGAACAATAACCCAGACAACAAAAGACGTCCATAAGGAACAATAACCCAGACAACAAAAGACGTCCATAAGGAACAATAACCCAGACAATAAAAGAGGTCCATAAAGAACAATAACCCAGACAATAAAAGAGGTCCATAAAGAACAATAACCCAGACAACAAAAGAGGTCCATAAAGAACAATAACCCAGACAACAAAAGAGGTCCATAAAGAACAATAACCCAGACAATAAAAGAGGTTTATGAAGAAGCATGTTCCTATCCTGGCTTCCTATTACTAGTAGAGCAGGGATTCTCAACCTATGGGTTGCAACCCTTTTGGGGGTCAAATGACCCTTTCACAGGGGTCGCCTAAGACCATAGGGAAACATATATTCACTGAAGTAATGAAGTAGCAATGAAAAAAATAAAATGGGTTGCGACAACATGAGGAACTGCATTAATGGGTTGCGGTGTTAGGAAGGTTGAGAATCACTGCTGGAGAACCTAAAGGTAAGGTGACTTCTTGTTGCTGACCCCCCATGGTTCTCTAATTGGTACATGTGTAAGAAAATAATCACATATGATTGACAGATGGAATGTTGGGTGTACAGCCAAAGCATGCAGGCAGTGAAGCAGATTATATATTTACTTGGTAGGAACACCAGGGAAGTTGATGATGAGAATGTCAGTGCACAAATACAATGAGGGTGCTGCAGGCTCACACAGGCAAATATTCCATGACTTGCCTGTAGAATAACGGCCACATGATTCCACCAAACTGATCACAAGTCAGGAAACAACTGGTCTAGCCTGAGACAGGAAGTAGGCAGATGCAGCATGAGATAAGGTGACCTAGTTACATGTATCAGCAGCACTAGAGTTTGATAGTCGGAGGACGAGGCCAAACATTGGTAGATCCTTGTGAGTCTTGGACTGTCTCATTTGTGACTAGCAAATTTCTCCACGGGTGTTTTGTCCATGGATGACTGCCGAGTCTCTGGTAATTTCAGTTCGAAGCCTGAACCTGCAGAATACAAACATTTCAAATACTGAAAAACACATACAACATCGCACAGAATTGAAACACACACATACAACACCATACAAAACTGAAACATTTACACAACACTATACATACAACACAATATAAACACGGAAACACATAAAAAACAATGTACAGAACAGCAACACACATATAGTACTATACACACTGAAAACACACATACATAGTATTATACACACTGAAAACACACATACATAGTATTATACACACTGAAAACACACATACAAATCTATTTGCTGTTGAATTAAGAATCAACATCACAGCAATCAGGAAACTCATAATCAGCGGCAAGCGTAAAGTTCCAATTTTAATGGCACCAGAAACTCTATATCCATCTCACCTTTCCCCTGAGTGCTGAGCATCTGCCAGATCACCTGGTGATGCCCTGCAGCGTCATTCTCCTCATACCGTGATGATCTATCGGTACCTCCTCACTCGCCCCTAAAGGGCCCTCAAAACATCTAGCTTTTCATACATCAAATCACTACCAAGTAGTGCAAAACCAGCCAGTCTATCTGCCTACTCATTTCCCAACACACCGGCATCACCATGGAGAAATTATCCAAAGGATGCTAACTACTAAGGGCCTCTGAAGCGATTCTTGCCACTCTGCACGAAGCAAGCCTGTCTAGGCCATTCTGAACATTCTCTGTGAGTCAGTTACAATCACAGCATGTGTGTACAGCCGATTCTTAAGCCAGTATACAACTCTATAACAACACTGAAACACATATACAACTCTTTACAGAACTGAAACACACATACAACTCTATACAAACACTGTCACACATATAAAACTCTTTACAGAACTGAAACACACATACAACTCTATACAAACACTGTCACACATAAAAAACTCTTTACAGAACTGAAACACACATACAACTCTATACAAACACTGTCACACATAAAAAACTCTTTACAGAACTGAAACACACATACAACTCTATACAAACACTGTCACACATAAAAAACTCTTTACAGAACTGAAACACACATACAACTCTATACAAACACTGTCACACATAAAAAACTCTTTACAGAACTGAAACACACATACAACTATAAATAAACAGAAAAACACATACAATTCTACACAAACACTAAAACACATAAAATGAAGTTCTGCTTGTATTCATGTACTGGCTATGATGACAGCTTATCGACACACTGATGCAGATGGGACAACATATATCAATCACCCACAGATGGGACAACATATATCAATCACCCACAGATGGGACAACATATATCAATCACCCACAGATGGGACAACAACATGAATCAAACACCCACCTCTCTGACTGGACATGTATATAGACAGGACAACAACATATACCCAAATCCTAGCACCCACCTCGCTGGTTGAGACCTCTAAGGTCTGAGGCCTCATGTTTGAGTCGAAGGCGAAGAATAAACTGCATCAGGTCGTGCCTGAAACAAGATATTCACACAAGATTCAATACGGCAAGAGCAGACAACTGGCCAGGCATCTCAATAGTCTTGACTTTGGATCCTCACTAAAACAAGATTTGCTATAACCGACCCTGGCTCGGCTCCCAGGTGGAAATGGATTTAATCAAGTGCTAGGTCATATCCTGGGAAGTAAAGATAGCTGATATGATATTGACAACACACACATCAAGTAATGACTGACCAAAAGCATACTGGTCTAGCACCATATGCTCCAATGTGCCACCAGTGTGAACAGGGTCCTTCAATATTTCAGTTGACTTGAGTGACAGCAGCCGTATTCTGATTCTGTCAGCTGTCCCACTGGTACAGTTGACTTGAGTGACAGCAGCAATATTCATCCCACTGGTACAGCTGACTTGAGTGACAGCAGCCATATTCGTCCCACTGGTACAGCTGACTTGAGTGACAGCAGCCATAGTCATCCCACTGGTTCAGCTGACTTGAGTGACAGCAGCCATATTCATCCCACTGGTACAGCTGACTTGAGTGACAGCTGCCATATTCGTCCCACTGGTACAGCTGACTTGAGTGACAGCAGCTGTATTTGTCCCACTGGTACAGCTGACTTGAGTGACAGCCGCCATATTCGTCCCACTGGTACAGCTGACTTGAGTGACAGCCGCCATATTCGTCCCACTGGTACAGCTGACTTGAGTGACAGCAGCCATATTTGTCCCACTGGTACAGTTGACTTGAGTGACAGCAGCCGTATTTGTCCCACTGGTTCAGCTGACTTGAGTGACAGCAGCTGTATTTGTCCCACTGGTACAGCTGACTTGAGTGACAGCAGCTGTATTCTGATTCTGTCAGGTGTCCCACCGGACATGTCCAACCACACGAGCCTGCTGCTATGCCTCTGTTGAAATCTAGCCACAAACAAAAAACCAACAAAGGACCACATCCAACTCAGTTTTTGCTCAAATGTCCACACAGGAAATAGTTTCTCCCAACACATCTGCCACGATCCATCAGTATGCCTCTTTTGGCTCAAACATCATGACTGTTTAAGACAGAGAGGTCACTAGAGGGCTGTGCACTAACATCCTGACTGTCTTACATCCTGTGCCCTAACATCCTGTCTTAAATCTTACAAATGCATCTGATACACAATAACTACAAAATCCTACAAGAACATCTGATACACAATAACTACAAAATCCTACAAGAACATCTGATAAACAATAACTACAAAATCCTACAACAGTATTTGATACACAATAACTACAAAATCTTACAAGAACATCTGATACCCAATAACTACAAAATCCTACAAGAACATCTGATACACAATAACCACAAAATCCTACAAGAACATCTGATACGCAATAACTACAAAATCATACAAGAACATCTGATACCACTAGGTGTATCAGAAACAAGAGTAAACAGTGGGATCCAGCCAGCTATAAAACAACAGCAACAAACAGAGAGCCAGTACTCACCTGTGTGAGGCCTCCAGCCAGCTATAAAACAACAGCAACAAACAGAGAGCCAGTACTCACCTGTGTGAGGCCTCCAGCCAGCTATAAAACAACTGCAACAAACAGAGAGCCAGTACTGACCTGTGTGAGGCCTCCAGTCAGCTATAAAACAACAGCAACAAACAGAGAGCCAGTACTGACCTGTGTGAGGCATCCAGCTATAAAACAACAGCAACAAACAGAGAGCCAGTACTGACCTGTGTGAGGCATCCAGCTATAAAACAACAGCAACAAACAGAGAGCCAGTACTGACCTGTGTGAGGCATCCAGCTATAAAACAACAGCAACAAACAGAGAGCCAGTACTGACCCATGTGAGGCATCCAGTCAGCTATAAAACAACAGCAACAAACAGAGAGCCAGTACTGACCTGTGTGAGGCCTCCAGTCAGCTATAAAACAATAGCAACAAACAGAGAGCCAGTACTAACCTGTGTGAGGCATCCAGCTATAAAACAACAGCAACAAACAGAGAGCCAGTACTGACCTGTGTGAGGTGTCCAGCCAGCTATAAAACAACAGCAACAAACAGAGAGCCAGTACTGACCTGTGTGAGGCATCCAGCTATAAAACAACAGCAACAAACAGAGAGCCAGTACTGACCTGTGTGAGGCATTCAGCTATAAAACAACAGCAACAAACAGAGAGCCAGTACTGACCTGTGTGAGGTGTCCAGCCAGCTATAAAACAACAGCAACAAACAGAGAGCCAGTACTGACCTGTGTGAGGCATCCAGCTATAAAACAACAGCAACAAACAGAGAGACAGTACTGACCTGTGTGAGGTGTCCAGCTATAAAACAACAGCAACAAACAGAGAGCCAGTACTGCCCTGTGTGAGGTGTTCAGCCAGCTATAAAACAACAGCAACAAACAGAGAGCCAGTACTGATCTATGTGAGGTGTCCAGCCAGCTATAAAACAACAGCAACAAACTGAGAGCCAGTACTGACCTGTGTGAGGTGTCCAGTCAGCTATAAAACAACAGCAACAAACAGAGAGCCAGTACTCACCTGTGTGAGGCCTCCAGCCAGCTATAAAACAACAGCAACAAACAGAGAGCCAGTACTCACCTGTGTGAGGCCTCCAGCCAGCTATAAAACAACTGCAACAAACAGAGAGCCAGTACTGACCTGTGTGAGGCCTCCAGTCAGCTATAAAACAACAGCAACAAACAGAGAGCCAGTACTGACCTGTGTGAGGCATCCAGCTATAAAACAACAGCAACAAACAGAGAGCCAGTACTGACCTGTGTGAGGCATTCAGCTATAAAACAACAGCAACAAACAGAGAGCCAGTACTGACCTGTGTGAGGCATCCAGCTATAAAACAACAGCAACAAACAGAGAGCCAGTACTGACCCATGTGAGGCATCCAGTCAACTATAAAACAACAGCAACAAACAGAGAGCCAGTACTGACCTGTGTGAGGCGTCCAGTCAGCTATAAAACAACAGCAACAAACAGAGAGCCAGTACTGACCTGTGTGAGGCATCCAGCTATAAAACAACAGCAACAAACAGAGAGCCAGTACTGACCTGTGTGAGGTGTCCAGCCAGCTATAAAATAACAGCAACAAACAGAGAGCCAGTACTGACCTGTGTGAGGTGTCCAGCCAGCTATAAAACAACAGCAACAAACAGAGAGCCAGTACTGATCTGTGTGAGGCATCCAGCTATAAAACAACAGCAACAAACAGAGAGCCAGTACTGACCTGTGTGAGGTGTCCAGCCAGCTATAAGACAACAGCAACAAACAGAGAGCCAGTACTGACCTGTGTGAGGTGTCCAGCCAGCTATAAAACAACAGCAACAAACAGAGAGCCAGTACTGACCTGTGTGAGGCATCCAGCTATAAAACAACAGCAACAAACAGATAGCCAGTACTGACCTGTGTGAAGCGTCCAGTCAGCTATAAAACAACAGCAACAAACAGAGATCCAGTACTGACCTGAGTGAGGCCTCCAGCCAGCTATAAAACAACAGCAACAAACAGAGAGCCAGTACTGACCTGTGTGAGGCGTCCAGTATGCCAATCTTCTCCAGCTTGATGTCATTGACTCGTATCAGGGTCCTGCCTGTGGAAAACATCAGCCAGATACAGTATCATGACAGGCAACAACAACTACAAGCTGGTAATACCTTATATATAATTGTTTGTTCACAGAGAAATGGGAATGAGTCTTTGTCAGTCTTGGTAATCTTAGTTTCAGCTTCATAGCAAAGGAGTCACCCCATAGTTGCCCCACTCCTGTGCCAATGAAAACACACACAGAATGTTCATCACAGTCCCTTGTGGAAAGACTGACAGACTGCTGTCTCAGTGTATGCACTAGCATATTACTAAAATGATCATCAGTCATTTTGCACTTGTGGAGCTTTCAAGGAGAAGATCAGAGCAACTATGGATCTGTCTGGAGTGCTGTGATGATAATCCTTTCTAATCACTAGCATACACATGCATTAAAAGCATACAGTAGCCATCAGAAGTGCTAACACAAACAGTCTGACATTAGAAATGCAGTTCATCATCGACGGTAGCAGAAGTTCCCAACAGATCAGCAGTAGCAATCAATTTTACTTACATAAGGGCAACACCAATATTGCAATGACAGGCCACCTTCTTCAATCTGTTATCCCGATGCACCAATGTTTCCTCAGTCAACCACTGTTTCATACTCATATTTGTATGGCACTCTCAAAATGTCTTTCAGAATGTGACTGACTATGATTCCCACCCACATCTTGGTAATGTGGTTCCTGAAACTGATGCTGTAACTCCAGCCTTGAATGATCAGTGTCCTGCTGTCACCTAGGCATACTTCTACACAACAGAACAGAGCCTGATGCTGTAACTCCAGCCTTGAGTGATCAGTGTCCTGCTGTCACCTAGGCATACTTCTACACAACAGAACAGAGCCTGATGCTGTAACTCCAGCCTTGAGTGATCAGTGTCCTGCTGTCACCTAGGCATACTTCTACACAACAGAACAGAGCCTGATGCTGTAACTCCAGCCTTGAGTGATCTGTGTCCTGCTGTCACCTAGGCATACTTCTACACAACAGAACAGAGCCTGATGCTGTAACTATAGCCTTGAGTGATCAGTGTCCTGCTGTCACCTAGGCATACTTCTACACAACAGAACAGAGCCTGATGCTGTAACTCCAGCCTTGAGTGATCTGTGTCCTGCTGTCACCTAGGCATACTTCTACACAACAGAACAGAGCCTGATGCTGTAACTCCAGCCTTGAGTGATCTGTGTCCTGCTGCCACCTAGGCACACTTCTACACAACAGAACAGAGCCTGATGCTGTAACTACAGCCTTGAGTGATCTGTGTCCTGCTGCCACCTGGGCACACACTTCTACACAACAGAACAGAGCCTGATGCTGTAACTCCAGCCTTGAGTGATCTGTGTCCTGCTGCCACCTAGGCACACTTCTACACGACAGAACAGGAGCCAGCAGTGTGTGCTGTACAGACAGTAACTGTGGCCACTTGACCCACAGGACAGTGAGAATACAGGACAAGAAAACTATGCACACAACACATGGCCAGTAATAGAACTTGATAGACAGGAATGAGAATACAAGACAAAATAAACAAGTGAGAAAAACAACCAGCCAAAGACTACCTGTAACATCATGTTTGCTGAGCAAGTCCCCGTACAGCTCGTAGTATAGGCCACCATGTTTACGCAACCACTTGTTGACGTCTGCACTGTTCCAAAAGTACAGCGGCTTGGGCTTGCCTTTCATGCCCCTCTTGACAGTGAGGCCATCAGTTTTAGGCCGGGCCTCTAACGTGGCCCCAGACATCTGCAGTAGTGGCACATCCCATGTTAACATCTCAAATATCCATTCTCAACTCTATTACCTGGCACATACCATGTTAACATCTCAAACATCCATTCTCAACTCTATTACCTGACACATACCATGTAAACATCTCAAACATCCATACTCAACTCTATTACCTGACACATACCATGTAAACATATTAAACACCTATTCTCAACTCTATTACCTGGCACATACCATGTTAACATCTGGAACATCCATACTCAACTCTATTACCTGACACATACCATGTAAACATCTCAAACATCCATACTCAACTCTATTACCTGGCACATACCATGTTAACATCTCAAACATCCATACTCAACTCTATTACCTGGCACATACCATGTTAACATGTCAAACATCCATACTCAACTCTATTACCTGACACATACCATGTTAACATGTCAAACATCCATACTCAACTCTATTACCTGACACATACCATGTTAACATCTCAAACATCCATTCTCAACTCTATTACCTGACACATACCATGTTAACATCTCAAACATTCATTCTCAACTCTATTACCTGACACATACCATGTTAACATCTCAAACATCCATACTCAATTACCTGACACATACCATGTTAACAGCTGGAACATCCATGCTCAACTCTCCTATTATTACCCATATACAACCCATAAATATGCTCCAACATAAACAATGTTCACACCTGACACACCCATGCACAAATCTCCTATCTGACACATACAGAACCAACAAACACGGCTATAGTATGGAGGAATAATGCACACAGGTTGGTTATCATACTACAGATGACATGAGTCATTATTGGCCCATCTATGGTAATGGCTCTAGTCTTCAAGACACCTGGGGGTCAAAGTTAACTACCGTGCCCATTCTGGCATCAAAGCCACCCAGTGTGAAACCAATGAGCATGTGTAGCTGTGAAACAATGCCCACTTGGGACTGGGGGTGTGGCAAATAATGTGACAACCATACAAAGGCTGAATTTGGAGAACTGGCAACTGGGGTTTTTGTGTACAACTGGCAACACATGAACATGTGAGAGAGGTGTAGACAACTGGGGTTTTTGTGTACAACTGGCAACACGTGAACATGTGAGAGAGGTGTAGACAACTGGGGTTTTTGTGTACAACAGGCAACATGTGAACATGTGAGAGAGGTGTAGACAACTGGGGTTTTTGTGTACAACTAGCAGCACGTGAACATGTGAGAGAGGTGTAGACAACTGGGGTTTTTGTGTACAACTGGCAACACGTGAACATGTGAGAGAGGTGTAGACAACTGGGGTTTTTGTGTACAACTGGCAGCACATGAACATGTGAGAGAGGTGTTGACTATTGAGGGGGGGGGGGGGGGGGGTTGTGTACAACTGGCAACACGTGAACATGTGAGAGAGGTGTTGACAACTGGGGTTTTTGTGTACAACTGGCAACACGTGAACATGTGAGAGAGGTGTAGACAACTGGGGTTTTTGTGCACAACTGGCAACATGTGAGAGAGGTGTTGACTATTGAGGGGGGGGGGGGGATGTGTACAACTGGCAACACGTGAACATGTGAGAGAGGTGTTGACAACTGGGGGTTTTTTGTGTACAACTGGCAACACATGAACATGTGAGAGAGGTGTTGACAATTGAGTGGGGGGGGGGGGGGGTTGTGTACAACTGGCAACACGTGGGAGAGGTGTTGACAACTGGGTTTTTTTGTGTACAACTGGCAACACGTGAACATGTGAGAGAGGTGTAGACAACTGGGGGGTTTTTGTGTACAACTGGCAAGACGTGAACATGTGAGAGAGGTGTTGACAACTGGGGAGTTTTTGTGTACAACTGGCAATACATGAACATGTGAGAGAGGTGTTGACAACTGAGGGGGGTGGGAGGGGGGTTTGTGTACAACTGGCAACATGTGAGAGAGGTGTTGACAACTGGGGGTTTTTGTGTACAACTGGCAACACGTGAACATGTGAGAGAGGTGTTGACAACTGGGGGGTTTTTGTGTACAACTGGCACAATAAAACAGCCGTCTTTTCTGAGCTATTGACAGCACAGTTTTCTGCATGCCATTTAGTCACTTTGTCGACAGCTGACTGTAGCTCTTGGGCTGTCTGTTGCCTATCACTCCCCTACCTATATGCAAGAAAATATGAGAGAAATATGTTTACAACTGGCAATAGATCAGTGGCTCTCAACCTTCTTAATGCCGTGACCCTTTAATACAGTCCCACATGTTGTGGCAACCCTTTAATACAGTCCCACATGTTGTGGCAACCCTTTAATACAGTCCCTCATGTTGTGGCGACCCTTTAATACAGTCCCTCATGTTGTGGCGACCCTTTAATACAGTCCCTCATGTTGTGGTGACCCTTTAATACAGTTCATCCTGTTGTGGCGACCCTTTAATACAGTTCCTCCTGTTGTGGCAACCCTTTAATACAGTTCCTCCTGTTGTGGGGACCCTTTAATACAGTTCCTCCTGTTGTGGAGAACCTTTAATACAGTTAATCCTGTTATGGTGACCCTTTAATAAATTTCCTCATTTTGTGGTGACCCTTTAAAACAGCTCCTCCTGTTGTGGGGACCCTTTAATACAGTTCCTCCTGTTGTGGAGAACCTTTAATACAGTTCCTCCTGTTGTGGGGACCCTTTAATACAGCTCCTCCTGTTGTGGCGACCCTTTAATACAGTTCCTCATGTTGTGGCGACCCTTTAATACAGTCCCTCATGTTGTGGCGACCCTTTAATACAGTTCATCCTGTTGTGGCGACCCTTTAATACAGTTCCTCCTGTTGTGGCAACCGTTTAATACAGTTCCTCCTGTTGTGGAGAACCTTTAATACAGTTCCTCCTGTTATGGTGACCCTTTAATAAATTTCCTCATGTTGTGGCGACCCTTTAAAATAGTCCCTCATGATGTGGTGACCCTTTAAAACAGCTCCTCCTGTTGTGGGGACCCTTTAATACAGCTCCTCCTGTTGTGGAGAACCTTTAATACATTTCCTCCTGTTGTGGGGACCCTTTAATACAGCTCCTCCTGTTGTGGCGACCCTTTAATACAGTTCCTCCTGTTGTGGCGACCCTTTAATACAGTTCCTCCTGTTGTGGCGACGCTTTAATACAGTTCCTCCTGTTGTGGAGACCTTTTAATACAGTTCCTCCTGTTGTGGTGACCCTTTAATACAGTTCCTCTTGTTGTGGCAACCGTTTAAAACAGTTCCTCCTGTTGTGGAGAACCTTTAATACAGTTCCTCCTGTTGTGGAGAACCTTTAATACAGTTCCTCCTGTTGTGGGGACCCTTTAATACAGTTCCTCCTGTTGTGGAGAACCTTTAATACAGTTCCTCCTGTTATGGTGACCCTTTAATAAATTTCCTCATGTTGTGGCGACCCTTTAAAATAGTCCCTCATGATGTGGTGACCCTTTAAAACAGCTCCTCCTGTTGTGGGGACCCTTTAATACAGCTCCTCCTGTTGTGGAGAACCTTTAATACAGTTCCTCCTGTTGTGGGGACCCTTTAATACAGCTCCTCCTGTTGTGGCGACCCTTTAATACAGTTCCTCCTGTTGTGGCGACCCTTTAATACAGTTCCTCCTGTTGTAGCGACGCTTTAATACAGTTCCTCCTGTTGTGGAGACCTTTTAATACAGTTCCTCCTGTTGTGGTGACCCTTTAATACAGTTCCTCATGTTGTGGCGACCCTTTAATACAGTTCCTTCTGTTGTGGCGACCCTTTAATACATTTCCTCCTGTTGTGGCGACCCTTTAATACAGTTCCTAATGTTGTGGCGACCCTTTAATACAGTTCCTCCTGTTGTGGCGACCCTTTAATACAGTTCCTCCTGTTGTGGCGACCCTTTAATACAGTTCCTAATGTTGTGGTGACACTTTAATACAGTTCCTCCTGTTGTGGTGACTCTTTAGTACAGTTCCTCCTGTTGTGGAGTCCCTTTAATACAGTTCCTCCTGTTGTGGCGACCCTTTAATACAGTTTCTCCTGTTGTGGCGACCCTTTAATACAGTTCTTCATGTTGTGGCGACCCTTTAATACAGTTCCTCCTGGTGTGGGGACCCTTTAATACAGTTCCTCCTGTTGTGGCGACCCTTTGATACAGTTCCTAATGTTGTGGCGACCCTTTAATACAGTTCCTCATGTTGTGGTGACCCTTTAATACAGTTCCTCCTGTTGTGGCAACCCTTTAATACAGTTCCTCCTGTTGTGGCGACCCTTTAATACAGTTCCTAATGTTGTGGTGACACTTTAATACAGTTCCTCATGTTGTGGCGACCCTTTAATACAGTTCCTCCTGTTGTGGCGACCCTTTAATACAGTTCCTAATGTTGTGGCAACCCTTTAATACAGTTCCTCCTGTTGTGGCAACCCTTTAATACAGTTCCTCCTGTTGTAGCAACCCTTTAATACATTTCCTCCTGTTGTGGCGACCCTTTAATACAGTTCCTAATGTTGTGGCGACCCTTTAATACAGTTCCTCATGTTGTGGTGACCCTTTAATACAGTTCCTCCTGTTGTGGCGACCCTTTAATACAGTTCCTCCTGTTGTGGCGACCCTTTAATACAGTTCCTCATGTTGTGGGGACCCTTTAATTCAGTTCCTCATGTTGTGGCGACCTTCAGCCGAAAAATTATTTTTGTTGCTTCTTTATGACTTCAATGAATATATGTTCTGCAATGGTCTTCGGAGACCCCTGCGGTGGTAGGGACATTTGACCCAAAGAAGGGTCACGACACAGAGGTTGAGAACCGCTGCTACAGAAGAACATGAGAGATGTGTGGACAACTGGGAGTTAGTGTATAGAATTTCACAATTATCTATTGGGACAGCTTGATCTGCTTGTTGTGTGGAGAAGACCTCAACCATGACAAGATGCAGTGATTCAGTTTCACTTGTAAAAACATTCACCCTGTCGTGTGATTCTGGTGAGTGTTGTAGGAATGAGTGAGAGTCTGTCTCTGATTCAGCCTCCTCTGTCTTGTCCATGTCCATCACTGAGATCAGGACGCCATCCAAGAGATGCACACAGCCAGACACAGCTTGTCCACGGGCACTGCAAGGAAACAACTATTTTATTTATAGTGATATCTCTCTCTCAGACAGACAGACATACATTCATGCACACACACACACAAACACTATATTATTTGCATTTATGTATAAGTGACAATTCTGTGTGTGGGCTCAGAGGCCTCATTGTGGAAGGACAATGACTAGAGGCCCTAACCTGCATGCTGTCAAAAGTGACTAATCAAGAGTTTGCTGAAATCTGATGAAGGTGCAGATATCACGGTCTAGCTATCAACCACAACACAGATTGCCAAGGAGAAATGCAAAAAAGATGTTACAATTGACTGACTGACTCTCGTACAGTCAGTGTGGGATCTTGTACAGTCAGTGTGGGATCTTGTACAGTCAGTGTGGGATCTTGTACAGTCAGTGTGGGATCTTGTACAGTCAGTGTGGGATCTTGTACAGTCAGTGTGGGATTTTGTAGTTAGGGCGCGGGGGATTGGAGGGGGCGTGGGATTGGAGGGGGGAGTTCCTCTGATGAGGGTAGAAAACAAAGGGTCTGTGGGGTTACTGGACCCACATGTATGTTAACACAAAATGACATTCATGCGGCCAATTCAATTACCATATATCTTACAGTATATGTGGCCTGTGGGAAGTCTGACAACAAACGTGTTCTGGACCAAAACAAGTCTAGAAGTAGATGAACAACCTGAACTTTCTAGTTGAGTTTACATCCGGTGAGTTCCAAAAAGATGAGGAGTTCTTGGTTCAAGCTGTGGCTAGCTGTAACGGTTCAGATAGTCAGCAACAACAGTTATCGACCAGTTCCCTAAGTTGTAGACCAGAAGGGTTCAAGGATATAGCAGTATCACCAGTAGCATTATAACCATCACATTATAAGTGCACCCATGACTCCACACACATACGCAACATCCTCGAGAACCTCTTTTATTAAGAAGGTAAATGCCAAGCTCACTGTCCTCAAACTCCCTCCCATAATACCAAATGTTCCACTGAAACCTTACAACGACTGCCCCCTTGGCTTAGGGAAAGCCTGCCAACAGTCAGAACCACTTAACAGGGATCTCCTCTAGATCAACAATGAGCAGCACTGATATGAAATCAACTACAGAAGGAGAGATGACCAGACTTTATCCATGCCAGAGTTGGATTCAGCCAAGAGAGCAGTAAGAGACGGAGGGGGAGAAATATACATAGAATGCAGAAATAGTTTAAAAATCAACCAAGCTGTACCAACAGGTTCATATTACTCCAATTACAGAGCAGAGGCAGAAGCACCTCTCGCAGCATGTTCTTTCCTGAGTGGACACCAGCACAGCAAATTTTGCAGAGTGGTCTTTCTGACTGATGCTATGTCAGTTCTACAAGCAATTTTTAACCCAAAAGACACTTAGTTTGTAGACTTGATGCAACAGCTGATTCACTTAGGCTCTTCAGTAGAACAATCTGTACTGCAGTGGATTACAGCCCGTGCCGCTACTGTTTCAAGCCGCAAGATTTTAAGGAGTGCCCATTTGGCCAAGATGGACACTGACTTTAGAAAACCCAACGCCAGCCAGAGGTGCTCCAACTGCTCAGGAGCACACAGCGCGAGATACATGGGTTGCCCGTATCTAAAGGAGTGCAGGAGAGCTCTGATGACTACCACCACCAGCAGAGTAACCACTCGCCCAGCAGCAAAAAGGAGATACGAGGCACCTAGCACAACCAGAAGACAAGAAGAAGCCAGACTCGTCGCCACCACTGAAATAGCAAAACTTCGGAACGAGCTAGTATTGATGAAAACCGAGATCGAGGCCCTCAAGTAAGAAAAAGCAGCGACTGACCGTAAAGGAGCTGAAGAAAGAGATGAGATGACAACCCTCCGAGGCATCCTGCAAGAATTATTAGAAAACCAGAAACGACTGAAAGTGGAGGTAACTGACCTAACACACTTCAAGACAAGCTCAATGGCGCTGCTAACTGAAACCAAGATGCAGAAGAAACAAAACGCAGTAGAGGAGACCAGACGCATAGAACAGCACAACTCAATCACCTCACTCTTATCAGAAGTCGACTCAATCAAGAAAACGCAGAAATCCACAGAAGAAAAATTAGCCAAAACCAATGAGGACAATGCACAACTATGGATGGATTTGCTAGCAACCAACAAAGTGATGGAAACAAGAGAGAAGCAAGAAAGGAAGAAGCAAGACAACAAGTCCAGTCAAGCAAAACAACAGAGAGCCAAGACAACAAGTCCAGTCAAGCAAAACAACGGAGAGCCAAGACAACAAGTCCAGTCAAGCAAAACAACGGAGAGCCAAGACAACAAGTCCAGTCAAGCAAAACAACAGAGAGCCAAGACAACAAGTCCAGTCAAGCAAAACAACGGAGAGCCAAGACGATAACAATCTAAAGCTAGAGGATATCAAGGAAGGAATGAACAACAATTTTGGAGTAATGTTCAAAGAAGTCAGATATCTCAAGGAAGCTACCCGTCAACTACAACTAGACAGCATCAGGAACAACAAAGAGAAAATAGCTACCCACCCACAAGGAAATGGAGCCCATGGAGCGAAGTAATCAGACACGCGCGACAACCCACAAACAACATGAAACAAGAGAACCAATGAAAATTCACCCAGGCCGCCATGACAGCTGAACAAGCCAGCCCACCAGCCCGGAAAAACCTCACAGCTCGCCAACTGACAGACATGATATCTACCGCCAAATTGACTCCCACCTTACCCGATCCAGGCCGCCCCAGGCTATGGTCTGCCCTTATTAGGGCGGACCGAGATCCCCCTCTACTCACATGAATCATCCTTACAAGAAAACCTCAGACGTATTGAAATGCCGCAAATCAAAGGAAAAATAATTGGAAGCGAATTCCAAACTACACACAGTCTTCGATATAACCACTGCTCAAACTAGGAGCCGGTTGAAAGAAGCACGAATGTTTTTTTTTTTTTATCAACACCAAGACCAAGACCACACATACGCAACATCCTTGAGTGAATGTAAAACGGGATCCTCTTGGATGAACCGCATACTGACTACATCTTCTCTCCTTGTACATACAACTGGGCTGTTGATCAGTAGGATCAAACATGTCTGCTCCACATCTGACCCACTTCAATGTTAACATGAATAAATCATTTCATGCTAGTAATTTTGTTGCATAAAGTACACATTTCATTTCTACAAAGAATCAACATATTAATTTTTATGTTTTATAACGTGACCTGATTTAAAACATTTTAAAGATTGTTTTCCCATACATCTATAGTTTGCCATTTGTTTTCCCATACATCTATGGTATACCATTTCTGTTCCTATACATCTATGGTATGCAATTGGCTTTCCCATTCATCTATGGTATGCCTTTTGTCTTACCATACATCTGTGGTATGCCATTTGTTTTCCCATACATCTATGGTATGCCTTTTGTCTTCTCATACATCTGTGGTAAGCCATTTGTTTTCCCATACATTTGTGGTAAGCCATTTGTTTTCCCATACATTTATGGTATGCCTTTTGTCTTCCCATACATCTATGGTATGCCTTTTGTCTTGCCATACATCTGTGGTATGCCATTTGTTTTCTCACACATCTATGATAAGCCATTTGTTTTCCCATACATCTAGGCTATGCCATTCTTGCTTATCACAGACACATCTCTTGCAACTTCCTCCAATTAATTTACCCTTGAGTCCCAGGCACCTAGTTTAGCCCCTCATCTGCGCCGCGCGTAGCGGGGGATACGCTGGGCGGTGAGTTTAATCGCGTTTGCGCATGCTATTATCGTCTGCAGAAATGCTCAAAATTGTCAACGGTCGCTATTATCGTCTGCAATGTTGCGTCTCTTGAAATTGTCAAGTAATCCTAGTTTTGCTGCGATTTGTTCCTTGGCAGAAAGTCGGCATTTTACATATGCCTGAGCCCCATAAGGATATTTTAAGGGGCTCTCCTTTAAATAACGGTCCCAAATGATCTATGCAGAAAGTTAACCCAAACAGAGCCTCACTCATATCTAAAATTCGCATTTCTTTTCCGGCGAATCTACGGCGTCAAAAGTAGGATTAATTGCGCACGACATTTTCGCGAAATGCAACAGACTTTTTTACGACGATTAAAGGGCGGCAAAACTAGGATTAACTACGGACGAAAAATTAGCGACACGCAAGAATACTCCCGATAGTGCGCAATCCTATGGCAGGGCCACAGTTATATGTAAGTTGCGGACCACTCTTCGCAGACTATAGTTTCACCTCCGAGAGTATCCCTCGAGCCGCTACGCGCGGAAGGGGCTAAACTAGATGGCTGGGACTCACGAGCAGCAGCTACCACTTCTCCTGCAGCTTCCTCCATTGTTTTTGCTCGAGGCACATTAATCCTATACTCTACTATAACTACTACTACTAGTATTATTACTACTATTAGTATTACTACTACTTTTAGTATTCACTATTACTATTACTATTAGTATTACTACTTCTATTACTACACAAACTGAACAGACAGCAACAATAACAGTCACATCAGATAATCATAAATCAACAACAATCCCGTACCTACCGCTAACACACATTCAACAATGTTACGGAGACAGCAGAACTAATCCCAGCAATGCTTCAGTTACTGATGGACCTATCTGAACACTATTTCAGACTCAAGTGGGCCCTCCCACAGGCACAATTCTAGAGACAAAGAATGACAGACACAACTAAACAAACTCCGACCAGGTCTAACCTGATTTCCTCCCTGACTTCTGCACCTCCCGCAGGCCGGAAGTGGGCCGCGGTTTCCGTAGAGACTGGAAGCTAAACTTCAATTGATCATTTCTTTCAATTATTAATCAGCTGTTCATTTAACAAGTTTTAGTACACCAGTGCTTAAATACCAATTGTTGATATTTTATCATCAGCATTATCATCATCAGTTCTCGTTATGCCTAGTGGCACATGAGGCTTCAGAGAGGACTTTCCATGCTTTCATGTCCTGTGCAATCTTCAATGCAGTTTTCCATGTCAAAGATGCCGCACTCAATTTGGTTTTGACATCCAGCAGACTTGTTTTCCCATCATGGGCTTCCTTTCGGCTTTCACCCATGTTGTTCATGCTAACAGAGGGACTCTGTCCCAAGACCACCGGACGTTTAGAGCACTTAGTTGATATTTTATCGTTCAAATAAAATAAAGTTACACGCAACAGTTTAAAAAAATAAATAAATAAAAGGATATAGGCTGAGTATGTTGCGGCAGTTGCAAGTGTTCCATGTTGAATTACCCTTTCAACTCTACATGCATGGCACCACACGACGTCAGGGTATCCATAGACTTTCGAAGCGCAGATCTGACATGGCAGAAATCTGATGCAGATAAAGGACAGGCTCTGCTTCAGCGCTATTCGGACCAGACCGACCAGAAAGATGAGGCAGCCAGACCGAGAGTTAAGTCCATACTTTCAAAGTTGTCTAAAAATGCAGAGCTAAGTGACGATTACAGAATTACAACTGAGACCACACAGACAAGACTCAAGAAATCGCCTAACACCTCAGCAGGCCCTGGTGGCATCCAGTATGCTGATATGCTGCAGATGTCAGAGGTCGATATGTCAGAACTGGCAAGAGTCCAACGTCAGCATCAGAGGTAGTCAAATCAGAGACAAGTGGCTACATTACCATTACCAAAACCAAATAAAGACCATTCTCTGTGGCTACAGAATCATTACTTTGCACACACAAAAAAAAAAAAAAAAAAAAAAAACTACGAGCAAGCTTCTGGAGAAAATTGTAGCATGTAGACTCGCTGATGACTTGGAAAAGCATGACAGGTTACCATCCACACTTGGGGGATACAGACGAAACAAAGAGACATGGTTCAATGCAGCAGTCTTCGCCTGTGAAGTCTATGAAGGTTTTCAGATAAGAGAAGAGACATGCGCAGCTACACTAGACTTAGAGGATGCGTAAAACAGAGTACCACTTGAATACTTGGTGCACATACTTCTCCAACTGAAAGTATCTCCCTTCATCACCCACTGGGTAGCCGCAGCACTTTTTCAGAGAGGGGTAATACCCAGGTGTGATTGTTGGTCCTCAGAACCGATAACCATCAGCCCAGGATTGCCTCAAAGTTCTCCGCTGTCTCCAGTTCTATTCAACGTGTACACAGTGCTGATAACTGAACAGCAGTTGCATGGAAGTGGCAGGACCTTGTCATTTGCTGATGACCTCTTAGTATCTCGACATGAAAGAGATCATCAAGAGGTTGCCAAGTCAATGCAAAGTGAACTTAATCGCATCTCCTCCTGGTGTGTAGATTCTAATGCTCTTGTCAACCCTTCGAGGGCCTCAGTAACGTGGTTCTCCATGAACACGCATATAGTGAAGGCAGACTTACCAGCAGTGGAAAGTAGCGAGGAAATTTTGATGAGAACAAATCTGATGACATTCTTTGGAGTGAGGTTTGATTGCAGCCTATCCTTCAAAGAACATGTTAAACAAGTCATAACAAAAAGCACGCAAAGTCCTGTCAGCAATGAGGGTCCTGGCCGCCACTAACACTGAGCAGAGACTGCTTCTGCTTCTGCTTCTGTTCTAATCAGTTGTACTTTCTCCCATCGAATATGCTCTTGTCATCCTCATTGTCAGCGATACTCAAACTGAAAGACTTGAGAAGGTGCAAAATGAAGCAATGCGCATTATTCTGTGGTGCACTGGAGCCTCTTCTGAGGCAATGAGGTACCTTCTTGACTTCCCTACCATGAACTACAGGGCTCGTGCTACCTTAAGATAAGCTCAGATCTGAAGTCCCCTTTGCACCACATGCTCTTCAATAAAAAGGGCAATAGGCTTAAAAGAGGCAAATCATGGCTGGGCAGGGCAGAGGATGACATCATGCAGGTTTGCAGCCTTACAGACATCCATCTAGGTGAGGAAGGATACCTGCGTCTAAAGCGCCCAATCTCACATTTTCCTGTGTCGTGACGCTCGATAGGAATTGTCAGGAGCAGAATCCAGCTTCTGTCAATACCGAGGTATGCGCGCTCATCAGTGACAAGTTAGATGAGACAGATGTGGTGATTTTCACAGACGGGTCCGTTATACGAGGACATAAGAGTGCATGGGCATTTACAGCTTGCTCTTCAGGCAGAACAGTTAAGGAAGCGAGAAAACTAAGTGGAACCACATGGGGTGCTAGCGGGAAAATACTTAGAAAAGTTTACCAACAAAGTGTTCGACCACATCTTGAATACGGATCAACAGCATGGAGTTCGGCATCAAAAACCACATTGCAAGAATTAGACAAAGTGCAAAATCAAGCACTCAGAGTTACCACAGGCAGTATGAAATCAACACCTATAGCTGTGATGGAGAAAATGGGGATGACCCAAGCACTAAGTGAACGCAGAGACACCAAGATGCTTTTACAAGCAGAAAAGTTTCTTAGTATGCCCAGTCACCCTATGAATGAAAGATTCAAAAATTTAGCTTTGGGACGACTAAAGAGAAGTAGTTTTATCCACCAGGCCAAACGGCTCGGCAGACAAACCACTGATTTACCTGCAACTGATAGATCCTTAAATGCTGTCCCAGAACGGACCCCTGGAGAGAGGAGTACAAGTTTCCAATACACATCAAGACTGAAGTGAAAGGGGTATTTGACAAGGAAGAACAAAACAGTGTGCAGCGCAAAACAGCCACCCTCAGTTGATGATGAATACCCGCAGAACCTTTGGGTCCGTGTTTACACAGATGGGTCAGCAGAAAGCGCAGTCAGAAACGGATGTGCGGGAGTGTACATTGAGTATTCTAATAATACCAGGGATACAGCCAAATTAACAACGGGAAAGCACTGTCACAACTATGATGCAGAAGTTCAAGCCATCAAGATAGCGGTAGAGAAACTACTAAATACAGGGTATTTTTCACAACCAGTGGTATTCCTGACAGATGCAAAAGCAGTACTTCAGTCACTCCAGTCTGGAAAATTACCAAGCATACGGACACTATTATCCGAACTAGGCAACCGCTGTAAATTAGTAATGCAGTGGATACCTTCCCACTGTGGAGTTCCCGGAAACGAAAAAGCTGATAAACTAGCTAAGGAAGGTGCAACTGAAGAACAACCTGACATACCAGTCTCTTATCAACAGAAGAAGAGAATGATCAAATCAATCAGAATTCCACCGAAACTGGCACAAGATGATTACCATATTATGGACAGACCAGAGCAAGTTATTATCCTTCGCCTTAGAACAGGGCACAATAGACTTCGCTCCCACATGTACAACAAATTTAAGATTGGCCAATCGGCCATGTGTACTTGTGGACTGGCACCTGAAACAACAGATCACATCCTTCAAGACTGTCCCATATTCAACGCTTTCAGGCAAAACATTTGGCCAAAAGAGACACTTGTGGAAGTTAAACTTTACGGGCCGCTTAGTGAATTACAAAAGACAGTGAAATTCATGCAAGAGACGGCTTTGCAGATATAGATAATTTATTTCATGCGAACGAAAGAAGAAGAAGAAGTTAAGGAAGCTAGCGGTGCCTTCTCCATGACCACCAGCAGCATGACGATGGAGGTGATGGCGGTGACACAAGCTTTCGTGTGGCTGGGATCACAGGACTATTCCCGCGTGTGTGTGTTGAGTGATTCTTTGAGCATGATCGGCGGTTCAAGGCAGGCTGGCTACGCAGACAGTGGTTTGAATCATTGCAAAACTCTCCTGTGTGTGCAGTCACCTTCATATTTGTCCCAGGGTATGCAGGCGTTGTTGATAATGAAAGAGCTGATAAGACTGGCAGGTGCTGCATTAATTGAAGATGGCCCATTAATTGAAGATGGCCGGCCCATGGATCACGCAGACATTGTCTTTGCTCTTAGAGAGATATGACGTTCTGAGGATTTTGGAAGCAACGTGTCCACATCACTTCTAAGAATATGCGAATTGGGAGTAAAGATCGGCACAGCCAAGCACGAAAAGCACACCGGACGCACACGAAATCTTGTTAACCAACATAGGACTGGTACTATTAACAGCACGACGCTGATGAATATGTTGAGAGGGGAATCTGAGCACCTATGGATGTGTCCGGAGTGCTGTGAAGATAATCTAACTCATAACTGTTCATGTAGTGGGTATATTCTTTTCACCGCAAAAATGGAGCCCCGGGTTCGCAAGGGTTGCCAGCAGTGTTGCCACTTTTCTTTGACAAAAAATATCCAAAACGGTGTCAAAAAATATCTAAAAAGATCTAAATCTGCGTGGAAAAGATCTAGAAAAAACATCCGAATTTAAAAAGTCAAAAATTACATAGCTTTTGTTATGACTTACCCTACATAATCATGTCCTCACCTTCACTGATGTCTGCCTCACAAGATCCACAGGATAAACTTAGCTTGGATAATGAAGTTGAAGCTTCAGATCCAAAATGAGCCAGGTATGCTTTAGTTGTTCTAATTTCTTTATAAGTGGAACAATAGGCTTATTTCTCTAGTCTCATCAGGCCGAATTTTAATGGCACGATAGCATTTAAGAGGTCAAATTTCATGCTGTTTTTTAGGTTAGATTTGATATAATTCCTAGCACTGAAAACTCTTTCTACGTCAGCATTTGAGTGGGGTAGTATCATGGCAGACATGGCACTTTAAAGAGCTTACAGAATGGACTGTTTGATGAGGCATCTTTAAATTGTCTCACTTCACTCCAAAACGCTTTAGTTTCTGTTTTGTTTGTCCATTCAGCTAACTTTATTTTGGTTAACTGATAATCTGCTTCCGCGACACTATTATCAGTAGCCCCTAAAAATTTCATAACTTTACAATATTTAGGTATGAACTTTATTGGCTGAAGTATGTTGCTCACAGAAAAAAGTGAAATATTTTTCAAAACATCTAGATTTTCAGGAAGTCTCTGCTTCAACTGCTTCAATAATGAGATAAGGAAATCTTGACAGCGTTTTCTCAAGTTGTTCTCTTCATTCTCTGTTAACAGTCCTTTTGTTTTTAAATCATCAATTTTTGATTCGATTTAATATCCAAGGTGTGGCTTAGGAGCCAAATAGCTCTCTAAAGTGCAAGTGAGCAAATCAGCTTTAAAAGTTGGCAACACCAGTCTATTACCGAGTGATATAGCAAGGCGAGATCATCAAGTAATTTAACTTTATCAACAAGTTTAGATTCGAACAGTTTATTAACTTTTTCGCACTTCCATTAGAATAGGTTATAAAAAGAGAAAGAATGACAAATTTTTTTCATTACTGTACATTCCATATAGTATTTCAGCTGTGTAGCACTTTTCACTTTGTCTTGTTATTTCAAAGTGTGTCTTCAACTTCAGCCATTGCTTCATAATTCTTTCAACAGCTGGGTAAATTGATAACCATCTAGTTTTGCAATCTGACAGAATTGTCGGTGGTGTGGAACCATCATTCAAGGCTGTATATAATGTATTGTATTGCTGTTGTCTGACAAATGATTTGGAAAACCAGTAAAGTGTTTCAGCAATAAGGTATTCCAAATTCCTTGGTAAATATTTAAATGAAGCATGTGATAATGCTAGCTGCAATGAATGACGCATACATTTTATAAGTATTAACGATGGGTTAGCTTCCTTCAACTTGAAATAAACGCCATTGTTTTTCCAACCACCACTGAGGCATTATCAGTACCAATTACAGCCAAATTCTTCAAGCCTAACTGTTTGCTGATTAAAAGGTCCTTCAGTTCCTAAACTATACTTTCTACATCACACTTTTCAAATTGAACTAGCCCAAGATTTTTTACAAATCGATCAAATGGTCACAGTTTGAAATTGCGCAGTGACAAATTTAAAAAACATTGCGACTGATACTTCAACTTTTGATGATTCATTTATCAGTATAGTTCTGAAAACAGATGTCAGCGGTGTAATATCTTCAAATGAAACTGCAGTTTTATGCTTTTTTAGTCTCTGCATGACTCTTTGAGTTTTGTATTTTCGCTTTAATTTCACACTTGCAGTACTTACAACAAGCTTTGGTCATATCACCAATTTTTAATTTTGTCATCATGCAACCACTCTTTCCAATTTTTTTGCTCATACTTTACTTTTGGCATGTTGAAAGGTTTTTTCAAAGTGAAAGCCACATAAGAAGGTGAGCAATTATTTTTTAAAAATCACATGAAAAAGAAACGCAAAGTCAGCATAGTGAGGATACGGTTGAAACAAAGTTTGTATGATTTACGCGCCTTTTTATTAATCAGTACCGGGACTGCTAGATATTTGTGCGTTAACCCCCGTGAGAATTCAAAGTTCAAGTAATGGCAGTTGTTACAATGTACGTGCCAGACCAAAACAAAAATATTGTAGTAAATATTTTACACAGTAATTATTAAATTGACAATGAAAGGAAAAAAAAATCTATAAAATATCTAACTCCATATGAAAAGAATCTAGAAAAATATTTACGATCTAAACGTCAAAAACAATATCTAAATGCAATGAAAAAGATCTAAATTTGGATATAAAAGATCCAAAGTGGCAACACTGGTTGCTAGATGAAAAACTGAATTTTATGCCAAACCATTACCCAAAATATGCCAGAAAATTGCCAAATATTGTAACATTGAACTTACTTCACATCAAAAGCTCTAGATTGAATTCTTCACTGTCCTCCTCACTGGAACCAGTGGAAGATGCAGCATAAACCTTTTCGGATGTAAAATCTTTAAGCATTTTCTCAGATGGTATGAAGTCTTTGCAACATTTCTTTGATATAAATACCACTGAGGTATTTCTGACAGTAGAAAACCAATATTGGATGGCAGCTTGGCAATTGCACTACAAATGCAGAGTGCTAGTGAATGGCAGATACATCTGAGCTCTAATTCTAACAACTGCATCAAGAAAATCCAGTTGTATTTTGTTTCTTGCTTTTGATTTAGTTGAAGTTACAAGAGAGAATATTCTTTCAACTACAGCATTGCTAACGGGCATTATTAAGCAAGTAAGGGCGAAAGTGGCCAACTCTTTAAATGCCTGGTGTCGAAGTACGCCTATCCAAAAATCTTCACTGTTTGTAGGTAGTCCATCCTTCTTAAAAGTAGCTTCTTCTTTCCAGTTGACAACATTCAGTTTTCTGTACTGTTCTTCTATAATACTGATGTTGTTTTCTGCCAGGTGTAAAAATGGTAGCTCTGAAAACTGTGTCCTTGATATTTGATTTAAAACTGCCAAAGGGCTCAATTTTGACAGATTTTGAAATACATTCTCGGTGGGAAGTCTACACGTAATTTGATTGAGAGCTTCCTCTAGCACACACATGCATCTTTCTTTAACAATGTTTATTTCTATCTCAGCTTCAGTCCCGTTATTCTTATGTAGAAACGCATTACATTCCGTTAGGAATTTAATACCAAAGTCAACGTGATGAATATTTTTTTTTCTGCTCATTGACGTCATAAAGTCTGTTCTTAAGACTTTTCTGGTGCATGGATAATTCTTGGTGTAGTTCATGAGGATCAGCTTTTGTTTGTTGAAAAAGACTGTTCAGTCTTTCAAATTCTTGTACAATTGGTGTCGCAAACACAAAGTACAAATAATTATTGTGGTCTAACAGCATTTCTTTTAACAATCTTACTTTATATTTTGTGTCAAACGTTGTCTGGGCTAATTTAGCACATGTGAAATAAGCTTTCAATTCTTTCCAGTTTACCAACATATTGAACATAATCTTTCCACGCACAAGCCACCTAGTAGATGACAGTTTCTCAAATGGAAGAGAAGCAGTTCGTTCTGATTCAAACTCCGTAGATGTGTTCATCACTCTAAACAGTTCTTTATAGGCTTCTCATCTTAAATCACTATGACGAAACCACTGAGGTATTTCTGACAGTAGAAAACCAATATTGGATGGCAGCTTGGCAATTGCACTACAAATGCAGAGTGCTAGTGAATGGCAGATACATCTGAGCTGTACACAAAAAGGAGACACATCTTTAATTCTGGACCATACCGAGTTCTTCCACCCGATCATGTTTGAAGCGCCATCTGAGGCAAAAGCAATGCAATTTGTAAGACTCTGACCACACCTTTTGATTTCCTTATCAATCAAATTAAATATGTTTTCTCCTGTAGCCACTTGCAAGGAAATTAAAGCAAGAAATCCAGTAAATATTTCATTTTTCCTGTCACTGAAAAAACGAACAATAATGCACAAGTGCTTTTGAGTGGAAACGTCAGTAGACTCAACTATAATGATGGCATATTTCTTGTTCCGAAAATCCTCTATAAGGTCATCCTTAAGTGCAGGCCATATAATATTTTTTATTAAGCATGAACATTTAGTTCTATGCAACTGTATGTGCTCCAGTGTACTTCCCTGACCATGCGCTCTCATGATTTCACTTAGATGATCAATTGTGCGTATTGCACAATGGCCGGTCATCCTTACAGCAAGTTGCAATTTTGCTGCTTTAACTTTATCATTACTTTGCCTAGGAGTTATTGTTGTAATAAGCTGTGACTGGCTTTTTGACGGAGTTTTCATCCTGTGTTTTTCGGATTTTTCATGATTTGAAATGCTACTAATTCTTGGTGCAACAGTGCACTGACACAATTTACAATATGCTGCCTCTGATCCGTCTGAAGATCTTTTGAGCCATGCGTATGTTTTCTCCCAATTACTATTATACTTGCGATTGCTGTCATAAGATGCTTTCCATTTTTTGGATGACGTGGCCATTGGTAAAAGTGAAGTAATATTATTAAAAATATTATTAAAATATATCACAGATAGAACTATATCCTATATATTTTCTGTCCTCAAGTAGTTTATGAACAGTCTGAATCACGTGGTATCAGTGGTGGGTTTTCGTTTTATATCTCGCATTTATTCTAGTAAATTAACATAAATTACAGAGGTTTATCGCAGTCACGATCCTTTTAGGAGACAACAAAACAGTAAGAAGTGACGCGAATCTCCGTTAGTCTGTGCCAGGACATCACAACAAAGTCAAACTGAAATAAAGATTTTAACTGTAGGTCTACATTGCTTTTAGTAAATTTGCGTGTTTCTAAAAGAGGAACCATGAAGAAAATGTGAGCACATCTTGATAAGAAATGCCAGGAAAAACCCAAATATGCCAGAATATGCCAGTTCATTATCTTATGCCAGTTCAATTTCAAATATGCCAGATTTGTGGAATCTGGCATAAAAAATCCAATATGGCAACCCTGGGGTTCGCATCCAGCCCGAGGTGTCTGTCAGTGCGGTGGTGTGCGTTCACAGATAGATCATCGCCGTTCAGCTGTGCAACAGTGACGGTTTCAACTCGTAACGGAATAGTTCACTCATCTATGCGCGAGGACCCCCCCCCCCCTTTTTCCACCCCCAGCCACCACAAATTGGAGCTGCAGCCACGCTTTCTTATCTGACACTGCACGGCTGACAGACACATGATTTATTCACTTATTCAAGGCCGTCATCACAACTACCCTTACTTGCTCTGCCATCGTTCTCTTCCCCAGTTCGCGTTTGTGATCTGCCTGGCCTGGGGGCCTCACCATCAGATCTTTGAGTTTCATTTTTGGCTTCCCTGATGAGTTTCTTGGGATAGTAGTTTCCCGTTGCTTTCCACATCCACATGGCTTTAGACCATGTCCTCAGCCTTCAGCAACCTTTTCGATTGCTAGGGCAAGTGAGTGCCCTGCTCTGTGATGCTCCAGCTAACAGCAGAGGGTACCCCAGAGGTGTCCACTTATCCCGGCGCATACTCGGTCCCCATAGCCGCGTTGGCCACACCGCAGTGTGTTTACCATCCTCTACCGCGTGGAGGTGCAGTTGGAGTTTTCCCTTCACTGAGTCTTGAGACCAGAATGGTATTTCCCAAAACTCTCCAGTACTTTCAGAGGACCTTTAGAAACCACATACTACATTTTCCTGCCAACCCATAACCATTTGCGACTGACTTATTGACCTTTCTAACCTGTTGACTTTACCCCTGAAGAAGTTTTTAGGTGCCTATTTTTGCTTGGGAACAATTATTAACACCTTCAATTATGTTCATTAAAAGAAGAAAAGAAAAATATTGATATTACAAAACAAAAGCGATCAGCAGACAGGCAAGCGAGGTAATAGCAGACTTCGGCGAGAAAGTTAAATTGTAAGAGTTGTGATTCTTGAATTCACCTGATCCAGTCAGTAGGAAATTGTTCGTCAGTTGCCGGGCTGTTGGTCGGTTATCTTAGTGTCAGTCGGTGGCCTGGCTGTCAGTCGGTTATCTTAGTGTCAGTCGGTGGCCTGGCTGTCAGTCGGTTATGTTAGTGTCAGTAGGTGGCCTGGCTGTCAGTCGGTTATCTTAGTGTCAGTCGGTGGCCTGGCTGTCAGTCGGTTATCTTAGTGTCAGTCGGTGGCCTGGCTGTCAGTCGGTTATCTTAGTGTCAGTCGGTGGCCTGGCTGTCAGTCAGTGGCCTGGCTGTCAGTCAATGGCCTGGCTGTCAGTCGGTGGCCTGGCTGTCAGTCGGTGGCCTGGCTGTCAGTCGGTGGGCTAGCTGTCAGTCGGTGGCCTGGCTGTCGGTCGGTGGCCTGGCTGTCGGTCGGTGGCCTGGCTGTCGGTCGGTGGCCTGGCTGTCGGTCGGTGACTTGGCTGTCGGTCGGTGACTTGGTTGTTAGTCGGTGACTTCGCTGTCAGTCGGTTATCTTAGCGTCAGTCGGTGACCTGGCTGTCAGTCGGTGGCCTGGCTGTCAGTCGGTGGCCTGGCTGTCAGTCGGTGGCCTGGCTGTCAGTCGGTGGCCTGGCTGTCAGTCGGTGACTTCGCTGTCAGTCGGTTATCTTAGCGTCAGTCGGTGACCTGGCTGTCAGTCGGTGGCCTGGCTGTCAGTCGGTGGCATGGCCGTCGGTCCGTGGCCACGTGATCTATTCTACACAACTTTGTGATTTGAAAGACATGTGGTCGTGACAAGGAAAAGAACATTCGCCCTGTGATTCAAAAGAATATCATCATGCAATAACGGCCTCTGCTCCATCCACTGCCCCTCCTCTCCCATGGTTACAGTAAAAGGGAAACAAATAGGGTGGGGTGGGGGGGGGGGGGTCTCTTATCTTTTCGTCGAGAACCTGAAAATGACTGAAAGTTGCATCACAAGTGCCCATTCCTGCATGCCTGTTTCCGGCCAACTTGTTTGTGCCCTCACCCCTCCAAAGACCTGAATATATGTTTGTGTTCACTGTCGCATCCGAAGACCTGAATATATGCTTGTGTTTACTGTTGCATTCAAATACCTGAATATATGTTTGTGTTTACTGTCGCATTGGAGGACCTGAATATATGTTTGTGTTTAATGTCGCATTCGAAGACCTGAATATATGTTTGTGTTTACTATTGCATTCAAAGATCTGAATATATGTTTGTGTTTACTGTCGCATTCAAAGACCTGAATATATGTTTGTGTTGACTGTCGCATTCGCAGACATGAATACATGTTTGTGTTTACTGTTGCATTCAAAGACCTCAATATATGTTTGTGTTTACTGTCGCATTCAAAGACCTGAATACAGGTTTGTGTTTACTGTTGCATTCAAAGACCTGAATATATGTTTGTGTTTACTGTCGCATTGGAGGACCTGAATATATGTTTGTGTTTACTGTTGCATTCGAAGACCTGAATTTATGTTTGTGTTTACTGTCGCATTCAAAGACCTGAATATATGTTTGTGTTTAATGTTGCATTTGAAGACCTGAATATATGTTTGTGTTTACTGTCGCAATCAAAGACCTGAAAATATGTTTGTGTTTACTGTCGCATTCAAAGACCTGAATATATGTTTGTGTTTAATGTCGCTTTCAAAGCGCAATGTGCAGTTTCATTACCAGAATGTCCTACCTCTCCTCATTCTCCGTTTGTCGGTTTGTTGTGCAGCCGAAAGCTAACGGACGGAACGGACTTTCTACCCCACCAGGATATCACACAAGCGATAAACATCCGATGACACAAAGTGCCACCATGCGGATGAGGATCGCCGTGGAGAGGTCCCAGAAACCGCGTTCAGACATTTGGCCATATGTATGGCTTGCCTATATTGCGGGCCCTGGCAAAAGCCAGAGTAGGGCTTCAAAGGACAAAAAATTTCGTCCTAAAAAGGACGAATTTGGATGCTTAGTAATAAAAAAACTAACGAAAATGTCCGTATAGTTGAGTGGCTGACACGGTTTGCTGCCCGCTGGGCAGGTTTCACGAATATGTAATTCTCTCTCTCTCTCTCGCCTCTCTCTGTCTGTCTCTTTCTTTTTCTGTGTCTCTCTAATTAATAAATGCATGCACACAGCACACAAACTAGAAACACATATAAACTAGACACACACGGGCGCTTGCGCGCGCGCGCGCGCGCACACACACACAAATCACAGAGAATATAACAGAGACTAGACAGACACACACTCTGGATACAAAATCTAGACTTACAAACTAAACGCATAAACAAGCACACATACACAAATTAGACACACAGACAAACACACATACACTAACTAGAAACACAGCTTGCCAATTGCCAAATACTGTCTTTATTATACTACCTTTGTGGTGTAGGAAAGGGCGGGGTGGGGGGGGGGGAGGGTTGAGAGGGGGGGATGGTCTTTGTCTGAGGATTTATAGCCACATGGCTAAAAAAATCCCCAGCCTTGCAAAGAATTTGAACCCGGGTCTACCACTTGAGAGTCCAGACTTCTAACCGTTCGGCCAGACGCTGCACACAAACGTACAAACATATTTGTCCAGATATGGAGGGACACACTCAGCCATGCAATGAATCTTCTCAATGAATTATGTCCCTTGGGAAAGGGTTTCTCCGTAAACTGACATTTATGACCTCCCTTCTCCGGAAGTGGAGAAGATGTGAGGCCCCACGTGACAGGATATTGCTGCAATAGATCACATCTCATGGCCGCTTTAACAAACAGAATTTTATCAACCAGCTGATATTACATTTGTTATTTCATTGTTTTTATTGTTGCTGCTGCATGTGCGGTATTTCTAGCAGAGATGTGTAACCTGCCTTCGCTGACAGGGATACATCAGCCGGGGACTTTCACTTCATTCATGAATGTCCCCACCAAGAACCTCGAACATCGTCCCCTTGTGTGATGCCATTTTTAGTTATTTTGAAGCCCCACTCTGGCTTTGGCCGGGGCCTCTAAATGTAGCCGAGCTTTGAATATAGCCTAACGACTGAACGGGGTTTCTGGGACCTCTGCACGGATGATCCTCATCCGCATAGTGGCACTTTGTGTTGCCCGGTGTTTATCGCTTATGTGATGTCCTAATACCTACCTACAAAGAACGAGGTGGTCATATTTTAGTCCAGGTTTAGCTTTAGGAGCACCCAACTGTGTTCAAAGAGCACCCAACTGTTAGGCTGTAAGAACGCCCAAATGTGCTACAGGAGCACTCAACTGTTAGGCTGTAAGAACGCCCAAATGTGCTACAGGAGCACTCAACTGTTAGGCTGTAAGAACGCCCAAATGTGCTACAGGAGCACTCAACTGTTAGGCTGTAAGAACGCCCAAATGTGCTACAGGAGCACTCAACTGTTAGGCTGTAAGAACGCCCAAATGTGCTACAGGAGCACTCAACTGTTAGGCTGTAAAAACACCCAAATGTGCTACAGGAGCACTCAACTGTTAGGCTGTAAGAACACCCAAATGTGCTACAGGAGCACTCAATTGTTAGGCTGTAAGAACGCCCAAATGTGCTACAGGAGCACTCAACTGTTAGGCTGTAAGAACGCCCAAATGTGCTACAGGAGCACTCAACTGTTAGGCTGTAAGAACACCCAAATGTGCTACAGGAGCACTCAACTGTTAGGCTGTAAGAACGCCCAAATGTGCTACAGGAGCACTCAACTGTTAGGCTGTAAGAACGCCCAAATGTGCTACAGGAGCACTCAGATGTACTTAAGAGCAGCCTCATGTGCTTTAGAGAACCCAGCTTTGCTATAGGAACATCCAAATGTGCTCTAGTAGCACCCATCTGTGCTATAGGAACACCCAAATGTGTAATGAAATATTGGCAGAAAGGGGTTAAACGAATAAAGCATACATTTCAGAACAGCATAAAAGCACGCCTATCCCTCACTCGTTGGCATGACAGAAAACGGTGATTAGAAAGCTGGCCTGGCCAGCGATACAGAACATCTGCACGATGACCAGAGTTGAATTGAGTGCGGTTATCATGGTAAACCATGACATCTGACAGTGAAGGATGGAAACATACGATAGAGAGGGAGGTGAGCAACGCGATGCACTGTGACCAACTGAAGAGATACGTTCATCCAAACGTGACCAACAAAGACAGGTGACAGGGGAGTGATTGAGAAGGCACGCCAGAAAGAGCGGGAAAGCGAGGGGAAGTGAGTAGTCAGCGGCTGAAGGGGGAGCAGAAGGTCAGTTAGGACGGGACCGCTTGAGGGAACAGTTAGGACGGGACCGCTTGAGAGAACAGTTAGGACTGGACCGCTTGAGAGACCAGTCAGGAAAACTAGATATGTACTTCGTTTAGAAGTTATATATATTAAACTTGGAGTTGAGCTAAGAGAGTGATTAAGGAACTCATAGAGAGACATAATAATAGCCAGTAATAAGATAATGAAGTGTTCTTATAATATTGTTATTGAATGATTCATTCTGTTTGACTTGATAAGTTTATTAATAAATAAACCGCTGTGTAATTGTTACATCACTGGCCTTGTTCTTGAGTACGATTGAAGAGAGCTACGAACTGTATCCATTCACCTTGGCCGAACTAGGCACATCTATTTCTTGGGGGATGTGAAGGCACGACTGTGCCACAAATGTACTGTAGTAGCACCCATCTGTGCTGCAGGAACACGCAAACGTGCTGTAGGAACACCCGGCTGTGCTGTAGGAACACCCAAATGTGCTGTAGGACCAGCTGTGCCACAGGAACACCCAAATGTACTGTCGCTTGTATCTTTGTCTTGCGTAGCTATCGTATATCTGTCTGTGTGTGTTTCATATATGTATTTTTATATTTATGGCACTTTCAATTTATGGGGGTGTTCACATTTCTGATTCTGTATAGGCGTGTTTGTGCAACTGTGTATATGCGTGACTCTCTTATACTTCCTCACTCTCTTTCTTTCTCTCTCACACACTTCCCCACTTTCTCTCTTTCGTTTTACTCTTTCACTTACACACTCTCTCCTTCTTTCTTTCACACATTCTCTCTCTGTCACACACTCACAAATACATACAACATACACTGCCAATAACATTTATACAGTGAACTTTGACAAATGAGCATATTATGACATTTAACATGCAACTGCTGTGTGACAGACCCATGCTCGGAAGGGCTGAATCTAAGACATAGAATCCCGTGTGTATGATGAGCAAGTGTTCGGGATGACTGATTGTAAGACATATAATCCCGTGTGTATGATGAGCAAGTGTTCGGGATGACTGATTTGATTGTAGGACAGTTCTGATCCTGTTAAAATTAAGTCGGTTCATACTTTGTCCTCACAATCTACACATCTGTCTGTACATGTCCGTGTGTATTTGTCCTCACAATCTACACATCTGTCTGTACATGTCCGTGTGTATTTGTCCTCACAATCTACATATCTGTCTGTACATGTCCGTGTGTATTTGTCCTCCCAATCTACACATCTGTCTGTACATGTCCGTGTGTATTTGTCCTCAGAATCTACACATTTGTCTGTACATGTCCGTGTGTATTTGTCCTCACAATCTACACATCTGTCTGTACATGTCCGTGTGTATCTGTCCTCACAATCTACACATTTGTCTGTACATGTCCGTGTATATTTGTCCTCACAATCTACACATCTGTCTGTACATGTCCGTGTGTATTTGTCTCCACAATCTACACATCTTTCTGTACATGTCCGTGTGTATTTGTCCTCACAGTCTATATATCTGTCTGTACATGTCCGTGTGTATTTGTCCTCACAATCTACACATCTGTCTGTACATGTCCGTGTGTATTTGTCATCACAGTCTACATATATGTCTGTACATGTCCGTGTGTATTTGTCCTCACAATCTACACATCTGTCTGTACATGTCCGTGTGTATTTGTCCTCACAATCTACACATCTGTCTGGACATGTCCGTGTGTATTTGTCCTCACAATCTACACATCTGTCTGGACATGTCCGTGTGTATTTGTCCTCACAATCTACACATCTGTCTGGACATGTCCGTGTGTATTTGTCCTCACAATCTACACATCTGTCTGTACATGTCCGTGTGTATTTGTATGATATGTCTATGAGCATGCGTGCGTATGTATGTGTATTGTTGTGTTTATCTGAAGCCAGTCATTTCTCTGGAGTTTGTATGTCACGTCTGCACCGACACTTTTGGCGCACAAACAAAAGACGCCGTGTGAACTTGACAGATTGTAGAATGTTCCAGAAAACAAACTGCGGGTTGAAAGTGGCTTTGATGTGAAGTGTTGGGTGCACGGTGCCATCATAAAGCACACGCCACCGGGCTAGTTATCTCCGTCCTCCTCTCCATCCTTGTCTCCCTTACTTCATACTGGTTACTGATCCCGCCTAGTCGGCGCACACCGCGCACACACCGCGCACATGGATTGGATGTCATTTGCAGAGTAAACATTTGTGAATTGCCTGATAGTTTTCTTTGCAGTAATATGTGTGCAAATATTTTCGGCATCAATATCCGCCTCTGACTATCACTGGCTGATGCAGGTTGCAGAAAGTACACAGTCTTTTTCTGGTAGGTTTTGGCTGGCATTTCTTTTATGTTTGCGGAGATAACCGTTGACAAGTACTTCTGTCTGGAAATAACAATGGAGTGAGTGACGTCCAACCTTGCTGGGACCTCAAACAAGAGATGAACACTCGGTGACACAAAATGCCACCATTCGGATGAGAACCCCAGTGACGTCCAACCTAGCTGGGACCTCAAACAAGAGATGAACACTTGGTGACACAAAATGCCACCATTCGGATGAGAACCCCAGATTTGATTAGGTTTTGTTTGGGCCCCTTAGAACAGCTGGATCCGGGTGGAGCTGTGAAACGACAGAAAATTGCGTTGTGGGGACATCACATGTCCTGCTGGTGTCTGGTTGGTTGGTCAGTGTGGGGACATCAAATGACCTGCTGGTGTCTGGTTGGTTGGTTGGTCAGTGTGGGGACATCAAATGACCTGCTGGTGTCTGTTTGGTTGGTCAGTGTGGGGACATCAAATGACCTGCTGGTGTCTGGTTGGTTGGTCAGTGTGGGGACATCAAATGACCTGCTGGTGTCTGGTTGGTTGGTCAGTGTGTGGACATCAAATGACCTGCTGGTGTCTGGTTGGTTGGTCAGTGTGGGGACATCAAATGTCCTGCTGGTGTCTGGTTGGTTGGTTGGTTGGTCAGTGTGGGGACATCAAATGACCTGCTGGTGTCTGGTTAGTTGGTCAGTGTGGGGACATCAAATGACCTGCTGGTGTCTGGTTGGTTGGTCAGTATGGGGACATCAAATGACCTGCTGGTGTCTGGTTGGTTGGTCAGTGTGGGGCATCAAATGACCTGCTGGTGTCTGGTTGGTTGGTTGGTTGGTTGGTTGGTCAGTGTGGGGACATCACATGACCTGCTGGTGTCTGGTTGGTTGGTTGGTCAGTGTGGGGACATCAAATGACCTGCTGGTGTCTGGTTGGCTGGTCAGTGTGGGGACATCAAATGACCTGCTGGTGTCTGTTTGGTTGGTTGGTCAGTGTGGGGACATCAAATGTCCTGCTGGTGTCTGGTTGGTTGGTTGGTTGGTTGGTCAGTGTGGGGACATCAAATGACCTGCTGGTGTCTGGTTAGTTGGTCAGTGTGGGGACATCAAATGACCTGCTGGTGTCTGTTTGGTTGGTCAGTGTGGGGACATCAAATGTCCTGCTGGTGTCTGGTTGGTTGGTCAGTGTGGGGACATCAAATGTCCTGCTGATGTCTGGTTGGCTGGTCAGTGTGGGGACATCAAATGACCTGCTGGTGTCTGGTTGGTTGGTTGGTCAGTGTGTGGACATCACATGACCTGCTCGTGTCTGGTTGGTTGGTTGGTCAGTGTGGGGACATCACATGACCTGCTGGTGTCTGTTTGGTTGGTCAGTGTGGGGACATCAAATGTCCTGCTGGTGTCTGGTTGGCTGGTCAGTGTGGGGACATCAAATGACCTGCTGGTGTCTGGTTGGTTGGTTGGTCAGTGTGTGGACATCACATGACCTGCTCGTGTCTGGTTGGTTGGTTGGTCAGTGTGGGGACATCACATGACCTGCTGGTGTCTGTTTGGTTGGTCAGTGTGGGGACATCAAATGTCCTGCTGGTGTCTGGTTGGTTGGTCAGTGTGGGGACATCACATGACCTGCTGGTGTCTGTTTGGTTGGTCAGTGTGGGGACACCAAATGTCCTGCTGGTGTCTGGTTGGTTGGTCAGTGTGGGGACATCAAATGTCCTGCTGATGTCTGGTTGGCTGGTCAGTGTGGGGACATCAAATGACCTGCTGGTGTCTGGTTGGTTGGTTGGTCAGTGTGTGGACATCACATGACCTGCTCGTGTCTGGTTGGTTGGTTGGTCAGTGTGGGGACATCACATGACCTGCTGGTGTCTGTTTGGTTGGTCAGTGTGGGGACATCAAATGTCCTGCTGGTGTCTGGTTGGCTGGTCAGTGTGGGGACATCAAATGACCTGCTGGTGTCTGGTTGGTTGGTTGGTCAGTGTGTGGACATCACATGACCTGCTGGTGTCTGTTTGGTTGGTCAGTGTGGGGACATCAAATGTCCTGCTCGTGTCTGTGTCTGACCTCGACCGTGGACAGGAGAAAGGCGATGGATAACGGGTGTGTCTATTTTGTAAATGTTAATAGAGGAGATAATTGCCACAGAAACCCCACATAAGGCAACACTGTTCTACATATTTATTTATATTCTCGGTCCCTAACGCCCACATAAAGCAACACTGTTCTACATGTTTATTTATATTCTCAGTCTCTAACGCCCACATAAGGCAACACTGTTCTACATATTAATGAATATTCTCGGTCCCTAACGCCCACACACAACAACACTGTTATATATGTTTATCGTCCAATGAATCAGTTACTGAAGCCATTGTCCAGTGAGTCCGTTACTGAAGTAAGTCATCGTCCAGTAAATCATTTACTAAAGCCATCGTCTAGTGAAATGGTTACTGAAGCAAGTCATCGTCCAGTGAATCAGTTACTGAAGTCATCGTCCAGTGAATCAGTTACTGAAGTCATCGTCCAGTGAATCAGTTACTGAAGTCATCGGCTATTGAATCAGTTACTGAAATCCTAGTCCGGTGAATCAGTTACTGAAGTCATCGTCCAGTCAACAAATTACTGAAGACATCGTCCAGTGAACAAATTACTGAAGCCATCGTCAAGTAAATCAGTTACTGAAGCCATCGTCAAGTAAATCAGTTACAGAAGTCATCGTCCAGTGAACAAGTTACTAAAGCCATCGTCCATTGAAACAGTTACTGAAGTTATCGTCCGGTGAATCAGTTACTGAAGTCATCGTCCAGTGAACAGGTTACTGAAGCCATCGTACAGTTAACAAGTTACTGAAGCCAACGTCCGGTGAAATAGTTACTGAAGTCATCGTCCAGTGAATCAGTTACTGAAGTCATCGTCTAGTGAATCAGTTACTGAAGCCATCGTCCAGTGAATCAGTTACTGAAGTCATCGTCTATTGAATCAGTTACTGAAGTCATCGTCTATTAAATCAGTTACTGAAGTCATCATCTATTGAATCAGTTACTGATGTCATCGTCCGGTGAATCAGTTAATGAAGTCATCGTTAGGTGAACAAATTACTGAAGCCATCGTCCGGTGAATCAGTTACTGAAGCCATCATCAAGTAAATCAGTTACTGAAGTCATCGTCCAGTGAACAAATTACTGAAGCCCTCGTCAAGTAAATCAGTTACAGAAGTCATCGTCCAGTGAACAAATTACTGAAGCCATCGTCAAGTAAATCAGTTACAGAAGTCATCGTCCAGTGAACAAGTTACTGAAGCCATCGTCCAGTGAACAAGTTACTGAAGCCATCGTCCAGTGAAAAAGTTACTGAAGTCATCGTCCAGTGAATCAGTTACTGTAGCCATCGCCTATTGAATCAGTTACTGAAGTCATCGTCTATTGAGTCAGTTACTGAAGTCATCGTCCAGTGAACAAGTTACTGAAGCCATCGTCCAGTGAAAAAGTTACTGACTCTCATCGTCCGGTGAATCAATTACTGAAGTCATGGTCCAGTGAACAAATTACTGAAGCCATCGTCCAGTTAACAAGTTACTGAAGAAATCGTCCAGTGAAAAAGTTACTGAAGTTATCGTCTAGTGAATCAGTTACTGAAGTCATCGTCCAGTGAACAAGCTAGTGAAGCCATCGTACAGTGAACAAGTTACTGAAGCCATCGCCAAGTGAAAAAGTTACTGAAGTTATCGTCCAGTGAATCAGTTAATGAAGTCATCGTCCAGTAAATTAGTCACTGAAGCCATCGTCCAGTGAATCAGTTACTAAAGTCATCGTCTATTGAATCAGTTACTGAAGTCATCGCCTATTGAATCAGTTACTGAAGTCATCGTCTATTAAATCAGTTACTGAAGTCATCGTCTATTGAATCAGTTACTGAAGTCATCGTCCGGTGAATCAGTTACTGAAGTCATCGTTATGTGAACTAATTACTGAAGCCATAGTCCGGTGAATCTGTTACTGTAGTCATCGTCCGGTGAATCAGTTACTGAAGCCATTGTCCAGTGAACAAATTACTGAAGCCATCGTCAAGAAAATCAGTTACAAAAGTCATCGTACAGTGAACAAATTACTGAAGCCATCGTCAAGTAAATCAGTTACAGAAGTCATCGTCCAGTGAATCAGTTACTGAAGCCATCGTCCAGTGAAAAAGGTACTGAAGTCATAGTCCAGTGAATCAGTTACTGAAGTCCTCGTCCAGTGAATCAGTTACTGAAGTCATCGTCCAGTGAACAAGTTACTGAAGCAATCGTCTAGTGAAAAAGTTACTGACTCATATCGTCCGGTGAATCAGTTACTGAAGTCATGGTCCAGTGAACAAATTACTGAAGCCATCGTCCGGTGAATCAGTTACTGAAGCCATCGTCCGGTGAATCAGTTACTGAAGCCATCGTCCAGTGAACAAGTTAGTGAAGCCATCGTCCAGTGAACAAGTTACTGAAGCCATCGTCCAGTGAACAAGTTACTGAAGCCATTGTCCAGTGAATCAGTTACTGAAGTCATCGTCTATTGAATCAGTTACTGAAGTCATCGTCTATTGAATCAGTTACTGAAGTTATCGTCTATTGAATCAGTTACTGAAATCATCGTCCAGTGAACAAATTACTGAAGCTATCGTCCGGTGAATCAGCTACTGAAGTCATCGTTCAGTGAATCAGTAACTGAAGTCATCGTCCAGTGAACAAGTTACTGAAGCCATCGTCTGGTGAATCAGTTACTAAAGCCATCGTCAAGTAAATCAGTTACTGAAGTCATCGTCAAGTAAATCAGTTACTGAAGTCATGGTCCAGTGAACAAATTACTGAAGCCATCGTTAAGTAAATCAGTTACAGAAGTCATCGTCTAGTGAACAAGTTACTGAAGCCATCGTCCAGTGAACAAGTTACTGAGCCATCGTGCAGTGAAAAAGTTACTGAAGTCATCGTCTGGTGAATCAGTTACTGAAGTCATCGTCCAGTGAACAAGTTACTGAAGCCATCGTACAGTGAACAAGTTACTGAATCCATCGTCTAGTAAAAAAGTTACTGAAGTCATCGTCCAATGAATCAGTTACTAAAGTCATCGTCCAGTGAATCAGATACTGAAGTCATCGTAGAGTGAACAAGTTACTGAAGCCATCGTCCAGTGAAAAAGTTACTGACTGTCATTGTCCGGTGAATCAGTTACTGAAATCATGGTCCAGTGAACAAGTTACTGAAGCCATCGCCCAGTAAAAAAAGTTACGGAAGCCATCCTCCGGTGAATCAGTTACTGAAGCCATCGTCCAGTGAACAAGTTACTGAAGCCATCGTCTATTGAACAAGTTACTGAAGTCATTGTCCAGTGAATAAGTTACTGAAGTCATCGTCCGGTGAAAAAGTAACTGAAGCCATCTTCCAGTGAACAAATTACTTAAGCCATTTTCAAGTAAATCAGTTACTGAAGTCATCGTCCAGTGAAAAAGTTACTAAAGCCATCGTCCAGTGAATCAGTTACTGAAGCCATCGTCAAGTAAATCAGTTACTGAAGCCACCGTTCAGTGAATCAGTTAATCATGCAATCTTCTAGTAGTTCAATTACTGTAGCCATCAGGGTCCACTTCGAGATGAAAGAGTGACGGTGCAAGATGTTAGGCCTATAAGATGTATAGTAGGTGCTGACCTGGGTGCCTGTCATCACCTTCATGGCTGCTAGGTCATGCTTGCACACCCCAAGAATCCTTTTACGTGACTCCTATGACTGTGATGATGATGATGTATGTGTGTGTGTGTGTGTGCGAGCGAGCGCGCGCGCGCGTGTGTGTGTGTGCGAGCGTGTGTGTGTGTGTGTGTGTATGTGCGATCGCGTGTGTGTGTGTGCGTGCGCGCGCGCGTGTGTGAGTGCAAGCGCGTATGTGTGTGTGCGTGCGCGCGTATGTGTGTGTGTGTGTGAGAGAGAGAGAGAGAGAGAGAGAGAGAGAGTTAATCCATCTACGGTTAATGTCCAGTTGGAGATCAAGTGTCCCAAGATGCTCCATCTCACTGTAGGTATCAGGTGAAACCAGTTCAAGCAGCTTTCCGCCCTTCTCTTGCCCACCTTCTTCCCATTTGTGTGAAATACGCTCCCCGCTGCTGCTCACGCGCGTATTGTGTGTGAGAGTGAGTGTGTGTTTGCACGTGTAAGTTTGTGTTGTGTGTGTGTGTGTGTGTGCGTGTGTGTTTGTAAATGTGTTATTTGTGCACTATTCTAAAACAACTCACTCCCCATGTTTTCCACCCATGTGCACGCGACATGTAAATGAGCAGCTAGTCAACGATCAGAAGCCGGTGCGGTAGTAGCTCGGTGATCAATGCGTCACCAGAAGCCGGTGCGGTAGTAGCTCGGTGATCAATGCGTCACCGGAAGCCGGTGCGGTAGTTTGTGGATGATGAATGGACAAACAGGCACTTTGAAGTGTGGTTTGATATGTCGGGGGATATCGAGCACAACATTTATGATTGCACTGGTGGAAACATGCACTCGCCGGCTGCAGGACACTTAGAGTACTTTTCCTGAAGTTTCTCAACCATTTAACCACTTCTTAACAATCAAGATATATAGTCACGCCACAGCAACACATTTCCCGTCGCCTCCGTGACACACCCACACACACACAAGCTTTGACAGATCCATCCTACTGTTATACAATACAACAGATCCTTCATAGGGATATACACTACAACAGATTCATCATAGGACTGTACACTACAACAGATCCATCATAGGTTTGACTTCCGGTTAAAATGGACGCTAGACAGCGACGCTGTTCGAAGCAGAGGCAAATTTTTTGCTTCTGCCGGACGGTGGCCGAAGTATTTTTGCTCCATTTGTAGACTGGATATAGTTTCGTCGCCCAGCTTCTGAGTTGAATGCATGGCGTGACACTGTGAGCTGCGGATTGCATTTGAAATGTATTTTCGACTGTGACCAACGTGGTGGTGTGAATTGTAGATTCAGTAAATGGCGTGATGCCTGTCGTGCAATGTTGGCGGTGCCCGTATCTGGTTAAAATTGATCGCGTGGACAACTGCTAGACTGTTGGCGACAAGTTCTGCCATCATCAATGATAAACGGCATTTCTAATGTCGGACTGTTTGTGTTAGCACTTCGGATGGCTACCGTATGCTTTAATGCGAGTGTATGCTAGATTTGCTGAGACAGTTGTCTGTCAATCTTTCCCAAAGGTACTGTGATAAACATTCTGAGTGTTTTTCGTTGGCACAGGAGCGGAGCAAAGATGGGGCGACCCGTTGCTATGAAGCTGAAACTAAGACTACCAGACTACCAGACATACACTACAACAGATCCAGCATAGGGATATACACTACAACAGATTCATCATAGGGATATACACTACAACAGATCCATTAAAGGGATGCACACTACAACAGATTCATCATAGGGATATACACTACAACAGATCCATTATAGGGGTATACACTACAACAGATTCATCATTGGGATATACACTACAACAGATCCATTATAGGGATATACACTACAACAGATCCATCATAGGGATATACACTACAACAGATCCATTATAGGGATATACACTACAACAGATCCATCATAGGGATATACACTACAACAGATCCATTATAGGACTGTACAGTACAACAGATTCCTCATAGGGATATACACTACAACAGATCCATTATAGGACTGTACAGTACAACAGATCCATCATAGGGATGTACACTACAACAGATCCATCATAGGGATATACACTACAACAGATTCATCATAGGGATATACACTACAACAGATCCATTATAGGACTTACAGTACAACAGATCCATCATAGGGATATACACTACAACAGATTCATCATAGGGATATACACTACAACAGATCCATCATAGGGAAATACACTACAACAGATCCATTATAGGGATATACACTACAACAGATCCATCATAGGCATATACACTACAACAGATCCATCATAGGGATATACACTACAACAGATTCATAATAGGGATATACACTACAACAGATCCATTATAGGGATGTACACTACAACAGATCCATCATAGGGATGCACACTACAACAGATCCATCATAGGACTGTACAGTACAGCATATCCACCACAGGGCCAAAACGTACAACAGATCCATCAAAGGACCAGACAGCTCAAATAAGAAGAAACTCCACAGGGGAGCATGTACAGCAGGAGTCTATCATCAGTAGAAGTAATCTCTCATCGACAAATGTTTCGGCCCACGAGCTCCTAGACATTTTCAGAGAGTGGGTGTCGCGTGCGGATATGCACTAGAACGCACCAGTACTGAGTGAGTTTGTTTGTTTTAGTATCCAGAAGCCATGAGTTGTTAACCCTTAGGCTCGGTATTATGTATATCGCAACCTTTCGGCCTTGATTCCATTTTAAATACCGTAAATCTGAGAGAAATGTGGTTTTTCTGCCCACCCCCGGGAGTGAACCCGGACCACAAGGAGTTCTTCATACGCTCACCGCGCAATCCGGTTTAGCCAACTACACTATAGAGACAGGCCTCCTGAGTGAGCAAATAGGACGTCAAAACAATACGTAATGTTGTTAAGGGATTGTTGTCAAAAGCATTCGATATTTACAGTCTGAAGGAGACAGACGTGTGGATCCTTGAGGATGCTTGACTCCGGGATGCCACTGAAAGCAGTCTTCGTATAAAGTTGGATCCTTGAGGACGCTCTACCCCGGGACTCTACTAGAAACATTAGCGAAAGCTGGTATTGTTTATTGCTCTCGGCAGGAAGCCGGTATACTTATACTACATTGTTCAGACTGCAGAAGAGAAGATCGACTTCCAAGGTCGGACTGAGATCGATGTGACTGTCCGAATTTCCAAGGTCGGACTGCGACCCATCGTTTGTAATGAAGTCAGTTAATGTACGAGCGGTTGCTTGTGTTGGCGTGTTTGGGTGAGTCTGGAGTTTTATTAATTGCAAATTTTCTCCTTCTGTTGATCATTGTGTATGTCAATACACCAATGTAACCTTTTAAGAGCGTTCATCGTTCAACTGCGTTTGGAAGCCTTTAACATTTATCATGTTCTGTCACACTTGGCCGATGGCATTGTAATTTGTTGGATACCGTATTGGTTACGTTAAAGACGATCTATTTCATTACTGGTACGCCACACATAACAATGAAGCCCTCGCGCGTCACAGTGGGTCCACCTTAGTTCATGAGACTCAGGGTTGATTTTCTCCTGCTGCACGTATTACAGGATGTTATAGGACAGGGAAAAGACGACTTGGTGACTTTGCAAAAGTTACTGTGAGATACGAAGTCGTCGCGGTAGCATAATTAGAGCAGTCATCCTAACTGGACGACCAAGTGGCAAGCTTACGTTTGGTTTACCGGACACATGTTGGACTTTGTTGGCAGATGGCAGAGGGACACCGGCAGATAATTTGGACACGATGGACTTTAAGGGATAAGACATTCTTTTCCACTAGACACCCGGACCAGCTCAACGAGGCCCGTCTCCCACGACGTTCCGTTGTGTCCAGAGCCAGCTCGAGGCCCTCTCAGCAACCTCGCCCAGTTGTTTTAGTGCTCGTTTGCGTTCATTTCCTCGTAAGCCTAGTTGTTTAATCCTATTGTACATTTAAGTGGAAACGAGACCTCTTGCACCTACCTCGACGGCGAAGATTCTTACTGTGTACGCTTCGTCTCTCCTCAGACCAGCCGCTAAGTCACTTTACTTCTCGAGCTTGTACATATGGCTTTCGTCCATTCGCGACTCATACGGCACGGTCAGCTCAATCAGGATGAGCTGATGTTTCTCCGCAGAGTGTAGGACTATGTCGGGCAGCGAATTGTGACATAATTTCTTATTGCACAAAAGTGAAACCTTTGTGAACATTCGCAAGCAACTGTAGTATGTGATGAAAGTTTTGCAGCTGATAGGAGTACAGTCAGTCGCTAGCATCAGAGACTCAACGAATTAGCAAGTGAAGACATGGAGCTACTTGACTGGCGTCCTGTCAAAGCCACCAAAGCAGAAATGTGCTGAGGACATTTGTTTCAACTGATAGGCCAATCACTACTCAACAGTTGGCCTCACAGTTCTCAGTCAGCAATGGTAGTACAAATGTAATTACAAAACTCTTGCTTCGACAATGCGCGCCGCCATACAGGTTTACATGTCTTCCTTCAGAGTAATCACATTGACCACCGATTACAAAGGAAATAGTTCCCAGCCCGCAAATTAACAATTACAAATCTATGGGACCTTGAAAGGTTTATCCAAGATGTCTTCCTCAGGAGAAGCTATCGGTGCATTTCACTGCTGAATTGGGTTGGCCACATCATTTTGTACTACCCCATGCGCCCTATATGCCCCGTTTGGCAGTCTGTGGTTTTCATAAGTTTGGTCCACTCAAAGATGTGTTCCGTGGGACAAGGTTGCAAGATGACGAAAAATAATTCATGCAGCGAAGAAATGGCTACAGTGCCAAGGCAAAATCTACCACTGCCATAAGAGACATGTACTTGTTTTGCGCTGGCATAAAGCCGTACAAGCTGACAGGGATGATTTTGAATAGTACCGATGTGTACATGATGTATCCATGGAAACTATGTATAAATTCCATGATTTTTTTTATAAACAGTTCCCGAGAAAAACGATGAAGTCAATATTATCTGAACCCTTTTCATTCCTCCACCTCCTTTCCCATGTACACCCCCCCCCCCCGCGTATTGTTTACAGCGAAGACGATAGTCTGATAACTGATCGATTTTCGGAATGTTTGGTTAACATTGAAAGCTGGTTTATCATCAATGTCATTCTAGATTTGGCTATCTCCATTGCCACTATCACAGGCATTTTCTTGTGCTGTTTTTTTTTTTTTTTGGTTTCATGTTCCCCGGACCGCCCTGACTTTATTTGATTTGATCAGTGCGATATCGTTTACCCTCGGTCAATAGCTCCTCTGTTTTTGAGTTGCATCTCAGTTTGGCGCCACTAAGGCCCTGTTATTTTATGTGAGCTCATCAATACATCAGCTTCTCTTTTGCTTCTTCCTCACTTGTCAATGATCTTCTTCTGTAGCACGATCGAATAGATGTATACTATACAATAGAGAACAAATAGATGTATACTATACAATAGAGAACAAATAGATGTATACTATACAATAGAGAACAAATAGATGTATACTATACAATAGAGAACAAATAGATGTATACTATACAATAGAGAACAAATAGATGTATACTATACAATAGAGAACAAATAGATGTATACTATACAATAGAGAACAAATAGATGTATACTATACAATAGAGAACAAATAGATGTATAATATACAATAGAGAACAAATAGATGTATAATATACAATAGAGAACAAATAGATGTATACTATACAATAGAGAACAAATAGATGTATAATATACAATAGAGAACAAATAGATGTATACTATACAATAGAGAACAAATAGATGTATACTATACAATAGAGAACAAATAGATGTATAATATACAATAGAGAACAAATAGATGTATAATATACAATAGAGAACAAATAGATGTATACTATACAATAGAGAACAAATAGATGTATACTATACAATAGAGAACAAATAGATGTATACTATACAATAGAGAACAAATAGATGTATAATATACAATAGAGAACAAATAGATGTATAATATACAATAGAGAACAAATAGATGTATACTATACAATAGAGAACAAATAGATGTATACTATACAATAGAGAACAAATAGATGTATACTATACAATAGAGAACAAATAGATGTATACTATACAATAGAGAACAAATAGATGTATACTATACAATAGAGAACAAATAGATGTATACTATACAATAGACAAATAGATGTATACTATACAATAGAGAACAAATAGATGTATACTATACAATAGAGAACAAATAGATGTATATACAATAGAGAACAAATAGATGTATAATATACAATAGAGAACAAATAGATGTATACTATACAATAGAGAACAAATAGATGTATACTATACAATAGAGAACAAATAGATGTATACTATACAATAGAGAACAAATAGATGTATACTATACAATAGAGAACAAATAGATGTATACTATACAATAGAGAACAAATAGATGTATAATATACAATAGAGAACAAATAGATGTATAATATACAATAGAGAACAAATAGATGTATACTATACAATAGAGATACAAATAGATGTATATAGATGTATACTAATAGAGAACAAATAGATGTATAATATACAATAGAGAACAAATAGATGTATAATATACAATAGAGAACAAATAGATGTATAATATAATATACAATAGAAAACAAATAGATGTATACTATACAATAGAGAACAAATAGATGTATACTATACAATAGAGAACAAATAGATGTATACTATACAATAGAGAACAAATAGATGTATACTATACAATAGACAATAAATTCGTGCAGACAGGAGGTAAATAGATTTGCTTCAGACTTATTTATTTAGTCTAATTTACTTCAGGATGTCGGGGGGAAAGGGGGGAGTGGGGGTGGGGGGTATATTTGTCTGTAAAAACAGTCGAAATTACAATTACTTTTATTTTTCTGCTGTTCAATCTTAGACCTTTGTTTTAACTTTCAATACACTTTCAATAACAGATCAATACACGAGCTGTGGACACGGCTGTAGCGGCGGAGAAACTGTGACGTGGAGATAACGGCAGAGGATCACAGATTGATCCAGGGAAAGGCCAGCTGGTTGAATCTGCACATTACGTCACGGATGAAGACAGTCTGGCGGAAGTGAGATGCATGGGCCGTATTGATGGCGGCCACTGCAGTAGGGGCAGGCTCGTTGAGTGGGTAGTTCGGGGAACACAGTTCAGGTGCAACTATCGTCAGCATCAGACCATAACAATCGTTCAGTAAAAATGTCATAGATAGTCCTCAACAACTGCCCACTTGACCTTGGTCACCACCGAGAAACCCCTTCGTGAGTTCTGTGTGGAAAAAAGCATCAGATCTACACAGCACAACTGATCATCTAAGACATGGGGAACACAGTGCTGATACTCTACACGTATCAGTGCAAATCTTCCAGTAGTATGAACATCCTATAATTATTGTTGCAGAGTTAACTTCTGGTGTTTCTCTACAACACTGTCTTCCAGCAACCTCATATGTCTGCACACTCTCTCATATGTCTGCACACTTTCTCATATGTCTGCACACTCTCTCATATATCTGCACGCTCTCTCATATGTCTGCACACTCTCTCATATGTCTGCACACTCTCTCATATGTTTGCACACTCTCTCATATGTCTGCACACTCTCTCATATGTCTGCACATTGCCTCATATTTCTGCACATTGCCTCATATGTCTGCACACTCTCTCATATGTCTGCACTCTCTCTCATATGTCTGCACACTCTCTCATATGTCTACACTCTCTCTCATATGTCCGCACACTCTCTCATATGTCTACACTCTCTCTCATATGTCTACACACTCTCTCATATGTCTACACTCTCTCTCATATGTCTGCACACTCTCTCATATGTCTGCACACTCTCTCATATGTCTGCACACTCTCTCATGTGTCTGCACATTGCCTCATATGTCTGCACACTCTCTCATATGTCTGCACATTGCCTCATATGTCTGCACACTCTCTCATATGTCTGCACACTCTCTCATATGTCTGCACACTCTCTCATATGTCTGCACTCTCTCTCATATGTCTACACTCTCTCATATGTCTACACACTCTCTCATATGTCTGCACTCTCTTTCATATGTCTGCACTCTCTCTCATATGTCTGCACTCTCTCTCATATGTCTGCACTCTCTCTCATATGTCTGCACTCTCTCATATGTCTGCACACTCTCTCATATGTCTGCACACTCTCTCATATGTCTGCACACTCTCTCATATGTCTGCACTCTATCTCATATGTCTGCACACTCTCTCATATGTCTGCACACTCTCTCATATGTCTACACTCTCTCATATGTCTGCACACTCTCTCATATGTCTACACTCTCTCATATGTCTGCACGCTCTCTCATATGTCTGCACACTCTCTCATATGTCCTCACACTCTCTCATATGTCTACTCTCTCTCATATGTCTGCACACTCTCTCATATGTCTTCACACTCTCTCATATGTCTGCACTCTCTCATATGTCTGCACACTCTCTCATATGTCTACACTCTCTCATATGTCTGCACTCTCTCTCATATGTCTGCACACTCTCTCATATGTCTTCACACTCTCTCATATGTCTACTCTCTCTCATATGTTTGCACTCTCTCTCATATGTCTGCACCCTCTCTCATATGTCTACACTCTCTCATATGTCTGCACACTCTCTCATATGTCTGCACACTCTCTCATATGTCTTCACACTCTCTCATATGTCTACACACTCTCTCATATGTCTGCACTCTCTCTCATATGTCTGCACACTCTCTCATATGTCTCCACACTCTCTTATATGTCTGCACTCTCTCTCATATGTCTGCACACTCTCTCATATGTCTGCACTCTCTCTCATATGTCTGCACACTCTCTCTCATATGTCTGCACACACTCTCATATGTCTGCACACTCTCTCATATGTCTGCCCTCTCTCTCTCTCATATGTCTGCACACACTCTTCATATGTCTGCACACACTCTCATATGTCTGCACTCTCTCTCATATGTCTACACTCTCTCTCATATGTCTGCACAGTCTCTCATATGTCTGCACTCTCTCTCATACTGACTCATTCATACTGTCTCGTATATCTTATCTTCACACTGTCTCGTATATTTTATCTTTACACTGTCTCGTATATCTTATCTTCATACTGACTCGTATATTTTATCTTCATACTGACTCGTATATCTTATCTTCACACTGACTCGTAAATCTTATCTTCACACTGACTCGTATATCTTATCTTCACACTGACTCGTAAATCTTATCTTCACAATGACTCGTATATCTTATCTTCACTCTGACTCGTATATCTTATCTTCACACTGACTCGTATATCTTATCTTCACACTGTTTCGTATATCTTATCTTTACATTGACTCGTATAACTTATCTTCACACTGACTAGTATATCTTTTATTTACACTGACTCGTATATCTTATCTTCATACTGACTCGTATATCTTATCTTCACAGTGACTCGTATATCTTATCTTCACAATGACTCGTATATCTTATCTTCACACTGTCTTGTATATCTTATCTTCACACTGACTCGTATATCTTATCTTTACATTGACTCGTATAACTTATCTTCACACTGACTAGTATATCTTTTATTTACACTGACTCGTATATCTTATCTTCATACTGACTCGTATATCTTATCTTCAGACTGTCTCGTATATCTTATCTTCACAGTGACTCGTATATCTTATCGTCACACTGTCTCGTATATCTTATCTTCACACTGACTCATATATCTTATCTTCACACTGACTCGTATATCTTATCTTCATACTGTCTCGTATATCTTATCTTCACACTGACTCGTATATCTTCATAGTGCGTTGTATATTTTTGCATTGACTGATATATCTTCCCACTATGTCGTGTATCTCGGCACTGTTTTACATATATTCCAACTTTCTCATATTTCTTCTCACTCTTTGATATATATTCTTACTGTCTTTTAAATCTCTCCACTGTCTCATGTATCTCGATACTATCTTGTATACATTCAAACAATCTCCCAGCTGCCTCATATATCTTCTCCGTCTCATATATCTTCTAACTATTTAGTACATCTTCAGACTATCTAGTATATCTTCACACTATCTCGTATATTTTAACACTATCCCGCATATCTTCTCACTGTGTCGTATATCTTCCTACTGTCTCATATATCTTCCCACTTTCACACATTTCTTTCCATTATCTAATATATCGTCACAATGTTTTGTATATCTTCCCACTGTATCGCAAATTCCTCACGCTATCTCATATACCTTTCCACTATCTTGTATATCTTCACACTGACACATATGTCTTGACACTATCTTGTATATCTTCACACTATGTTCCCACTGTTTCATATACTTTCACACTGTCTCTTGTAACTTGACCCTGTTTCATATATATATATATATTTACATTGTCTCTTGTAACTTGACCCTGTTTCATATATATATATATATATATATATATTTACATTGTCTTATATATCTTCCCAGTGTCTTGTATATCTTCCCACTGTTTCATGTATCTTGATATTATCTTGTATATCTCCACACTATCTTCCCACTGTCTCATATATCTTCCCCGTCTCATATATCTTCTAACTATTTAGTACAACTTGAGACTATCTAGTATATCTTCATGCAATCTTGTATATCTTCACACTATCTGGTATATTGCCACACTATCCCGTATATCTTTACACTGTGTCGTATATCTTTCCACTGTCTCCCATATCTTGCCGCTATCTCGTATATCTTCTCACTGTCACACATGTCTTGACACTGTATTGCATGCCTTCACACTATGTTCCCACTGTTTCCTATAACTTTACACTATCTCGTGTATCTCCCCACTGTTTCATATATATTTCCACTGTCTCATATATCTTTCCACTGTCTAATATATCTTCTCACCGTCTCATATATCTTCCCACTGTCTAATATATCTTCCCACTGTCTTGTATATCTTCCCACTGTCTCATATATCTTCTCACTGTCTTGTATATCTTCCCACTGTCTCATATATCTTCTCACTGGATCATGCATCTTGATAATGTCTTGTGTATGTTCAAACTATCTTCCTACTTTCTTATAAATCTTCCCCGTATCATATGTGTTTCAGCTATCCAGTAAATCTTCACACCTTCTAGTACATATTCGAACTATCTCGTTTAACTTCAAACTATCTCGTATAACCTCACACTATCGCGCATAACTTCACACTATCTCGTATAACTTCACACTATCTCGTATAACTTCAAACTATCTCGTATAACTTCACACTATCTGGTTTAACTTCAAACTATCTCGTATAACCTCACACTATCGCGCATAACTTCAAACCTCGTATAACTTCACACTATCTTGTATATTTTTACATTATCTCATACATCTGTACACTGTGCCGTATATCTTCCCACTGTCTCGTATCTTTCCACTGTCTCGTATCTTCCCACTATCTCGTATCTTCCCACTGTCTCGTATCTTCCCACTGTCTCGTATCTTTCCACTGTCTCGTATCTTCCCACTGTCTCGTATCTTCCCAGTGTTCTCGTATCTTCCAATTGTCTCGTATCTTCCCACTGTCTCGTAGCTTCCCACTGTCTCGTATCTTCCCCCTGTCTCTGTCTTCCCCCTGTCTCGTATCTTCCTGCTGTCTCGTATCTTCCCACTGTCTCGTAGCTTCCCACTGTCTCGTATCTTCCCACTGTCTCGTATCTTCCCCCTGCCTCGTATCTTCTCACTGTCTCGTATCTTCCCACTGTCTCGTATCTTCCCACTGTCTCGTATCTTCCCACTGTCTCGTATCTTCCTGCTGTCTCGTATCTTCCTGCTGTCTCGTATCTTCCCCCTGTCTCTGTCTTCCCCCTGTCTCGTATCTTCATACTGTCTCGTATCTTCCTGCTGCTGTCTCGTATCTTCCCACTGTGTCGTATCTTCCCACTGTCTCGTATCTTCCCACTGTCTCGTATCTTCTCACTGTCTCGTATCTTCCCAGTGTCTCGTATCTTCCCACTGTCTCGTATCTTCCTACTGTTTTGTTTCTTCCTACTGTCTCGTATCTTCCTGCTGTCTCGTATCTTCCCACTGTCTCGTATCTTCCCACTGTCTCGTATCTTCCCCTGTCTCTGTCTTCCCCCTGTCTCGTATCTTCATACTGTCTCGTATCTTCCTGCTGTCTCGTATCTTCCCACTGTGTCGTATCTTCATACTGTCTCGTATCTTCCTGCTGTCTCATATCTTCCTACTGTCTCGTATCTTCCCACTGTCTCGTATCTTCCTACTGTCTCGTATCTTCCCACTGTCTCGTATCTTCCTGCTGTCTCGTATCTTCCTACTGTCTCGTATCTTACCACTGTCTCGTATCTCCCCACTGTCTCGTATCTTCCTGCTGTAGTTTGCTGTTTGTGGGTCTTGTCTGCCGGTTGGTGTGGACGCGTGTGTGTGCGCGCGCGCGTGTGTGTAAGTGCGTGTGCATGTGAAAGCGTTCATTGTTCAGACGAACACATAAGGACAGAAGTAGGGGAGGGGTGAATCGCTGATCTTCTTTTAACCTGGTAGGGTGGTGGAAAGGGGGGGGGGGTGTGTGGTTAAAAAAGGACGCCCTCCCCACACCTTCCCGTGCCCCGAGACACAACACTGCAGGCTTCCTTGCAGACTTGGAGGTGAGTACAGACTGCAGCAGACTTGGAGGTGAGTACAGACTGCAGCAGACATGGAGGTGAGTACAGACTGCAGCAGACATGGAGGTGAGTACAGACTGCAGCAGACATGGAGATGAGTACAGACTGCAGCAGACATGGAGGTGAGTACAGACTGCAGCAGACTTGGAGGTGAGTACAGACTGCAGCAGACTTGGAGGTGAGTACAGACTGCAGCAGACTTGGAGGTGAGTACAGACTGCAGCAGACTTAGAGGTGAGTACAGACTGCAGCAGACTTGGAGGTGAGTACAGACTGCAGCAGACATGGAGGTGAGTACAGACTGCAGCAGACATGGAGGTGAGTACAGACTGCAGCAGACATGGAGGTGAGTACAGACTGCAGCAGACTTGGAGGTGAGTACAGACTGCAGCAGACTTGGAGGTGAGTACAGACTGCAGCAGACTTGGAGGTGAGTACAGACTGCAGCAGACTTGGAGGTGAGTACAGACTGCAGCAGACTTGGAGGTGAGTACAGACTGCAGCAGACTTGGAGGTGAGTACAGACTGCAGCAGACTTGGAGGTGAGTACAGACTGCAGCAGACTTGGAGGTGAGTACAGACTGCAGCAGACTTGGAGGTGAGTACAGACTGCAGCAGACATGGAGGTGAGTACAGACTGCAGCAGACATGGAGGTGAGTACAGACTGCAGCAGACATGGAGGTGAGTACAGACTGCAGCAGACTTGGAGGTGAGTACAGACTGCAGCAGACTTGGAGGTGAGTACAGACTGCAGCAGACTTGGAGGTGAGTACAGACTGCAGCAGACATGGAGGTGAGTACAGACTGCAGCAGACATGGAGGTGAGTACAGACTGCAGCAGACTTGGAGGTGAGTACAGACTGCAGCAGACATGGAGGTGAGTACAGACTGCAGCAGACTTGGAGGTGAGTACAGACTGCAGCAGACTTGGAGGTGAGTACAGACTGCAGCAGACTTGGAGGTGAGTACAGACTGCAGCAGACATGGAGGTGAGTACAGACTGCAGCAGACTTGGAGGTGAGTACAGACTGCCGCAGACTTGGAGGTGAGTACAGACTGCAGCAGACATGGAGGTGAGTACAGTCTGCAGCAGACTTGGAGGTGAGTACAGACTGCAGCAGACTTGGAGGTGAGTACAGACTGCAGCAGACTTGGAGGTGAGTACAGACTGCAGCAGACTTGGAGGTGAGTACAGACTGCAGCAGACTTGGAGGTGAGTACAGACTGCAGCAGACTTGGAGGTGAGTACAGACTGCAGCAGACTTGGAGGTGAGTACAGACTGCAGCAGACATGGAGGTGAGTACAGACTGCAGCAGACATGGAGGTGAGTACAGACTGCAGCAGACTTGGAGGTGAGTACAGACTGCAGCAGACATGGAGGTGAGTACAGACTGCAGCAGACTTGGAGGTGAGTACAGACTGCAGCAGACTTGGAGGTGAGTACAGACTGCAGCAGACTTGGAGGTGAGTACAGACTGCAGCAGACTTGGAGGTGAGTACAGACTGCAGCAGACTTGGAGGTGAGTACAGACTGCAGCAGACTTGGAGGTGAGTACAGACTGCAGCAGACTTGGAGGTGAGTACAGACTGCAGCAGACATGGAGGTGAGTACAGACTGCAGCAGACATGGAGGTGAGTACAGACTGCAGCAGACTTGGAGGTGAGTACAGACTGCAGCAGACTTGGAGGTGAGTACAGACTGCAGCAGACATGGAGGTGAGTACAGACTGCAGCAGACATGGAGGTGAGTACAGACTGCAGCAGACATGGAGATACACCCCAAGTAACGACTCACTCAGTTGTTGTCGTGGCACAATCGGTGTTCCTGAGCGGGAGATGATCGGATTAGACTTAAACTACACACACACACACACACACACACACACACACACACACACACACACACACACACACACACATTCACATATACTCACAAACGATGCAAACCGAGGCACGCACGCGCAAGCTCAAGAACACAAGACAAAAATACAAACGAGAATGAGGTTAAAAAGAAAATGCACAATAATTTATGATGCGCTATAAAGTGAGTTTGGGTTCAGCGATCTTCCCTGTCTGTTGGTGAAACTGGCCACTTTTTGTGCAGCCCCTGTCTACACTGCAGCCAAGAATACATGTACCAGACGAGCAGACGATGAGATGGTTTGAACATATACCCTCCTTGCACACCGAGCTGATTTCCCTGCGCCATCGCCGGTGCTGGCTGCAGCAGTTTCTGAGCGATGTGTCACAGCTGCTGCTGGCGCTATGATCTGGGCAAACACTCACTCTCGCTTCATCAACACCTGGTTTTTGCCTTTTGTTCCAGAAATTACTCACACTGCAACCATTTCTACGCTGTTCAGCCTGCTTCTCTCAGCGGGATCTGGATGGGTGGGTATCTTGTATCAGCGGGATCTGGATGGGTGGGTCCATCTTGTATCAGCAGGATCTGGGCGAGTGGATCCTTCTTGTGTTACAGATCCAGGTCGGTAGTTGCGCGCCACATCAGTGGTTTGGGGTTGGTGAGCCAGTTTTGTTTCCGAGGTCTGGGTGGAGGGAGGGGGGCGGGGCGGTGTGTGGAGAATTGCATTTTTTGTAGTAGAGCTGGTAGATAAATAGCATTCCACCAGACAAACACTGCACCATGTATATGATTTAGAAGACTAGAACAGGTACATTTGGAACACTACAACAGGTATATTTACAATATAGCACAACAACAGGTATTTTTTAGAACACTACAGCAGGTATATTTACAATGTAGCACTACAAAAGGTATTTTTAGAACACCACAGCAGGTATATTTAGAACACTACAACGGGTATTTTTAGAACACTACAACAGGTATATTTAGAACACTACAACGGGTATAATTAGAACACTACAACAGGTATATTTACAATGTAGCACTACAACAGGTATTTTTAGAACACTACAGCAGGCATATTTAGAACACTACAACGGGTATATTAAGAACACTACAACAGGTATATTTAGAACACTACAACGGGTATATTTAGAACACTACAACAGGTATATTTACAATATAGCACTACAACAGGTATTTTTAGAAAACTACAACTGGTATATTTAGAACACTACAACGGGTATATTTAGAACACTACAACAGGTATATTTACAATGTAGCACTACAACAGGTATTTTTAGAAAACTACAACTGGTATATTTAGAACACTACAACGGGTATATTTAGAACACTACAACAGGTATATTTACAATGTAGCACTACAACAGGTATTTTTAGAAAACTACAACTGGTATATTTAGAACACTGCAACAGATATATTTAGAACATTACAACAGGTATATTTAGAACACTACAACATATATATTTAGTACACTGCAACAGGCATATTTACTAGGCAACACTAAAAAAGGTATATTTAGAACACTCATTTGCATCATGTAGCAGGACCTTTGCAGAACGTCGCTCTCCTCACAGTCTGCTTTAAAGAAATTCGGTCTCTCGCCAGTTCTCCCGCCTCATGCACTTTCATACTCAAGGGGTCTTTTATATCCTGTGCCTATCTTCATGCTGCTTGGCCCCTGCTTCTCCTTCCTGGTACCATGCCTTTTGTTATTTTTTTTTCCCAATCCATCGTGCTGCTTGGTCCCTGCTTCTCCTTCCTGGTACCATGCCTTTTGCTGCTTGGTATGATCAAAATATTTTAGCTTCTGAGACAGGATGCTTTTTATCAGCCAACCTTCCTTGATGTTCAGATCTTTCAAGATGTCAGTATTTTTTTTAGAACACTACAACAGGTATATTTACAAGGCAACACTACAACAGGTATATTTACAAGGCAACACTACAACAGGTATATTCACAAGGCAACACTACAACAGGTATATTTAGAACACTACAAAAGGTATATTTAGAACACTACAACAGGTATATTTAGAACACTACAAAAGGTATATTTAGAACACTACAACATGTATATTTAGAACACTACAACAGGTGTATTTACAAGGCAACACTACAACAGATATATTTAAAACACTACAACAGGTATATTAAGAACACTCTAACAGGTATATTTAGAACACTACAACAGGTATTTTTAGAACACTACAACAGGTGTATTTACAAGGCAACACTACAACAGATATATTTAAAACACTACAACAGGTATATTAAGAACACTACAACAGGTATATTTAGAACACTATAACAGGTATATTTACAAGGCAACATTACAACAGGTGTATTTACAAGGCAACACTACAACAGGTATATTTACAAGGCAACACTACAACAGGTATATTTACAAAGCAACACTACAACAGGTATATTTACAAGGCAACACTACAACAGGTATATTTACAAGGCAACAATACAACTGGTATATTTACAAGGCAACACTACAACAGGTATATTTACAAGGCAACACTACAACAGGTATATTTAGAACACTACAACAGATATAGTTACAAGGCAACAATACAAGAGGTATGTTTAGAACACTACAATAGGTATATTTTGCAAGGCAACACTACAACAGATATATTGAGAAGAAGAAGAAGAAGAAGAAGACGAAGACGAAGAAGAAGAAGAAGAAGAAGAAGAAGAAGAAGAAGAAGAAGAAGAAGAAGAAGAAGAAGAAGAAAGAAGAAGAAGAAGAAGAAGAAGAAGAAGAAGAAGAAGAAGAAGAAGAAGAAGAGAAGAAGAAGAAGAAGAAGAAGAAGAAGAAGAAGAAGAAGAAGAAGAAGAAGAAGAAGAAGAAGAAGAAGAAGAAGAAGAAGACGAAGAAGAAGAAGAAGAAGAAGAAGAAGAAGAAGAAGAAGAAGAAGAAGAAGAAGAAGAAGAAGAAGAAGAAGAAGAAGAAGAAGAAGAAGACGACGACGAAGAAGAAGAAGAAGAAGAAAAAGAAGAAGAAGAAGAAGAAGAAGAAGAAGAAGAAGAAGAAGAAGAAGAAGAAGAAGAAGAAGAAGAAGAAGAAGAAGAAGAAGAAGAAGAAGAAGAAGAAGAAGAAGAAGAAGAAGAAGAAGAAGAGCTAGAAAAAAAACAACAAAAAAACCTATACTTGGACCCATCTGTAGACGAACCACATCCACCCCACCCACCTCACAAACTCTCTTACTGTCACGTGCTTGGCTGTCTATAACCCCATGGCCACCACTGACCCACTAGACCGCGTATCTGCAGAAAGCATATCTGACTTGGGAGGTTGTCGGTTGTGCTGAGGAGATCAGTGCTGTTGTCTCCCAGTAAACACCGTGTTCACGAACGCCACCAGACTTTCCTTGAGGAGGTTTTCAGTGTTGACACGGATGAGATGAATCAACACCAGCGCTGTGGGTCCACATTAGGCTCCCCCTTGGCAAGTCGTTTATATCATGTGGCTCCAGGGATCCTGGGACTTCCTAGAACTAAACATCCCCTGTTTGTCCTGTCTCCCCGTACAACCCGCTGTCCTCATGAAGACTCCTAGCACAGGGGGTCCGAACACAGGGTCCTAGCACAGGGGGTTCTTGAACAGGGTCCTAGCACAGGGGGTCCGAACACAGGGTCATAGCAGGGAGGTCCTAGCAGAGGTTCCTAGCACAGGGTCCTGGCAAGGGTCCTAGCACAAGGTCTTAACAAAGGGTCCTAGCACGGTCCTTGCACAGGGTCCTAGAACAGAGTCCTTGCACAGGGTCCTAGAACAGAGTCATTGCACAGGGTCCTAGCACAGGTTCCTAGGTCCAAGCACAGGGTCCAAGCACAGGCTACTATCACTGGGTCCTAGCAGACCACCCATATATCGCAGCCTAGCTACCTCTAAACCCATCAGCCACCGGCGTCTAATCCCTAGACACCAAACCAGCTCCCATTGTGATAATTATCCTATTGTATCATATGTCATGACATCCCTCGGATAACACACTGCCGTGATCCAACGACTTCCTGTTTTTCTGTCTATAACAAATAAGTACAAGTTTAGCATCATATTTCTCGATTACTTTTCCTGTTTAATATTAAACATGAAACAGTGCAACCATTGCAGGCAGCACCAGGCGGTGGCAGGCAGCACCAGGCGTGGCAGGCAGCACCAGGCGTGGCAGGCAGCACCAGGCGTGGCAGGCAGCACCAGGCATTGCAGGCAGCACCAGGCGTGGCAGGCAGCACCAGGCGTGGCAGGCAGCACCAGGCGTGGCAGGCGGTGACCGCACTATCAGCGTCGCCAGTGCCGTATTCGACTACTTTACCGAATATTTAACTACTGGCTTTTGTCTCTCCGACCTCCAGTCCTGGCATCTGTCTCTCCGACCTCCATTCCTGATGTCTGTCTCTCCGACCTCCACCCTTAGCGTTTGTCTCTCCGACCTCAAGTTCTGACGCCTGTCTCTCCGACCTCTAGTGCTGATGTCTGTCTCTCCGACCTCCAGTCCTGGTTTCTGTCTCTCCGACCTCCAGTGCTGATGTCTGTCTCTCCGACCTCCAATCTTGATGTTTGTCTGTTCCACCTCCAGCTGACATCTATCTCTCCGACCTCCGCCCCTGACGTCTGTCTCTCCGACTTTCAGTCCTGACGTTTGTCTCTCCCACCTGCACCACTGACATCTGTCTCTCTGAACTACAGTCAGAAAATCCGTCCCTTCGACCTCCACCTTTGACGTCTGTCTCTCCTCCAGCCATATCGTCTGTCTCCTAAACATTTAAACCGTTCAGCTCCCATCCCCAGCCCCCCCCCCCCCCGTGTGTAAATATAATCTACATCACTTTACACATAAACGTCATTTACCAGCAGGGCCCTTTACGTCGCGTGTAAATTGATAAATTGAGAACACAACATTTCTGGCCGCGCTGCGCTAATCAATCAGGTATGCCACTGATATTTCTGGTGCCCAATAATTGATTCGTGCTTGTGTTGAAATTTTTCATCAGCATCAAATTGGAACTGGTACCCGCATCAAACAGCTTCATTTCACCAGCGTTAGGCTGAGGGCGGCTGAGTAGCTCACGGAATCATTCTTGTGGCCGCCTCACACTCCCCGGCTTCTAGGCTCACTTTGCTCACACCTATACAGGTAATGTCTAGCCAGACCGTGAGAGTGGAGGAGAACAACGCAGGTGAAGCACTAAAAACATAATGTAGGTAAGAAACCAGGTAAAAGTCGCCCACCTGTCTCGGAGGTGTGCATAAACAGTTCTCGTCAACATCGTCGACAACAGACTGGCATAGTTCTCATGGCCCGGGTCCGCCAACAATTTGCCATAGATATGGAGAAGAAAGGCACCGCCTGTTCGTCTTGTTGGCACTAACCAGGTGACAATGATGACTGACTGACAGTCAGACATGAGTGTTTAGGATACTTCCCAGCACAAAGCTGCTGCTTAGACCAGAGTGCACCAGTGTTCTTCTGCTTCGACCCTTCTGCCAGAACACTTCAAGCAGGAAGCCGGTAGCCTTTATGAAAGCTATCGTGCGGTCCACATGATTGTGTGTACCATACAGATTTGTCTTCCGCGTGGTTGGAACAGGCCAGACAGACTCTCTATTGCCAGCATATCTGCAACACGGTTGGGGCACATGCTCATCTTTTTCTGGTATGCGGAAAAGATATCAAACCCAAGGAAAAGTATATTAGCAAGCTTCACAATATAAAAAATACAAACAAAACGTGAAAGTTGCGGCTATTGAGCCTTCATCAGCACATACAAATTAAACAATACTACCCGGATACACAAAATCACTTAACTGGTATCTTCAAGCACGCCTTTAATGACAAAAAAGCCATGTTTTCCTAAAAGCGTCAGGTACTGCATAATTTGTCGTCGCGTACAGTAACAACATCTTCTACATCCTATAGATCCTGTTGATGACGTCTTTAAAATTCCTAACGTGTGCACTACAGAATTGAGCAGACCGAGCATCCCGGTCGGAGAGCTCCCTTCACTACCTAAAATTGATCGACTTGGTCCTAGCTGTTGCGGCAGCATGTTTTCAGTAATTGACTGCACACTTGATGTCAGTCATTGTCGTGTCGATCCTGCGAAAATAAACAGCCTGCGTTATCGGTGTGAGCTTCACGAAAAATGCATCTACTCCGTTTTGTGAGTCCTAGTGAAAACAAAGAGGATGGGACGGCAGTCCCCGACATTACCCCAACACATACATACCTGATGGACAATCGGAGCCACATACATACCTGATGGACAATCAGAGCCACATACAAACCTGATGGACAATCGGAGCCACACACACATATCGCAAACATGTGAATTCGTTGTTATTGAAAGTCAGACAAGCTTACAATGACTGCATCGTCCCTAGAGCAGCCCACTCACCCCAGAGTCTTGAAGAGGCAAAGGCACTCTTAAAACTCTTTAAACAGTCCAGGAAGATCATCTGGAGAGAGAATAATAACAATTACACACAAAAGCTGGACAGTACAGACTTGACACAAATGCTCGGACCAACATTTTCAGAGTCATAATGGGTGTACTCGCCAACTCTGCTGTATGTGGTTGTGTCTCACGAAAGCCAGCTCTGCTGTATGTGGTTGTTGCTCACCAAAGCGAACTCTTCTGTATGTGGTTGTGTCTCACCAAAGCTAACTCTTCTGTATGTGGTTGTGTCTCACCAAAGCGAACTCTGCTGTATGTGGTTGTGTCTCACCAAAATGAACTCTTCTGTATGTGGTTGTGTCTCACCAAAGCGAACTCTTCTGTATGTGGTTGTGTCTCACCAAAGCTAACTCTGCTGTATGTAGTTGTGTCTCACCAAAGCGAACTCTGCTGTATGTGGTTGTGTCTCACCAAAGCGAACTCTTCTGTATGCGGTTGTGTCTCACCAAAGCCACCTCTTCTGTATGCGGTTGTGTCTCACCAAAGCTAACTCTGCTGTATGTGGTTGTGGCTCACCAAAGCTAACTCTGCTGTATGTGGTTGTGTCTCACCAAAGCCAACTCTGCTGTATGTGGTTGTGGCTCAACAAAGCCAACTCTGCTGTATGTGGCTGTGTCTCACCAAAGCCAACTCTGCTGTATGTGGTTGTGTCTCACCAAAGCCAACTCTGCTGTATGTGGTTGTGTCTCACCAAAGCTAACTCTTCTGTCTGTGGTTGTGTCTCACCAAAGCTAACTCTTCTGTATGTGGTTGTGTCTCACCAAAGTCAACTCTGCTGTATGTGGTTGTGTCTCACCAAAGCCAACTCTGCTGTATGTGGTTGTGTCTCACCAAAGCTAACTCTTCTGTCTGTGGTTGTGTCTCGCCAAAGCTAACTCTGCTGTATGTGGTTGTGTCTCACCAAATCCAACTCTGCTGTATGTGGTTGTGGCTCACCAAAGCTAACTCTGCTGTATGTGGTTGTGTCTCACCAAAGATAACTCTGCTGTATGTGGTTATGTCTCACCAAAGCTAACTCTGGTGTATGTGGTTGTGTCTCACCAAAGCTAACTCTTCTGTCTGTGGTTGTGTCTCACCAAAGCCAACTCTGATGTATGTGGTTGTGTCTCACCAAAGCTAACTCTGCTGTATGTGGTTGTGTCTCACCAAAGCTAACTCTGCTGTATGTGGTTGTCTCTCACCAAAGCCAACTCTGCTGTATGTGGCTGTGTCTCACCAAAGCTAACTCTGCTGTATGTGGTTGTGTCTCACCAAAGCTAACTCTGCTGTATGTGGTTGTGTCTCACCAAAATGAACTCTTCTGTATGTGGCTGTGTCTCACGAAAATGAACTCTTCTGTATGTGGCTGTGTCTCACCAAAATGAACTCTTCTGTATGTGGCTGTGTCTCACCAAAGCTAACTCTGCTGTATGTGGTTGTGTCTCACCAAAGCCAACTCTTCTGTATGTGGTTGTGTCTCACCAAAGCGAACTCTTCTGTATGTGGTTGTGTATCACCAAAGCTAACTCTGCTGTATGTGGTTGTGGCTCACCAAAGCGACCCCCGAGCATATCTGCCCAGAAGCTGCCAGCCAGAAAGAAACATCTACAAGAAACACAATAGGGCAATGATAGAGACCTCAAGCTCAGCGTCTTGTTTATTTATGACCCGTATAATATTAGACCCATAGCAAACATTGATCGCTGAAGAAGAAGATGCAGTTGTTCAGAATTACCTCAGGCAGAGCCTCGAACCTACTGACGGTTGACTCCCGTAGCACCAGTAGCGGCAAACGCTTACAACAGCCAATGCTGGCTGCTTCTGACTCACTGAAACCACCGCAAACAGTGGACACTGAGCACAAACGTAGCTCTCGCGCGCGCCCTCAGAGGCTGGCGTGTCGGGCCCTTGAAACCAGCGAGAGCTGATAGTTTGTAAAGTCGCGCACATTATCGTCGCTTTAGCTCGACTAGAGACATGCTGGCCTGACAATGACCCTCTCAGATCTAAGTGCCGCAGCACAAATCAATGCTTCTTACCTGGCCTGACTTAATGAATTTCCGAGTGGATGTCTTGCAGTCACTCTACACAACGTCTCGTGCGAACCCTGTCGACGGATATTTGACTTGCGCTGTTGTGTGTCAGTGTGGCGCCCTGCTGTCAGCATTTGTCAGGTCAGTTCTACCTGTTCATTCTGTCTGTTTGTTTGTTTGCTTTCTGAGACATTCATAACACGTATGTGATTATTTGTTGCAGGTTTGTGTGAAGTATGTCTGACATGTATGTGTTAGCTTGTTGTATATTTGTGTGAAGTATGTCTGATATGCATGTTTGCTTGTTGTATGTTAGTGTGAAGTATGTCTAATATGTCTGTGATTGTTTGTTGTATGTTGTTTGTGTGACGCATGACTAGTATCATGTGATTGTTTGTTGTATGTTGTTTGTGTGACGCATGACTAGTATCATGTGATTGTTTGTTGTTTGTGTGACGCATGACTAGTATCATGTGATTGTTTGCTGTATTCTATTTCTGCAAAGTAGGTCTGATCTATATGTATTTGTTTGTCGTATGTTGTTTGATTGTTTGTTGTATTCTGTTTCTGCAAAATAGGTCTGATATATATGTATTTGTTTGTCATATGTTGTTTGATTGTTTGTTGTATTCTGTTTGAAAAGTATTTCTAACATGTATGTGATTGTTTTTTGCTGTTGTTGTAAGTTGTTTGTTTGAAGAATATCTTATGTGTATGTGATTGTTTATTGCATGTTGTTTGTGATGCATGTCTAATATTTTTGTGAGTGTTAGTTGTTTGTTGTTTGTGAAGCATGTCTAATATGTATGTTGTTTGTGAAGTTGCACTTCATGCTGCTGCTACTCACCTAGAGAGGTTCAACCCCCCCCCCCCCCTTCCCCACCCCAATTTGACAGAGCCTTCTACAGCCTCTCTTCGCCCCAGCGCCCGCCCGCTTTGGACACACTGCACTAGACGGTGGCAGCTCGGAGTAGCCTAGAGATTGACTGAGATATTTGCTACTGACTTTGAAGAATCGATTGTATTGCACCTGGAGTAGGTTCATAGATGATCTGGCATTGTATTGATGTGAGACTCAAAAAGCGATGGTTCCAGAATATTTCCATGACTACCAGGAAGAAAGGTAACATCCCAGCTCCAGCAGCGCAACGCCAGGATTCCAACTCTAACATCCCAAATCCAACATCCTAACTCCAACATCTCAATCTCGCACATTCAACCCCAGAATTCCAACTCCAACATTCCAACTCCCATCTCAGCTACAACATCCCAGTTACAACATTTCAAATCCAACTTTCCCACTCCAGCATCAGGACTCACACAAATCCCAACTTCAACATCCTAACTTCAACATCCAGACTGAAGCATCCCAACTCCAACATCAAAACTGAAACACGGCAAATTGAATATCCCAACTCCAAAATCCTAACTCAAACATCCTAGCTACCTTCAACATTCCATTTCCAGCACCCTATCTCCCAACCTCACAGCTTCAACATCCCTCACAGCTTCAACATCCCTCACAGCTTCAACATCCCTAACAGCTTCAACATCCCTCACAGTTTCAACATCCCTCACAGCTTCAACATCCCTCACAGCTTCAACATCCCTCACAGCTTCAACATCCCTCACAGCTTCAACATCCCTCACAGCTTCAACATCCCTCACAGCTTCAACATCCCTCACAGCTTCAACATCCCTCACAGCTTCAACATCTCTCACAGCTTCAACATCCCTCACAGCTTCAACATCCCTCACAGCTTCAACATCCCTCACAGCTTCAACATCCCTCACAGCTTCAACATCACTCACAGAAAGCGATAAAGAAAACCCACCTATCAGACAAACTTAGTCAGACAACCTTAGTCAGACAACCTTAGTCAGACAGCATCAGTCAGACAACCTTAGTCAGACAACCTCAGTCAGACAACCTTAGTCATACAACCTTAGTCAGACAGCATCAGTCAGACATCCTTAGTCAGACAACCTCAGTCAGACAACCTTAGTCATACAACCTTAGTCAGACAACCTTAGTCAAACAACACTAGTCAGACAACCTTAGTCAGACAACCTCAGTCAGACAGCCTTAGTCAGACAGCCTTAGTCAGACAACCTCAGTCAGACAATCTTAGTCAGACAACCTCAGTCAGACAAGTTCAGTCAGACAACATCAGTCAGACAGCCTCAGTCAGACAACCTTAGTCAGACAACCTTAGTCAGACAGCCTCAGTCAGACAACCTCAGTCAGACAGCATCAGTCAGACAGCCTTAGTCAGACAACCTCAGTCAGACAACCTCAGTCAGACAGCCTCAGTCAGACAGGCTCAGTCATACAAACTTAGTCAGACAACCTCAGTCAGACAACCTCAGTCAGACAACCTCAGTCAGACAGCCTCAGTCAGACAGGCTCAGTCATACAAACTTAGTCAGACAGCCTCAGTCAGACAGCCTCAGTCAGACAACCTCAGTCAGACAACCTCAGTCGGACAAAATCAGTCATACAGCATATGTCGGACGTTGAACAGAATACAGCTAATTTAAAATCCTAATTTAGTAGAATTTAAAACAAAGTTTTGACAGGAGAGCGTTTTCGGTCTCCTCTGTTGTTGAGTGTTGACACAACCATTGTGTGCAGGTCACCTGACCTGGACGTGCCAGGTCGAGGGAGCTATGGAAGCTGTAGTCACGAAAGTCTATGTCGTGGATTATCCCCCAACCAACCTGCGGTCCTGCAGTGAATGCAGTTATGGCCTGTCAATCAACGAGCCTCTAATTGCCGGGTAGTCAAACACGCTACTTGACATCTCACCGGCAGAGATTGTCGCCTGTGTCATTGTTCATATAACATGTGTCAGTGTTCATATAACGTATGTGTCAGTGTTCATATAACATGTGTGTCAGTGTTCATATAACATGTGTATCAGTGTTCATATAACATGTGTGTCAGTGTTCATATAACGAGTGTGTCAGTGTTCATATAACGTGTGTGTGTGTGTTCATATAACATGTGTATCAGTGTTCATATAACATGTGTATCAGTGTTCATATAACGTGTGTGTCAGTGTTCATATAACATGTGTATCATTGTTCATAAAACATGTGTCATTGTTCATATACCGTGTGTGTCAGTGTTCATATAACGTGTGTGTCAGTGTTCATATAACGTGTGTGTCAGTGTTCATATAACATGTGTCAATGTTCATATAACGTGTGTGTCAGTGTTCATATAACGTGTGTGTCAGTGTTCATATAACATGTGTCAGTGGTCATATAATATGTGTGTCAGTGTTCATATAACAAGTGTCAGTGTTCATATAACGTGTGTGTCAGTATTCATATAACATGTGTCAGTATTCATATAACGTGTGTGTCACTGTTCATATAACGTGTGCCATTGTTCATATAAAGTGTGTCATTGTTCATATAACATATGTCAGTGTTCATATAAAGTGTGTCATTGTTCATATAACATGTGTCAGTGTTCAAATAACGAGTGTGTCATTGTTCATATAACGCGTGTGTCAGTGTTCATATAACGTGTGTGTCATTGTTCATATAACACGTGTCTGTGTTCATTTAACGTGTGTGTCAGTTTTCATATAACACGTGTCTGTGTTCATATAACATGTGTCATTGCTCATATAACGTGTGTGTCAAAGTTCATATAACATGTGACATTGTTCACATAACTTGTGCAGTGTTCATATAACATGTGTCAGTGTTGATATAACGTGTGTGTTAGTTTTGATATAACGTGTGTGTCAGTGTTGTTATAACGTGTGTGTCAGTGTTCATATAACATGTGTCAGTTTTCCTATAACGTTTGTGTCAGTGTTCATATAACACGTGTCTGTGTTCATATAACATGTGTCATTGTTCATATAACATGTGTGTCAGTGTTCATATAACATGTGTGTCAGTGTTCATAAAACATGTGTGTCAGTGTTCATATAACGTGTGTGTCAGTGTTCATATAACATGTGTATCAGTGTTCATATAACGAGTGTGTCAGTGTTCATATAACGTGTGTATCAGTGTTCATATAACATGTGTGTCAGTGTTCATATAACGAGTGTGTCAGGGTTCATATAACGTGTAAGTCAGTGTTCATATAACGAGTGTGTCAGTGTTCATATAACGAGTGTGTCAGTGTTCATATAACGAGTGTGTCAGTGTTCATATAACGAGTGTGTCAGTGTTCATTTAACGAGTGTGTCAGTGTTCATATAACAATTAGCTCTAGTTGCCGGGTAGTCAAACACGCTACTTGACATCTCACCGGCAGAGATTGTCGCCTGTGTCATTGTTCATATAACATGTGTCAGTGTTCATATAACGTGTGTGTCAGTGTTCATATAACATGTGTGTCAGTGTTCATATAACATGTGTATCAGTGTTCATATAACATGTGTGTCAGTGTTCATATAACGAGTGTGTCAGTGTTCATATAACGTGTGTGTGTGTGTTCATATAACATGTGTATCAGTGTTCATATAACATGTGTATCAGTGTTCATATAACGTGTGTGTCAGTGTTCATATAGCATGTGTATCATTGTTCATAAAACATGTGTCATTGTTCATATACCGTGTGTGTCAGTGTTCATATAACGTGTGTGTCAGTGTTCATATAACGTGTGTGTCAGTGTTCATATAACATGTGTCAATGTTCATATAACGTGTGTGTCAGTGTTCATATAACGTGTGTGTCAGTGTTCATATAACATGTGTCAGTGGTCATATAATATGTGTGTCAGTTTTCATATAACAAGTGTCAGTGTTCATATAACGTGTGTGTCAGTATTCATATAACATGTGTCAGTATTCATATAACGTGTGTGTCACTGTTCATATAACGTGTGCCATTGTTCATATAAAGTGTGTCATTGTTCATATAACATATGTCAGTGTTCATATAAAGTGTGTCATTGTTCATATAACATGTGTCAGTGTTCAAATAACGAGTGTGTCATTGTTCATATAACGCGTGTGTCAGTGTTCATATAACGTGTGTGTCATTGTTCATATAACACGTGTCTGTGTTCATTTAACGTGTGTGTCAGTTTTCATATAACACGTGTCTGTGTTCATATAACATGTGTCATTGCTCATATAACGTGTGTGTCAAAGTTCATATAACATGTGACATTGTTCACATAACTTGTGCAGTGTTCATATAACATGTGTCAGTGTTGATATAACGTGTGTGTCAGTTTTGATATAACGTGTGCGTCAGTGTTGTTATAACGTGTGTGTCAGTGTTCATATAACATGTGTCAGTTTTCCTATAACGTTTGTGTCAGTGTTCATATAACACGTGTCTGTGTTCATATAACATGTGTCAGTGTTGATATAACGTGTGTGTCAGTGTTCATATAACATGTGTCAGTGTTGATATAACGTGTGTGTCAGTGTTCATATAACATGTGTCAGTGTTGATATAACGTGTGTGTCAGTGTTCATATAACATGTGTCAGTGTTGATATAACGTGTGTGTCAGTGTTCATAAAACATGTGTGTCAGTGTTCATATAACGTGTGTCATTGTTCATATAACATGTGTCAGTGTTCATATAACATGTGTCATTGTTCATATAACATGTGTGTCAGTGTTCATATAACATGTGTGTCAGTGTTCATAAAACATGTGTGTCAGTGTTCATATAACGTGTGTGTCAGTGTTCATATAACATGTGTATCAGTGTTCATATAACGAGTGTGTCAGTGTTCATATAACGTGTGTATCAGTGTTCATATAACATGTGTGTCAGTGTTCATATAACGAGTGTATCAGTGTTCATATAACATGTGTATCAGTGTTCATATAACATGTGTATCAGTGTTCATATAACGAGTGTGTCAGTGTTCATATAACATGTGTATCAGTGTTCATATAACATGTGTGTCAGTGTTCATATAACGAGTGTGTCAGTGTTCATATAACGTGTGTGTGTGTGTGTGTGTGTTCATATAACATGTGTATCAGTGTTCATATAACATGTGTATCAGTGTTCATATAACGTGTGTGTCAGTGTTCATATAACATGTGTATCAGTGTTCATATAACATGTGTATCAGTGTTCATATAACATGTGTATCAGTGTTCATATAACGAGTGTGTCAGTGTTCATATAACGTGTGTGTCAGTGTTCATATAACATGTGTATCAGTGTTCATATAACATGTGTATCAGTGTTCATATAACGTGTGTTTCAGTGTTCATATAACGTGTGTATCAGTGTTCATATAACATGTGTATCAGTGTTCATATAACGTGTGTGTCTGTGTTCATATAACGTGTGTGTCAGTGTTCATATAACATGTGTATCAGTGTTCATATAACATGTGTATCAGTGTTCATATAACATGTGTATCAGTGTTCATATAACATGTGTATCAGTGTTCATATAACGAGTGTGTCAGTGTTCATATAACGAGTGTGTCAGTGTTCATATAACGAGTGTGTCAGTGTTCATATAACGTGTGTGTCATTGTTCATATAACATGTGTATCAGTGTTCATATAACATGTGTATCAGTGTTCATATAATGTGTGTGTCATTGTTCATATAACGTGTGTGTCAGTGTTCATATAACATGTGTCAGTGTTCATATAACATGTGTATCAGTGTTCATATAACGTGTGTGTCAGTGTTCATATAACGAGTGTGTCAGTGTTCATATAACATGTGTATCAGTGTTCATATAACATGTTTCAGTGTTCATATAACGTGTGTGTCAGTGTTCATATAACATGTGTCAGTGTTCATATAACGAGTGTGTCAGTGTTCATATAATGAGTGTGTCAGTGTTCATATAACGTGTGTGTCATTGTTCATATAACGAGTGTGTCAGTGTTCATATAACGAGTGTGTCAGTGTTCATATAACATGTGTATCAGTGTTCATATAACATGTGTGTCAGTGTTCATATAACGAGTGTGTCAGGGTTCATATAACGTGTGTCAGTGTTCATATAACGAGTGTGTCAGTGTTCATATAACGAGTGTGTCAGTGTTCATATAACGAGTGTGTCAGTGTTCATATAACGAGTGTGTCAGTGTTCATTTAACGAGTGTGTCAGTGTTCATATAACTTGTGTCATTGTTCATATAACGATTTCATCTGTAGGAAAAAAAAAACATTCTAGCGGTCTTGCGCCCTCATCTCCCTACCCTCTAGGTAGAACATTCTAGCGCCCTCATCTCTCTACCCTCTAGGTAGAACATTCTAGCGGTCTTGCGCCCTCATCTCCCTACCCTCTAGGTAGAACAGTCTAGCGCCCTCATCTCTCTACCCTCTAGGTAGAACATTCTAGCGGTCTTGCGCCCTCATCTCCCAACCCTCTAGGTAGAACAGTCTAGCGCCCTCATCTCTCTACCCTCTAGATAGAACAGTCTAGCGCCCTCATCTCTCTACCCTCTAGGTAGAACAGTCTAGCGCTCTCATCTCTCTACCCTCTAGGTAGAACAGTCTAGCGCCCTCATCTCCCTACCCTCTATGTAGAACAGTCTAGCGCCCTCATCTCTCTACCCTCTAGGTAGAACAGTCTAGCGCTCTCATCTCTCTACCCTCTAGGTAGAACAGTCTAGCGCCCTCATCTCCCTACCCTCTAGGTAGAACAGTCTAGCGCCCTCATCTCTCTACCCTCTAGGTAGAACAGTCTAGCGCCCTCATCTCCCTACCCTCTAGGAAGAACAGTCTAGCGCCCTCATCTCTCTACCCTCTAGGTAGAACAGTCTAGACCCCCTCATCTCTCTACCCTCTAGGTAGAACAGTCTAGCGCCCTCATCTCTCTACCCTCTAGTTAGAACAGTCTAGCGCCCTCATCTCTCTACCCTCTAGTTAGAACAGTCTAGCGCCCTCATCTCTCTACCCTCTAGTTAGAACAGTCTAGCGCCCTCATCTCTCTACCCTCTAGTTAGAACATTCTAGTGCCCTCATCTCTCTACCCTCTAGGTAGAACAGTCTAGCGCCCTCATCTCTCTACCCTCTAGTTAGAACATTCTAGCGCCCTCATCTCTCTACCCTCTAGGTAGAACAGTCTAGCCCCCTCATCTCTCTACCCTTTAGGTAAAACAGTCTAGCGCCCTAATCTTCCTACTGTCACATATCACTCCTGTCGCGTGCCTAATGTAAGGATTTCTCCTTCAGAACCAACAGCACTCAGAAATAATTATGTTGAGTCGTTTGGCTCGTATTGGTCTAAGGGATTCCCCGTGGCCAATATACGCTCAACTTATTTCTGGAGTAGGGCAACTCAAGTATTGGCACTACAAAAAATGTCAGTATATGAATACAATATTTCTAGGCACACTTGACTGGACACCCCCACTACTTACTAAAGAAAGCCCCCAGGTTATGATAGTTCATTATCATAACCATGTTAATACATATAATGAAGATACATACACCCACAACTTCTAAACACTTAAAAAGGTGAAATAGAGACACCTAAGTCAGCCATGAAAATGAATGCATGTAATCAATATAAAATAGATATATAATAGTGAAACAAATTCCAGCTATCAGTGGAAGAATCTCAGAAAATAATGTCTAGATACCAAAGATACCACACAGACAGCAGGTCCTGGAGATGACATCTTGTCATCATTGGGAAACATAGGAGCTGTGAGGAATAAAGCACATAAGGCATCAAACTGCACTTAGCCTCTTTCTGTCTATGATGCCTCCCTCAGCTCCTGATGATTCGACTGTCTTTGACTCTGATAATTCTGCTCAACTGGATCAGGTAGTGAAAGAGTACTTCACCATAGAGGACACAGCAACTGTACCGGTATTCAGCAAGTCTCTCCCACCAGTTAGGTCACAACAGGGACTCTGAGCTACACCAAGCTCTGGCACTGGTAGGCTGTTTGAGTTATCTGTCCCCACATAGTGGTAATGTCGGAAACCTTCACAGGTGTTAGCTGGTGGGTAGTTGGTTGATAGTTGGTTGATGGTTGGTGGGTGTTGGTTGGACTGTGAAACTTCTGCCAGCTCCTCACAAAGGATTCATCCTGCCAAGAAATAACTCAGAATTAGTCATCACCAAGAGGGTAACATCTTGACAGGAAAGACAGAACAAGCATCAGTCATCATCCCCCATCTGCCTACTCCACCTTGCTCTCCTGTTTCATTCCTCAGAATGCCTCTCTAGACCAGGAGACACAGGTCCCCTATCATTCATATGTCTGTTTAGTGCAAGAGAAGGAAAGTCAGATATACAGTGGAGATAGATAGAGTGTTCTAACACATATATCACTCTCTCTCCCCCCTCCCCTCTACACACAGACACCAATATTTACTGTCAGTACCTTTATTTCTTAGCCTCCCAAAGCCCGTCCTACCATTCATTGATCTGGGTCAACACACTCACACACTAGCCGACAAAGTCCTGACCTAATTCTGTCCCCATTTTGTATGCACAAACTTTTATTGTTAGTTTAAATCGTACACACTTGTAAGGGTATTAGGTTTACCAGTATGGGTGGGTTATGTAGGGCATAGGCTATTTAGTCTGTACAGGGGAAGGTCTACGTTCGAATCCGCTTCTCTAGCGATCAAGAACGGTTGAACGATGTGTGATCCCACAGCCGATACTGTTCTCTCTACAGCAGTGACTACTTTAACAGACATCATTTTAGGTACTCGTAAACTATAATTAACTTACCCAAGCATATGAAAAGTCCGAGACATTCCAGATTGCCTTATGAAAGTGAAATAATACAGGCATAGATTGTCACGACTGGACGCTTGGAGCCGGCAAGAGAGAATGGCGCAAATTAAGCACTTCAAGCGTTGGTAAAAAAGGAGTTCCCAGTATACATGGGAAAGGAGTAAATCGGTTTCCACGAAACCTCAAATAACTCTTCTAATATTTATCCAATGGATATACATTTAAAAATGGAGTTAAGTCAAAGCAACCAGAAAATGTAGACATAATAATGTTGTCTAATAAAGACATATATATATATATATATATATATATATATATATATATATATATATATATATATATATATATATATATATATATATATATATATATATATAGATAGATATAAGGGACTATATCTTTCCGGACGAGTCCAAGTTTGAATTTTTGCCGATTACAGGTAAGTCAAGTTACCAGTCTTACGGACTGATGCGTAATGGCTTATCATTTCACGACACCTACCTTCTATGTAGAACAGTCAAGCGCCCTTATCTTCCTACCCTCTATGTAGAACAGTCTAGAGCCCTCATCTTCCTACCCTCTAGGAGTCTGGCGCCCTCATCTTTCTAGCATTTATGTAGAACAGTTCAGTGCCCTCATCTTCCTACCATCTATGTAGAACAGTCTAGCGCCCTCATCTCCCTACCCTCTGTGTAGAACAGTCCAGCGCCCTCATCTTCCTACCCTCTAAGTAGAACAGTCCAGCGACGGTTGACCTCCCTCGTCACCCATGGTGTAGATAGGTTTACATATAGGTTCAAACAGTGGACCAACATCATAGCACAGGGGTAGTAACCCATAAGTGCTCCGTTTCACTTTAAAGTCAAGCCCGAGTTCGAAGTTTATCTGCGCAATGCACGGACTTCGTACACCGACGAGAATCCTGAAAGACTTTGGGTAGATTTTCAATTCCAAATTTTTCCCGTGCAGCGCCGTTAGGCTACACTTTTCGATTTCCAAATGCCAAGGGATTTGTTTACGTGCGCAACAATACAGACGGGCGTCCTTTCGTACTACCAGGAGACCGGGGGAAAATAACTAAAAGTCCAGGTGAAAAAAATCACAGCCTTTACCACATCCTGACCCTTGACCTCCAGCACTCGAGGCAGAAACCTTGCCTAGAGACCACACAGAGCCCTTATGCTATAGATACGATGGTTTAGCGAAGGTGCAGCTCACTCGTCGCCCACGCAGTAGGTAAAATAGTCTAGTGAAGGCTCCCTCATCGCTTATCCTATGTGTAGAATAGACTAGTGAAGGCACAGCTCCCCCATCACTTATCCTATGTGTAGAATAGACTAGTGAAGGCACAGCTCCCCCATAGCCTATCATATGTATAGAATAGACTAGTGAAGGCACAGCTCCACCATCGCTTATCCTATGTATAGAATAGACTAATGAAGGCACAGCCCCCCCCCCCCCCCCCCCCCCCCATAGCTTATCCTATGTATAGAATAGACTAGTGAAGGCACAGCTCCCCATCGCTTATCCTATGTGTAGAATAGACTAGTGAAGGCACAGCTCCCCCATAGCTTATCCTATGTATAGAATAGACTAGTGAAGGCACAGCTCCCCCATCGCTTATCCTATGTGTAGAATAGACTAGTGAAGGCACAGCTCCCCCATCGCTTATCCTATGTGTAGAATAGACTAGTGAAAGGCACAGCTCCCCCATCGCTTATCCTATGTATAGAATAGACTAGCAGAGGTGCAGCTCCCTCATCACTTATCCTATGTATAGAATAGACTAGCAGAGGTGCGGCTCCCTCATCACTTATCCTATGTGTAGAATAGTCTAGCGGAGGTGCAGCTCCGTGGTCGCCCATCCTGTATTCTCTAACACCAAGCATCCACAAACCGTCTGACACATTATCCAGCAGACTAAACCAATCATTCTCCGTGTATTAGTCCTCGCCAGAAACCAATCACTGACTGCGTTATCCATCCAATCAACCAATCAAAATCAATGATGCGGAATCTTCTCTGGAAGAACATGAAAGGCCGTATTTGAGTGGCCCGTCTGTAGCAAGCTGTTTGTCTTAAGTGTCGGGGAAGGATCTCCTCCAGAGATTATTAACTTTGTCGTCCCCATGTGGGATGCAATTTTTAGTTATTGTGAATCCCCACCCTGGCTTTTGCCGGGGGCAGTAATGAAATTTAACAGTTGAACGCGGTTTCTGGCACTTCCCCACGGGTGATCCTCATCTACATGGTGGCGCTTTGTGTCACCGGGTGTTTATCGCTCTGTGTGATGTCCTGGTGGGGATAAAATGTACTTACTTACTTTCTCCTCCAGGTTGATACAAGCCTCCAGTGAGGCAAGTCAGTCCGTCCGCTAGTGTTACAGACTTCAGCGGCAGGTTGCCCAACTATTTCCAGAATTGTGAGGCAGCAGAAATAGAATGTCTCTGTCAGTTGGTCGTAAATTATTCCCGTTAAATATTTCTTGGCGTAGATTTAGAGCTCGTATGTTTTTTGTATTTGCCGATAACTGCTAGCTCTGTGAAATGACTAGAACACGTACAGTGTCTTTGTGAAGTGTCTTTGTGAAATGTCTTTGTGAAGTGTCTTTGTGAAATGTCTTTGTGAAGTGTCTTTGTGAAATGTCTTTGTGAAGTGTCTTTGTGAAATGTCTTTGTGAAGTGTCTTTGTGAAGTGTCTTTGTGAAATGTCTTTGTGAAGTGTCTTTGTGAAATGTCTTTGTGACGTGTCTTTTGTGAAGTATCTTTGTGAAGTGTATTTGTGAAGTGTCTTTTTGAAATGTCTTTGTGAATTGTCTTTGTGAAGTGTCTTTGTGAAATGTCTTTGTAAAATGTCTTTGTGAAGTGTCTTTGTGAAATGTCTTTGTGAAGTGTCTTGTGAAGTGTCTTTGTGAAGTGTCTTTGTGAAGTGTCTTGTGAAGTGTCTTTGTGAAGTGTCTTTGTGAAGTGTCTTTGTGAAATGTCTTTGTGAAATGTCTTTGTGAAATGTCTTTGTGAAGTGTCTTTGTGAAATGTCTTTGTGAAGTGTCTTTGTGAAGTGTCTTTGTGAAGTGTCTTTGTGAAGTGTCTTTGTGAAGTGTCTTTGTGAAGTGTCTTTGTGAAGTGTCTTTGTGAAGTGTCTTTGTGAAGTGTCTTTGTGAAGTGTCTTTGTGAAGTGTCTTTGTGAAATGTCTTTGTGAAGTGTCTTTGTGAAGTGTCTTTGTGGAGTGTCTTTGTGAAATGTCTTTGTGAAATGTCTTTGTGGAGTGTCTTTGTGAAATGTCTTTGTGGAGTGTCTTTGTGAAATGTCTTTGTGAAGTGTCTTTGTGAAGTGTCTTGTGAAGTGTCTTTTTGAAATGTCTTTGTGAAATGTCTTTGTGAAGTGTCTTTGTGAAGTGTCTTTGTGAAGTGTCTTTGTGAAGTGTCTTTGTGAAGTGTCTTTGTGAAGTGTCTTTGTGGAGTGTCTTTGTGAAGTGTCTTTGTGAAATGTCTTTGTGAAGTTTCTTTGTGGGGACGCATGATGTTTTCTGGTGAGTTTAGTGTTTTTAATTTTGACTTTCTCTAACCTTGTAATGTCTCCTGGACTCTCACGTGTGTCCTAATTGTTCTTTCCGTCGACATTTTTTCAAACAGTTTTCTCTTCTTCTTCTCCTACTTGTCCTCGACCTCCTTCTATTCGACCTCACTTTTATTGTTGCACTTTGGAGCACCCGTCTGTGGGTGGTCAGGGTGAAAGAGTGGATCCGACCCCACGACACTGCTGACCGCTAGCCTTAAGTAGATCAGGCCGTAACAGTCACAATGTTGTGTCCTGTGACCATGTCTGTGACCCAGAAAATGATTTGTCCCAGACAAAACACGACTTTCTCTAGGGCAAAAAACACCAATTTTTCCCACATACAAAAACGACTTTGTCCCAGACACAAACAACACTTTCTCCCAGACACAACTTTCTCTTATACATAAGCACGACTTTCTCTTATACATAAGCACGACTTTCTCTTATACATAAGCACGACTTTTTCTTATACATAAGCACGTTCGCTTATACATAAGCACGACTTTCTCTTATACATAAGCACGTTCGCTTATATATAAGCACGACTTTATCTTATACATAAGCACGTTCGCTTATACATAAGCACGACTTTTTCTTATACATAAGCACGGCTTTCTTATACATCACGACCTTCTCTTATACATAAGCACGACTATCTTATACATAAGCACGACTTTCTCTTATACATAAGCACGACTTTATCTTATACACAAGCACCAGTTTATCCCAAACACAAGCACCAGTTTCTCCCAAACACAAGCACCAGTTTCTCCCAAACACAAGCACCAGTTTCTCCCAAACACAAGCACCAGTTTCTCCCAAACACAAGCACCAGTTTCTCCCAAACACAAGCACCAGTTTCTTCCAGACACAAGCACCAGTTTCCTAGCATTAGTTTATAACAAGCACCAGTTTCTAACAGACACAAGCACTAGTTTCTAACAAACACAAGCATCAGTTTCTAACAGACACAAGCACCAGTTTCTAACAGACACAAGCACCAGTTTCTAACAGACACAATCACCAGTTTTTAACAGACACAAGCACCAGTTTCTAACAGACACAAGCACCACTTTCTCCAGGACATAAGCACCACTTTCTCCTGGACACAGGCGATTTATTCCCAGACACAAGTATGACTTTTCTCTCAGACACAATCACGACTTTCCCCCAGACATAGGCACCCGTTTCCCCAGCACACAATCACGACTTTCCCCCAGACATAAGCACCCGTTTCCCCTGCACACAAACACGACTTTCCCCCAGACATAGGCACCAGTTTCCCCAGCACACAAGCACGACTTTTCCCCAGACATAGACACCAGTTTCCCCTGCGCACAAGCACGACTTTCCCCCAGACATAGGCACCAGTTTTCCCAGCACACAAGCACGACTTTCCCCCAGACATAGGCACCAGTTTTCCCAGCACACAAGCACGACTTTCCCCCAGACATAGGCACCAGTTTTCCCAGCACACAAGCACCATTGTCTTGTGGACACGACCAAGAGATCTATGTTGTACTAAGGAGTTGTGCAGACCCTGACCCAAGATGGCAGACCGCTAGAGCTGATGCTGTTTGGTTAGAAGATGTCGATAGGACTGCCTGTCTGAACTGTCTCTGTTCCCAAGAAGAGGAGACGCCAAAACATCAGGCTAAATATGCAAATCATAAATAACACGGGGTAATTATTACATTAGATCATACTCATCCAGAAGGTAATGTAATAGTTACAGTATGCTGCATCAGTGATCACTGTAGGTTACTGCTAACTGGGTTAAAGTGATGGCTCCCTGTGGAGCACAAGTCACAAATAGGCGGCTATTGCCTCGTGGTTGGTTATCACACATTCCGGGCTCAGAAACAGCCAGTGTGTTTGATGTTTGATGCATGCAGAGGTTGATGCAAGAATGAATGCATGATGTATGAGATGGCTGAAGATGTAGATGTTGTCAACGGTCGCTAATGACGCCCAGTGTTGGCAGCATTCCCACGTCTGCAAGGAGGTGTCCCCCCAATGTCGAGGTCGAACTTGCAGAACATAATCGGCCATTTTCTCCGCCATGTCCCAGACATTAGGCAGCCATTTTTGGCGCCTTCTCAGCAACGGCTAATCTGAGGCATTGTTTCACAATTCATTTACAGTTGATTAGATTGTGTTGTGAAGTTGTTAGATTGTGGGGTGGAGTTGTTAGATTGTGTGGTGTAGTTGTTAGACTGTGAGAAGGTGTATAGCTCGTGTGGTGTAGTTGTTAGACTGTGAGAAGGTGTATAGCTCCTGTGGTGTAGTTGTTAGACTGTGAGAAGGTGTATAGCTCGTGTGGTGTAGTTGTTAGACTGTGAGAAGGTGTATAGCTCGTGTGGTGTAGTTGTTAGACTGTGAGAAGGTGTATAGCTCGTGTGGTGTAGTTGTTAGACTGTGAGAAGGTGTATAGCTCGTGTGGTGTAGTTGTTAGACTGTGAGAAGGTGTATAGCTCGTGTGGTGTATAGCTCGTTGGTGTAAACTGACTGTGAGAAGGTGTATAGCTCGTGTGGTGGTGTTAGTTGTTAGACTGTGAGAAGGTGTATAGCTCGTGTGGTGTAGTTGTTAGACCGTGAGAAAGTGTATAGCTCGTGTGTGTGTACTGTTGTTAGACTGTGAGAAGGTGTATAGCTCGTGTGGTGTAGTTGTTAGACTGTGAGAAGGTGTATAGCTCGTGTGGTGTAGTTGTTAGACCGTGAGAAGGTGTATAGCTCGTGTGGTGTAGTTGTTAGACCGTGAGAAGGTGTATAGCTCGTGTGGTGTAGTTGTTAGACCGTGAGAAGGTGTATAGCTCGTGTGGTGTAGTTGTTAGACCGTGAGAAGGTGTATAGCTCGTGTGGTGTAGTTGTTAGATTGTATGATGTGGTTTTTAGATTCGGTGATGCATTTGGTAGACTGTGGGATGTAGTTGTTAGAGTGTGTGTTTGTGTAAGTGTATATGAGTATGTGTGTATCTAAATGTGTAATAAAATCCAAACACCGGAGAGAAGCTGGCAAGGCTGAGTGAATAATAACAGAGTGAGTCAAGGTCATGAATGAATTCTATCAATGATCGACTGAGTGGGCGAGGTAATCAACAGAGCAACCATGAGTATGCGAGGTGGTGAGCGGAGCAACCATGAGTGAGCGAGGTGGTCAACGGAGCAACCACGAGTGAGCGAGGTGGTCAACGGAGCAACCATGAGTGAGCGTGGTTGTCAACGGAGCAACCACGAGTGAGCGAGGTGGTCAACGGAGCAACCATGAGTGAGCGAGGTGGTGAGAGGAGCAACCATGAGTGAGCGAGGTGGTGAGCGGAGCAACCACGAGTGAGCAAGGTGGTGAGCGGAGCAACAACGAGTGAGCGAGGTGGTGAGCGGAGCAACCATGAGTGAGCGAGGTGGTCAATGGAGCAGCCATGAGTGAGCGAGGTGGTCAACGAGCAACAATGAGTGAGCGAGGTGGTCAACGGAGCAACAATGAGTGAGCGAGGTGGTCAACGGAGCAACAATGAGTGAGCGAGGTGGTCAACGGAGCAACAATGAGTGAGCGAGGTGGTCAACGGAGCAACAATAAGTGAGCGAGGTGGTCAACGGAGCAACAATGAGTGAGCGAGGTGGTCAACGGAGCAACCATGAGTGAGCGAGGTGGTGAGCGGAGCAACCATGAGTGAGCAAGGTGGTCAACGGAGCAACCATGAGTGAGCGAGGTGGTGAGCGGAGCAACCACGAGTGAGCGAGGTGGTCAACGGAGCAACCATGAGTGAGCGAGGTGGTCAACGGAGCAACCATGAGTGAGCGAGGTGGTGAGCGGAGCAACTATGAGTGAGCGAGGTGGTCAACGGAGCAACCATGAGTGAGCGAGGTGGTCAACGGAGCAACCACGAGTGAGCGAGGTGGTCAACGGAGCAACCATGAGTGAGCGTGGTGGTCAACGGAGCAACCACGAGTGAGCGAGGTGGTCAACGGAGCAACCACGAGTGAGCGAGGTGGTCAACGGAGCAACCACGAGTGAGCGAGGTGGTCAACGGAGCAACCATGAGTAAGCGAGGTGGTGAGCGGAGCAACCATGAGTGAGCGAGGTGGTGAGCGGAGCAACCATGAGTGAGCGAGGTGGTCAACGGAGCAACCACGAGTGAGCGAGGTGGTCAACGGAGCGACCATCAACGGAGCAACCATGAGTTAGCGAGGTGGTGAGCGGAGCAACCATGAGTGAGCGAGGTGGTCAACGGAGCAACCACGAACGAGCGAGGTGGTCAACGGAGCAACCACGAGTGAGCGAGGTGGTCAACGGAGCAACCAGGAGTGAGCGAGGTGTTGTGCTCACAGCGTGACCTACTTCTTGGATATGACGGTTTGAGGTCATGGTCATTGCCCTCTAGGAGACAGTGACCTGCCACTCCCACCCCACACCCCTCCGCAGCCACACAAACACACACACATTACCCCTCCCTGGACACATTTGAAGGAAACAGGACATCTGGTGGTACGCAGCACCGTGACCCTTTTTGAAAATCAGATTATCATCGCTTCTGCAATACACATATTGTAGTAAATGTCAGCATCATATAGTCAGTCCCTCGATGATGGGTACCGGCACCCTTTTAAAGAGGACACAAACAAGCCCCAGGAGGGACGTATACCCACACTTCTAGAGAACCCTGGCATAAGTGTGCACACTTGTGACATATTTCTGATAGGGAGATCGCAGGTTGTGGCGAGGCATGATCGCTCACGCCAGCTGCTGGGGCACTTGATAAGCAAACATAAGCATTTGTCCCGCTAACGCAACGAGCTGGGCTCCAGCAGGCACCGGCACCCCGGAGACTGCCAGGAGGGCCACACCTGTTGCAGTGAGTTGCTCTGAAGCTGGTTCACGCTCCCGCACATCTGTGTGTGTGTGTAGGGAGGGGGGAACAAGTCAATATTTTTGCAAAGTTCTAGCAAAGATGTGTGTGAGTGTGTGAGAAAAAGTCAATATTTTTGCAAAGTTATAGAAAAGATGTGTGTGTGAGAAAAAGTCTATATTTTTGCAAAGTTCTAGCAAAGATGAGTGTGTGTTTATTGTGAGGTCGGAGCTTCTCCCCCCGCCCCCCGTCAGCCGATAAATCTCTTCGCTGATAACCATAACACTGAGTCCCCCCCCCCCCCCCCCTCCTCCTCCTAGTGTCCCCCCCCCCCCGGTGAACCGTGTCTTCCGCGATCCGATAGCGTTTTGTCTCCACTTAACTTATTACACAATTGTTTCCCCTGCCACTGGTCAACGTTATCTCCCCTTCCACGGTAAAGAAAACTTAGAAAGGGGGACAACATAGTCAAGAACACACTGACACACAAGTAGACAACATGGGCTAGAACACACTGACACACAAGTAGACAACATAGGCAAGAACACACTGACACACAAGTAGACAACATGGGCAAGAACACACTGACACACAAGTAGACAACATGGGCAAGAACACACTGACACACAAGTAGACAACATAGGCAAGAACACACTGACACACAAGTAGACAACATAGGCAAAAACACACTGACACACAAGTAGACACCATAGGCAAGAACACACTGACACACAAGTAGACAACATATGCAAGAACACACTGACACACAAGTAGACAACATGGGCAAGAACACACTGACACACAAGTAGACAACATAGGCAAGAACACACTGACACACAAGTAGACAACATAGGCAAGAACACACTGACACACAAGTAGACAACATAGGCTAGAACACACTGACACACAAGTAGACAACATGGGCAAGAACACCCTGACACACAAGTAGACAACATAGGCTAGAACACACTGACACACAAGTAGACAACATGGGCAAGAACACACTGACACACAAGTAGACAACATAGGCAAGAACACACTGACACACAAGTAGACAACATAGGCAAGAACACACTGACACACAAGTAGACAACATGGGCTAGAACACACTGACACACAAGTAGACAACATAGGCAAGAACACACTGACACACAAGTAGACAACATGGGCAAGAACACACTGACACACAAGTAGACATCATGGGCTAGAAGAAACTGACACACAAGTAGACAACATAGGCAAGAACACACTGACACACAAGTAGACAAACATAGGCAAGAACACACTGACACACAAGTAGACAACAGAGTCAAGAACACACTGACACACAAGTAGACAACATAGGCTAGAACACACTGACACACAATTAGACAACATGGGCTAGAACACACTGACACACAAGTAGACAACATAGGCTAGAACACACTGACACACAAGTAGACAACATGGGCTAGAACACACTGACACAGAAGTAGACAACATGGGCTAGAAGACACTGACACTCAAGTAGACAACATAGGAAAGAACACACTGACACACAAGTAGACAACATGGGCTAGAACACACTGACACACAAGTAGACAACATAGTCAAGAACACACTGACACACAAGTAGACAACATGGGCTAGAACACACTGACACACAAGTAGACAACATGGGCTAGAACACACTGACACACAAGTAGACAACATAGGCTAGAACACACTGACACACAAGTAGACAACATGGGCAAGAACACACTGACACTCAAGTAGACAACATAGGCAAGAACACACTGACACACAAGTAGACAACATAGGCTAGAACACACTGACACACAAGTAGACAACATGGGAAAGAACACACTGACACACAAGTAGACAACACAGGGAAGAACACACTGACACACAAGTAGACAACATGGGCTAGAACACACTGACACACAAGTAGACAACATAGGCAAGAACACACTGACACACAAGTAGACAACATGGGCTAGAACACACTGACACACAAGTAGACAACATAGGCTAGAACACACTGACACACAAGTAGACAACATAGGCAAGAACACACTGACACATAAGTAGACAACATAGGCAAGAACACACTGACACACAAGTAGACAACATGGGCTAGAACACACTGACACACAAGTAGACAACATGGGCTAGAACACACTGACACACAAGTAGACAACATGGGCTAGAACACACTGACACACAAGTAGACAACATAGGCAAGAACACACTGACACACAAGTAGACAACATGGGCTAGAAGACACTGACACACAAGTAGACAACATAGGCAAGAACACACTGACACACAAGTAGACAACATGCGCTTGAACACACTGACGCACAAGTAGACAACATAGTCTAGAACACACTGACACAAGTAGACAACATGGGCTAGAACACACTGACACACAAGTAGACAACATGGGCTAGAACACACTGACACACAAGTAGACAACATAGGCTAGAAGACACTGACACACAAGTAGACAACATGGGCTAGAACACACTGACACACAAGTAGACAACATAGTCTAGAAGACACTGACACACAAGTAGACAACATAGGCAAGAACACACTGACACACAAGTAGACAACATATGCAAGAACACACTGACACACAAGTAGACAACATGGGCAAGAACACACTGACACACAAGTAGACAACATAGGCAAGAACACACTGACACACAAGTAGACAACATAGGCAAGAACACACTGACACACAAGTAGACAACATAGGCTAGAACACACTGACACACAAGTAGACAACATGGGCAAGAACACACTGACACACAAGTAGACAACATAGGCTAGAACACACTGACACACAAGTAGACAACATGGGCAAGAACACACTGACACACAAGTAGACAACATAGGCAAGAACACACTGACACACAAGTAGACAACATAGGCAAGAACACACTGACACACAAGTAGACAACATGGGCTAGAACACACTGACACACAAGTAGACAACATAGGCAAGAACACACTGACACACAAGTAGACAACATGGGCAAGAACACACTGACACACAAGTAGACATCATGGGCTAGAAGAAACTGACACACAAGTAGACAACATAGGCAAGAACACACTGACACACAAGTAGACAACATAGGCAAGAACACACTGACACACAAGTAGACAACAGAGTCAAGAACACACTGACACACAAGTAGACAACATAGGCTAGAACACACTGACACACAATTAGACAACATGGGCTAGAACACACTGACACACAAGTAGACAACATAGGCTAGAACACACTGACACACAAGTAGACAACATGGGCTAGAACACACTGACACAGAAGTAGACAACATGGGCTAGAAGACACTGACACTCAAGTAGACAACATAGGAAAGAACACACTGACACACAAGTAGACAACATGAGCTAGAACACACTGACACACAAGTAGACAACATAGTCAAGAACACACTGACACACAAGTAGACAACATGGGCTAGAACACACTGACACACAAGTAGACAACATGGGCTAGAACACACTGACACACAAGTAGACAACATAGGCTAGAACACACTGACACACAAGTAGACAACATGGGCAAGAACACACTGACACTCAAGTAGACAACATAGGCAAGAACACACTGACACACAAGTAGACAACATAGGCTAGAACACACTGACACACAAGTAGACAACATGGGCAAGAACACACTGACACACAAGTAGACAACACAGGAAAGAACACACTGACACACAAGTAGACAACATGGGCTAGAACACACTGACACACAAGTAGACAACATAGGCAAGAACACACTGACACACAAGTAGACAACATGGGCTAGAACACACTGACACACAAGTAGACAACATAGGCTAGAACACACTGACACACAAGTAGACAACATAGGCAAGAACACACTGACACATAAGTAGACAACATAGGCAAGAACACACTGACACACAAGTAGACAACATGGGCTAGAACACAATGACACACAAGTAGACAACATAGGCAAGAACACACTGACACACAAGTAGACAACATGGGCTAGAAGACACTGACACACAAGTAGACAACATAGGCAAGAACACACTGACACACAAGTAGACAACATGCGCTTGAACACACTGACGCACAAGTAGACAACATAGTCTAGAACACACTGACACAAGTAGACAACATGGGCTAGAACACACTGACACACAAGTAGACAACATGGGCTAGAACACACTGACACACAAGTAGACAACATAGGCTAGAGCACAGTGACACACAAGTAGACAACATGGGCTAGAACACACTGACACACAAGTAGACAACATAGTCTAGAAGACACTGACACACAAGTAGACAACATAGTCTAGAACACACTGACACACAAGTAGACAACATGGGCTAGAACACACTGACACACAAGTAGACAACATAGGCTAGAACACACTGACACACAAGTAGACAACATGGGCTAGAACACACTGACACACAAGTAGACAACATAGGCTAGAACACACTGACACACAAGTAGACAACATGGGCTAGAACACACTGACACACAAGTAGACAACATGGGCTAGAACACACTGACACACAAGTAGACAACATGGGCTAGAACACACTGACACACAAGTAGACAACATAGGCTAGAACACACTGACACACAAGTAGACAACATGGGCTAGAACACACTGACACACAAGTAGACAACAAGGGCTAGAAGACACTGACACACAAGTAGACAACATAGGCAAGAACACACTGACACACAAGTAGACAACATGGGCTAGAACACACTGACACACAAGTAGACAACATAGTCAAGAACACATTGACACACAAGTAGACAACATGGGCTAGAACACACTGACACACAAGTAGACAACATAGGCTAGAACACACTGACACACAAGTAGACATCATGGGCTAGAACACACTGACACACAAGTAGACAACATAGTCTAGAACACACTGACACACAAGTAGACAACATAGTCTAGAACACACTGACACACAAGTAGACAACATAGTCTAGAACACACTGACACACAAGTAGACAACATAGTCTAGAAGACACTGACACACAAGTAGACAACATAGTCTAGAACACACTGACACACAAGTAGACAACATAGTCTAGAACACACTGACACACAAGCAGACAACATAGGCTAGAACACACTGACACACAAGTAGACAACATGGGCTAGAACACACTGACACACAAGTAGACAACATAGTCTTGAAGACACTGACACACAAGTAGACAACATAGTCTAGAACACACTGACTGGCACACAGTGAGATCCAGTGGAGCTGACACCAGCAAACAAATGGACACACAACACAGGTAGGAAGTTTAACAGAAGAAAACACACAGATTAGACGCTCTGTCACCAAGAAATATTGGAGGCGGATTTCCATGATCTGACGTTGATGAAACAGATTTAGGGCCAGTGTTTGCACCGACATCTTCCTGAAGAAAAAGTAACCCTGGGCAGAGAACTGCTGTATAACCGGTTTGATTTGTGCCTATGGTTAAAGCGATTCGTCACCTTCCGGTTCCGCTCTTGTATTGTAGACCAGTAATGTTTATTCTGGAACGGTCACTAAATGGAAATCGTGGTATAAATCTTCAAAAGGCTGTCAGCTTTTTACGCTATTGTGACAGTCTCTCTCTCTCTCTCTCTCTCTCTCTCTCTCTCTCTCTCTCTCTCTCTCTCTCTCTCTCTCTCTCTGTTTCTCTCTTTCTTTCTCTCTCTCTCTCTCTCGCGCGCGCGCGTTAATTCCCCCTCTCTTCCTCTCTCTACCCTTCCTCTTTCTCCCTCACTCTATCTCCCCCACTCTCTCTCCCCCACTCTCTCTCCCCCACTCTCCCCTCTCTCTCTTCCTCTCCCCCCTCCCTCTCTCTCTCGTACATAGAGACAGTTTCCATCATTCCCTCTCTCTGTCTTTCACACTCTTCCCTTTATCAAACTATGTGTCTAGACATTTCTGTCAAAAAGCTAACTGACGAGAACACAGATGAAGGTCATTCTACGACACAGATGAAGGTCATTCTGTGGACGACACAGATAAATGGTCATTATGTGGATGAAACAGACAAAGATCATTCTGTGGACGACACAGATGAAGGTCATTCTGTGGATGAAACAGACAAAGATCATTCTGTGGACGACACAGATGAAGGTCATTTTGTGGACGACACAGATGAAGGTCATTCTGTAGATGAAACAGACAAAGATCATTCTGTGGACCACACAGATGAATGTCATTCTGTGAACGAAACAGATGAAGGTCATTCTAGGGACGACACAGATGAGGGTCATTCTGTGGACGACACAGATAAAGGTCATTCTGCAGACCACACAGATGAATGTCATTCTGTGGAGATTAAGGTCATTCTGTGGACGACACAGATGAAAGTCATTCTGTGGACGACACAGATGAAGGTCATTCTGTAGACGACACAGATGAAGGTAATTCTGTGGACGACACAGATAAAGGTCATTCTGTGGACGACACAGATGAAGGTCATTCTGTGGACGACACAGATAAAGGTCATTCTGTGGACGACACAGATGAAGATCACTCTGTGGGTGACACAGATAAAGGTCATTCTGTGGACGACACAGATGAAGATCACTCTGTGGGTGACACAGATAAAGGTCATTCTGTGGACGACACAGATGAAGATCACTCTGTGGGTGACACAGATAAAGATCATTCTGTGGACGACACTGATAAATGTCATTTTGTGGATGGAAAAGACAAAGATCATTCTGTGGACGACACAGATGAAGGTCATTTTGTGAACGACACAGATGAAGGTCATTCTGTAGATGAAACAGACAAAGATCATTCTGTGGACCACACAGATGAATGTCATTCTGTGAACGAAACAGATGAAAGTCATTCTGTGGACGACACAGATGAGGGTCATTCTGTGGACGACACAGATAAAGGTCATTCTGCAGACCACACAGATGAATGTCATTCTGTGGACGACGCAGATTAAGGTCATTCTGTGGACGACACAGATGAAAGTCATTCTGTGGACGAAACAGATGAAGGTCATTCTGTTGACGACACAGATGAAGGTCATTCTGTGGACAACACAGATGAAGATCATTCTGTGGACGACACAGATAAGGGTCATTCTGTGGACGACACAGATGAAGGTCATTCTGTGGACGACACAGATAAAGGTCATTCTGTGGAACGACACAGATGAAGATCACTCTGTGGGTGACACAGATAAAGGTCATTCTGTGGACGACACAGATGAAGATCACTCTGTGGGTGACACGGATAAAGGTCATTCTGTGGACGACACAGATGAAGATCACTCTGTGGGTGACACAGATAAAGATCATTCTGTGGACGACACTGATGAAGGTCATTTTGTCGATGAACAAGACAGAGATCATTCTGTGGACGACACAGATGAAGATCACTCTGTGGGTGACACAGATAAAGGTCATTCTGTAGATGAAACAGACAAAGATCATTCTGTGGACCACACAGATGAATGTCATTCTGTGAACGAAACAGATGAAGGTCATTCTGTGGACGACACAGATGAGGGTCATTCTGTGGACGACACAGATGAAGGTCATTCTCTAGACCACACAGATGAATGTCATTCTGTGGACGACACAGATTAAGGTCATTCTGTGGACGACACAGATGAAAATCATTCTGTGGACGACACAGATGAAAGTCATTCTGTAGACGACACAGATGAAAATCATTCTGTGGACAACACAGATGAAAGTCATTCTGTAGACGACACAGATGAAGGTCATTCTGTGGACAACACAGATGAAGATCATTCTGTGGACGACACAGATAAAGGTCATTCTGTGGACGACACAGATGAAGGTAATTCTGTGGAAGACACAGATGAAGGTCATTCTGTGGACGACACAGATAAAGGTCATTCTGTGGACGACACAGATGAAGATCACTCTGTGGGTGACACAGATAAAGGTCATTCTGTGGACGACACAGATGAAGATCACTCTGTGGGTGACACAGATAAAGGTCATTCTGTGGACGACACAGATGAAGATCACTCTGTGGGTGACACAGATAAAGGTCATTCTGTGGACGACACAGATGAAGATCACTCTGTGGGTGACACAGATAAAGGTCATTCTGTGGACGACACAGATGAAGATCACTCTGTGGGTGACACAGATAAAGATCACTCTGTGGACAACACAGATGAAAATCACTCTGTGGACAACACAGATAAAGGTCATTCTGTGGACAACACAGATAAAGGTCATTCTGTGGACAACACAGATAAAGGTCATTCTGTGGACAACACAGATAAAGGTCATTCTGTGGACAACACAGATAAAGGTCATTCTGTGGACAACACAGATGAAGGTCATTCTGTGGACAACACAGATGAAGGTCATTCTGTGGACGACACAGATGAAGGTCATTCTGTGGACAACACAGATGAAGGTCATTCTGTGGACAACACAGATGAAGGTCATTCTGTGGACAACACAGATGAAGGTCATTCTGTGGACGACACAGATGAAGGTCATTCTGTGGACAACACAGATGAAGGTCACTCTGTGGACGACACAGATGAAGGTCATTCTGTGGACGACACAGATGAAGGTCATTCTGTGGACAACACAGATGAAGGTCACTCTGTGGACAACACAGATGAAGATCACTCTGTGGGTGACACAGATAAAGGTCATTCTGTGGACGACACAGATGAAGGTCATTCTGTGGACGACACAGATGAAGGTCATTCTGTGGACGACACTGATGAAGGTCATTCTGTGGACAACACAGATGAAGGTCATTCTGTGGACAACACAGATGAAGGTCATTCTGTGGACAACACAGATGAAGGTCATTCTGTGGACGACACTGATCAATCAGTGATTCAGGGCCAGCTAGGGGCGTGTGCCTTCTGCAGCCAACCTAAAAAAAGGGGCGCGGCGGGGGCCGGGGGGGGGGAGGGGGTTACCATCAGGGAGAGATGAATGGCAACTTTGCTGCAATGACGGAGTGGTTGCAGTATCGAAGGACTAAACACGCACGGGAAAGCCCAATGTGCAGTGTAGTCGATTGTAATAACATACCATAACTGTGACAACACGCCACCAAACTGCTAGGGCACTGCGGGCTTGCCACTCCCCCATACCCCCCCCCCCCCCCGACAAGGAGAACACCGTGGAGTCTCTCTTTATGGGGCTGCAGACGCCACTTCATACAACACATAACAAGATGGCGAAGTGTGAAATCTAAAATGATTCCAGCAAGGACATTATGCAAAAATTTATTCCAAGAATGACGGATGGTAAAGAGATGTTTCATCAATGTTGGATGGTAAAAAGAGATTTTATCAGTGTTCGATGGTGAAGAGATGTTTCATCAATGTTGGATGGTGAAGAGATGTTTTATCAATTTAGGATGGTGAAAAGATGTTTCGTCAATGTTGGATGGTGAAGAGATGTTTCATCAATGTTGGATGGCGTAGAGATGTTCCAGCAATGTTGGATGGCGTAGAGATGTTTTAGCAATGTTGGATGGCGTAGAGATGTTTTAGCAATGTTGGATGGCGTAGAGATGTTCCAGCAATGTTGGATGGCGTAGAGATGTTTTAGCAATGTTGAATGGCGTAGAGATGTTCCAGCAATGTTGGATGGCGTAGAGATGTTTTAGCAATGTTGGATGGCGTAGAGATGTTCCAGCAATAGTGAATGGTAAAAAGATGTTCCGGCAATGTCGAATGATGAAGAGATGTTCCGACAATGTCTAATGATGAAGAGATGTTCCGACAATGTCGAATGATGAAGAGATGTTCCGACAATGTCGAATGATGAAGAGATGTTCCGACAATGTCGAATGATGAAGAGATGTTCCGACAATGTCGAATGATGAAGAGATGTTCCGACAATGTCGAATGATGAAGAGATGTTCCGACAATGTCGAATGATGAAGAGATGTTCCGACAATGTCGAATGATGAAGAGATGTTCCGACAATGTCGAATGATGAAGAGATGTTCCGACAATGTCGAATGATGAAGAGATGTTCCGACAATGTCGAATGATGAAGAGATGTTCCGACAATGTCGAATGATGAAGAGATGTTCCGACAATGACTGATTTTGACGAGGTCAGGACCGAAGCCACCAGCAGGCACATCCCTCCCCCCGCCCCCACAACACCCAGCCACACCCCGCCCCCTTCAACACCCAGCCACACCCCGCCCCCTTCAACACCCAGCCACACCCCGCCCCCTTCAACACACAGCCACACCTCCTAGGCCGTGTTGTGAACCAAATTAGAAACCGTTGTGGCGCTTAGAATTCCACCTGATCGATTAAGTTCTTACCGAGGATGCGAACCGCTGCCTGTAGAGTTTGAGTGTGGACTCTGTAAACAGTCGACCAGCTGCTCTTCGTACATCGACCACACCAGAATTCCAGGCGATTACCGCCGGTGTTTAATGAGGCTGTACTCCGCTACTCCAAGGTGAACAGGCTAACAACCCCGCCACACAATAGGCCGGCTTGTGTGGTTGATGGATCTAATTGTCTTTCTCTCTTTGACCCGAAGTTTGCTGGAAACGATCACATTAACCCAGGACCACATCGAGTACACAGCCGCTAGCAAACAATGTTCCCGGATCGATACTGTTTAGATGGCAGTTTTGTGTAATCTAAAGTACTCGATCCTGCCCACAGTTGTTGGTATCTGGAGCCGTGTCCAGGGCGTAAACGACAACTCTCTCTCTCTCTCTCTCTCTCTCTCTCTCTCTCTCTCTCTCTCTCTCTCTCTCTCTCTCTTTCTCTCTCGCTAAATCCCCTTCTCTCTCTCTCTATCTCGCTATGCATGTATGTGTGTGTGTATGTGTGTGTGTGTATGTATGTATGTGTATCTATGTATGTGTGTGTGTATGTATGTATGCATTCATGTGAGGTTAAATGTGTGGTTGTGGATGTCTGTACATGTGATTGTATGTGTGTTTATGCATACATGCATGTGTAGGTGTGTATGTATGAAATGTGTGTGTGCATGTATGTCCATATATGTATGTGTGTGTTTTCTGTTTGTGTATGTATGTAGATGCGTGTATGTATGTAGATACGTGTATGTATGTATTAGGTATGTCTGTATATGAGTGTGCATGTTATGAGAATGTAAGAGTATATATACGTGTGTGTGTGAGTGTGTAAGATTGTGTACACATGATGTGTGTATGCATTATTCTAAACGTATATTTCCTTATTATATCCATAACATGCATTGTTGATAACAGGCATTGGTACTCTGAAAAATGAGTGCTTAGAAGGGCCGAATGTCAGACGGGCCTGCGTGCCCAATTTGTAACCCTTTGAAAATTAAGTTTGTTCGTTCGTTCGTTTGTTCTCCTTTGCCACCAGCAGGGAATGTACAATGTGCTAGACTTGCCACACTTAGCTCAGGACGTCTAGAGTACAGTCTGGTAGACTAGCTCAGGATGGGGACGGTACAGTCTGGTAGACTAGCTCAGGATGGGAACGCTACAGTCTGGTAGACTAGCTCAGGATGGAGACGGTACAGTCTGGTAGGCTAACTCCGGTTGGGGACGGTACAGTCTGGTAGACTAGCTCAGGATGGGGACGGTACAGTCTGGTAGACTAGCTCAGAGTGGTGACAGTACAGTCTGGTAGAATATCTCAGGACGTGGTCGGTACAGTCTTGTAGAATATATCAGGATGTGGACGGTACAGTCTGGTAGACTAACTCAGCATGGGCGCGGTACAGTCTGCTAGACTAACCCAGGATTTGGACGGTACAGTCTGGTAGACTAACCCAGGATTTGGACGGTACAGTCTGGTAGACTAACCCAGGATTTGGACGGTACAGTCTGGTAGACTAACCCAGGATTTGGACGGTACAGTCTGGTAGACTAACCCAGGATTTGGACGGTACAGTCTGGTAGACTAACCCAGGATTTGGACGGTACAGTCTGTTAGACTAACCCAGGATTTGGACGGTACAGTCTGATAGACTAACCCAGGATTTGGACGGTACAGTCTGGTAGACTAACCCAGGATTTGGACGGTACGGTCTGGTAGACTTACCAAGGGTGATCTATTCCCCACAAGCTGTTAGCGAGACCCCCAGAGTTGGTCCAGGTGTTGCAGGTGTGCGGCGGTAGCACCATGGGTGTGGTGATTGAAGTCGGTGGCCTGAGAAAATCAATGTTCGGTGGAGCGTGAAGAAATGTGCAGTTTACCTGGGGGTGAGCAAAGGTACATGCTTCCTCATCAACTTGACGAGGGAAAGGGGCTGAGGTTTATTATTGCGTCTGAAGTTTATGGTTCAGCGGTCGTTCCGTATAGGTGGAGCGGTGAAGGGAGTGGGGGGAAGGGTGGAGCGGTGAAGGGAGTGGGGGGGGGAAGGGTGGAGCGGTGAAGGGAGTGGGGGAAGGGTGGAGCGGGGGAGCGGTGAAGGGAGTGGGGAGTCTTTTGGTAATGCTGCAGAATGTAAGTTCTATACTCAGGTGTGGAAATGCGGGGCAATGTTAACGATGCGATGTACTGTGTGAGTCATTGACTGATGTCATGTGTGAGTCATTGACTGATGTCATGTGTGAGTCATTGACTGATGTCAAGTGTGAGTCATTGACTGATTTAATGAAGCATGCATTAATTGTGTTAACGTTCTCGCCGACCCTTAACCCCCACCAAGGGAAGTCAGCCTGAACAATGGACATTTTGTGACTCAAAGAGCCACTATTCGCATGGGAACCTTAAAGGGGTGGGGGTGGGGGGCAAATCCCAGAAACAGGGTTTAACATTGGACAATCAACAAAACCAAATACTGGGCCTCACCTTGGAAAATATATCTTTTAATTGTATCGTTGTAAAATATTCCAAATGAAGCGCCTCTTATTTAAAAAAAAAAAAAATATATATATATATATATATATATAATATATATATTATATATATATATATATATATATATATATATATATATATATATATATATATATATTTTTTTTTCAATTTAAGATTGGTTTGCAGCGTAAAGAAGGTACAATGATATACGGTGTGTGTGCTCCCGTGTATGTAGATTATACACATTAACGATGTGTTTTCCAGTGCAAATACATTCTAGCTCTAGTTTTATCAGGTTTGATCAACTTGTGTTCTATTCAACACCAGCATCTTACCCTCACCCCGTGATTCACTGGAATGTGCTTTGTTCTCTCGTCAAACAACAGCTTAATGATGCTGTCAAACCATTAACTTCCTCTACTGTGCGCAGCCAAGCCTTGACGACAGTCAATAGTGCGTTAGTGCTTCCCACCTACACAGCAATCATAACTTGACGTGAGTTTGTTAGTATTCATATTCTCTTTTATCTACACAAATTAACTAGTTGAAGTGTTGTTCTTTGTGTGTGTGCCTTCTGTATTCGTATTTAGAAAAAAAAAAAAAGGGGGGGGGGGGGGGGGGGGGGGGGGACACATCTGTGCCTCCCTCGGTCTATATATGTCTGCAGCTATGTGAGTGACTGATTCTTGAAGTGGGCTTTCACCAATGAAGATTGGAGTATTGTTTGCCTTGTTCGTTGTCGTCAGCCTCTTTGTCTGACTTGTGTACTGTACAGTTAGAGACCTAATTGATGTGACCTCTCGTCAAGTGAGGTCATACCTGACCTCGTGGGTGAGACAGCAGGGAAATATCATCAGCAAAACCCTGGCATGAACAACAAGAATGTCGTGTAGGAGGCAAAGGGCATGCTGGGCACGAGTCGAGATCGTCGGCTCTGGAGGTGAAAGAACTACGCACCAGCCCGCGATGGATCCCTAGCCTCGTGTCTTCTTGTCTCGAAAAACCTAAATTAGTTACAAAATTGGATGATGACAAACCTCTATGATGATCACTTATCAACGTAAAGTGCAGAATTGAAGCACACACACACTCTCACAAACACGCAGAGTTTAATTAATGCTGTTATCACCTGTGTGACGTCAGTAGGTAGATGGTCATGAACTGACGCCAAGGATCAGACAGGTCATTCTAACCCAGTGTCAAACAGCAGGCTAAACAAATTAGCGTTCTCTAGTCTCGCTAATTAGGTCAACGATCGGATGGACAAGGAAAGGACCAATGAGACATCATCATAATTGTCATCGCCGTCTTCATCGTCTCTACAGGAAGCTAGTCATGGCAGATGGCTCGCGAGAGTTTCATTAATCAGACAGACAAGGAACATATCACAGACTCAAGCTAGTCATAGTTGATGGCTCGCGGGAGTTTCATTGATCAGACAGACAAGGAACATATCACAGACTGAAGCTTGTCATGGCTGATTGCTCGCGGGAGTCTCATTGATCAGACAGACAAGGAACATATCACAGACTGAAGCTAGTCATAGTTGATGGCTCGCGCCGGTCTCATTGATCAGACAGACAAGGAACATATCACAGACTCAAGCTGGTCATGGCTGATGGCTCGCGGGAGTCTCATTGATCAGACAGACAAGGAACATATCACAGACTGAAGCTAATCATGGCAGATGGCTCGCGGGAGTTTCATTGATCAGACAGACAAGGAACATATCACAGACTGAAGCTAATCATGGCGGATGGCCCGCCGGAGTTTCATCATGTAGGATGTTTCCAATTTAGGATCTCTCTCATGAAATATCTCTTTCATGTAGGATCTTTCTCATGGAGTATCTCTCTCATGTAGGATCTTTCTCATGTATGATCTCTCTCGTGTAGGATCTTTCTCATGTATGATCTCTCTCGTGTAAGATCTCTCTCATGTAGGACCTCTATCATGTAGGATCTCTCTCATGTAAGATCTCTCTCGTGTAGGATCTCTCTCGTGTAGGATCTCTCTCATGTAGGATCTCTCTCATGTAGGATCTCTCTCATGTAGGATCTCTCTCGTGTAGGATCTCTCTCGTGTAGGATCTCTCTCATGTAGGATCTCTCTCATGTAGGATCTCTCCTATGTAGGATCTCTCTCGTGTAGGATCTCTTTCATGTAGGATCTCTCTCATGTAGGATCTCTCTCATGTAGGATATATCTCATATAGGATCTCTCTCATGTAGGATCTCTCTCATGTATTGTCTCTCTCATGTAGGATCTCTCCCTTGTAGTATCTCTTCCATTTGGGATTTCTCCCGAATATGATCTCTCTCTCTCTCTCTACGCACGGACACACACACACACACACACACACACACACACACACACACATACATCGAATGCATCCAATAATAATTGTGTCCCTCTTCGCCAAACACAGGCACACACAAGCACACACACACACACGCCGATACCTCTCCCTCCCCCACACACTTACATTAATACATGTTCCCTCACACACAGGGCTTTAGGCTATAGAAATGCTTTCTCCTACTTGTGACAGTCATTGCTTGTGATTGCCAATAGCTTCTAGAATCTGCTCTCGGTGGGAGGCCTTGTGATTCGACAATGTTGTAAGCGCCTATAAGAACCTGCCTGACAGGGCTTAACCTCCATGTTGCAGCAGGATTTCTTTAACTCCATAGTTTATTTTGTAACGGCATTTGAACTGCAGAGAACTGAGCGACTGATAACCACAACTAAGTGTACATAACATGAAAGTTTCATGACAATGACACAGCGTGTGTCTGTGTTCGTATCTGTGTATTTGTTTGTATCGGTTTATTATATGTGTGTATTTGTGTACACATGTGTGTAAATGGTGTATCATCTCTGTCCCCCAATTATCTAACCACGTGACTTCCAGCAGGTAATTATAACTATCAGTAAGTCAGTGGTTGCTGCCATATTATCACACGGTACTGCCATATTACCACTCCGTACTGCCATATTATCACTCGGTACTGCCATATTACCACACGGTACTGCCATATTATTACTCAGTACTGCCATATTATCACTCGGTATTGCCATATTATCACTCAGTACTGCCATATTATCACTCGGTATTGCCATATTATCACACGGTACTGCCATATTATCACACGGTACTGCCATATTATCACTCAGTACTGCCATATTATCACACGGTACTGCCATATTATCACACGGTACTGCCATATTATCACTCGGTACTGCCATATTATCACTCGGTACTGCCATATTATCACTCGGTACTGCCATATTATCACTCGGTACTGCCATATTATCACTCGGTACTGCAATATTATCACTCGGTACTGCCATATTATTACTCAGTACTGCCATACTATTACTCGGTACTGCCATATTATTACTCGGTACTGCCATATTATTACTCAGTACTGCCATATTATTACTCAGTACTGCCATATTATCACTCAGTACTGCCATATTATCACTCGGTACTGCCATATTATCACTCGGTACTGCCATATTATTACTCAGTACTGCCATATTATTACTCAGTACTGCCATATTATTACTCGGTACTGCCATATTATTACTCGGTACTGCCATATTATTACTCGGTACTGCCATATTATTACTCGGTACTGCCATATTATCACTCGGTACTGCCATATTATCACTCGGTACTGCCATATTATCACTCGGTACTGCCATATTATTACTCGGTACTGCCATATTATTACTCGGTACTGCCATATTATTACTCGGTACTGCCATATTATTCACTCGTACTGCCATATTATCACTCGGTACTGCAATATTATCACTCGGTACTGCCATATTATCACTCAGTACTGCCATACTACTTACTCGGTACTGCCATATTACTTACTGCCTATTACTCGTACTGCCATATTATTACTCAGTACTGCCATATTATTACTCAGTACTGCCATATTATTACTCAGTACTGCCATATTATCACTCGATACTGCCATATTATCACTCGGCACTGCCATATTATCACTCGGCACTGCCATATTATCACTCGGCACTGCCATCTGCCATATTATCACTCGGTACTGCCTTATTATCAATCGGTACTGCTATATTATCACTCAGTACTGCCACTCGGCACTGCCACACTGTCACTCGGAACTGCCACATTGTCACTCGGCACTGCCACATTGTCACTCGGCACTGCCACATTGTCACTTGGCACTGCCACATTATCACTCGTCACTGCCATATTATCACTCAGCACTGCCACACTGTCACTCGGTACTGCCACACTATCACTCGGCACTGCCACATTATCACTCGGCACTGCCAAATTGTCACTCGGCACTGCCAAATTGTCACTCGGCACTGCCACACTGTAACTCGGCACTGCCACGTTGTCACTCGGTACTGCCACACTGTAACTCGGCTTTGCCACATTGTCACTTGGCACTGCCATAGTGTCACTTGGCACTGCCACATTGTCACTCAGCACTGCCACATTGTCATTCGGTACTGCCACATTGTCACTCGGCACTGCCACATTGTCAATCAGCACTGCCACATTGTCGCTCGGCACTGCCACATTGTCACTCGGTACTGCCACATTGTCACTCGGTACTGCCACATTGTCACTCGGTACTGCCACATTGTCACTCGGCACTGCCACACTGTCACACGGTACTGCCACATTGTCACTCCGCACTGCCACATTGTCACTCGGCACTGCCACATTGTCACTCGGCACTGCCACATTGTCACTTCTCTTTGAGGGTCCATGTTACTAATCCCTGCTCTTATAAGTCTCGTTGACGGAAGTTTGAAGATTCTTCCTAACATATGCGGGTCCATATGACTAGTAAACTGGTAGGTGACTGGTTACCTGAAAGTTGCCTAGATGGTTTCTTATCCACTGTTTATACTGAGGTGCTAGAATGCGCCATATGTGTTTTTTACTCATTAACTGTTTATAGAAAGTTCTGTGTAGGTTATCACTTGGGATTTTCTTATTGCGTCTTGATTGCATCAGATAACTCTGAACCGAAATACGCCAATTAAATTGACAGTTGGCCTCGTTGGAGACTCCCAGAACTTCTAGAAAACGAGTGCGTTAAATCTCTCTCTGAGATATAACACGTCAATGATTACATCAGATGCTATATATAGGTCTAGGTTATCTATTTGCAAATAACTCTCTGCTAATAAACAAATGATGGTTCTAGAAAGGGATGTCCAGGTTGCCAATACTTATTGATTATTCCGAGTATGCGCAATATCTTAACTCCTGACAAACAAGTAATGACATCTCTCTGTTACACTGTCTCAGTGCAAGACTGCTGACTTGACTGAAGGCATTACTGTCTCAGGGCATGAACTGTTAGCTTGACTGAAGGCAGGACTGTCTCAGGGCATGAACTGTTGGAGAGCTTCAGTGGGTGAGTGTGTCCGGCCAGACGATCATTTCAGATGATCCCATCCACATATGGTGTTACCGGCACAGCTGGCTGTTATGTTGACAATGGATGTCCACTTCGAGGCTCAAGACCATGCTGGTTATTTGATTCTCTATTTTTAATTGACCCCAAACACGAGCAATCATTTCAGACCGTCACACCCCTATAATATTAGACTTTCCCCGGGATTCTCTGTGCTTGAGGTGAGCTAAAATAGAAATACCAAAAGAAGCCCAACCATGATTCAGAGTAACTTTTCACCGTGTATGATTTTGTAAAAAAAGACCATGATCTTACATTAACATTTAAGGTTCTTTTTTTTAGTTCACCCCATCTTGGGGATTCCGAGAGTTGCTGGGAGAGTCCGATATTATAAGGCTGGGGAGGGCAGGGGGTTAGGGTTAGAGTTGGCGTTTTTCAGACCGTTACATCCCTATACTATTGGACTTTCCCAGGTATCCACCGGGAACCCTCAGATTTCCTGAAATGCACTAAACAAGAATAAAATAACCACATTTGACCCTGTCTTATTAACATTTGACCGTGGCCTAATAGTTAACATTTAACCCCGTCTAGTTAACTATCGACCTTGACCTATACTAACTTTTGACCCTGTCTGATCATGACCCCGGGTGCAGACAGCCTTGATCCCTGACCCACTGTAGAGCTGACCAATGATAACACGGTTGCTATAGTAACAGTTTGCGACAAACAAAATTGAAAAAAAAAAAAAAAATAGGTCGAAGTTGAAACATCATGAGGATAGGTGTTTCAGAGTTCAACGGGTACACGATGGCTCTTGCGGTCCGGCTCGCACCTATCGCCTGCGTTCTCTGACGCCGACTATCCAGACTGACAAGATGTGTGGTTTCAGAATCCTGGCGCTCGTACAAACACTCCGTTTGCAAGGGTTTGAACCCACGACATGCAGAAACTAACGTACGAGCTACGTACATGTGTATCACCGACGACACGCAAATTGCAGACATTCATACACGTCTACACACGAACCGTTATGTGCGTACCTGCCTACACACAAACTGTAGATGTACAGACATGCCTACACACAAACTGTAGATGCACAGACATGCCTACATACAAACTGTAGATGTACAGACATGCCTACACACAAACTGTAGATGCACAGACATGCCTACACACAAACTGTAGATGTACAGGCATGCCTACACACAAACTGTACATGTACAGACATGCCTACACACAAACTGTACATGTAGAGACATGCCTACACACAAACTGTAGATGTACAGACATGCCTACACACAAACTGTACATGTACAGACATGCCTTCACACAAACTATAGATGTAGAGACATGCCTACACACAAACTGTACATGTACAGACATGCCTACACACAAACTGTAGATGTACAGACATGCCTACACACAAACTGTAGATTAGAGACATGCCTACACACAAACTGTAGATGTACAGACACGCCTACACACAAACTGTACATGTAGAGACATGCCTACACACAAATTGTAGATGCACAGACATGCCTACACACAAACTGTACATGTACAGACATGTCTACACACAAACTGTACATTTACAGACATGCCTACACACAAACTGTAGATGTAGAGACATGCCTACACACAAACTGTAGATGTAAAGACATGCCTACACACAAACTGTACATGTACAGACATGCCTACACACAAACTGTACATGCAGAGACATGCCTACACACAAATTGTAGATGCACAGACATGCCTACACACAAACTGTAGATATACAGACATGCCTACACACAAAATGTAGATGTACAGACATGCCTACACACAAACTGTAGATGTAGAGACATGCCTACACACAAACTGTAGATGTACAGACATGCCTACACACAAACTGTAGATTACAGACATGCCTACACACAAACTGTAGATGTACAGACATGCCTGCACACAAACTGTACATGTAGAGACATGCCTACACACAAACTGTAGATGTACAGACATGCCTACACACAAACTGTAGGTAGATACACAAGTAGGGAATACACAGACACAAGCAATGACCCAGGTAGGTTTGGCTAGGAGTGCCACAAACACGCCCACCTACAACACCTACCTATACACAAGCAGGGTGGCTGTGTGTGCTGTTGGCAGCCCGTCCGTGTCACGTCCCACATTCCCAAGCCGCCTTGTGTACCGGTGACATCGGAGGTAGCAGCACTCTAGCTCCTTCACGCTCATGTGGGTCGCTGGTTTACCTGGGACTTTAGTGAGACTTGCTGCTGCAACTTCTCGAGGCTGCTAACATCTTGCCTGTCGCAGGTAAGTGAACTTTACCTGTTTAGTGTGGTCGGGGGCTAGCCCTGGCAGGTAAAGGATGTCGCACTTTTACCCGGCGTGTTTCTCTGTGAGTTTACCTCCAGCCTGATCCAGGGTAGTGTGTCGGATCACTGTCACCGAGCTTCTAGGTTCGATCCTGAGGCAGCAGCGGTGCCTGGTTTAGACACAAACGTGGGGGCACGCTTTCCGTCGGCAAGAATCACGTAACGTTGGAGGGACAAACTGGACATGAGGGTCAATTAAGTGAGATACCCAGATTTACAAACTCTTGAGGAAGTCATTATGGGAGGGGGGGGGGGGGGCGGAGCGCCGACGAGGGCTTCATGGGGTACTGTCCTGGTAAACTCTTCAGTCCCAGGCCATGGAGATGTTGACTGTGAAAGTATGTCAGTCCTAACCAGATTTCACAAGCCAGCAGGCCAGTATTCTCGTGTTGCCCCGACTTCATGTGCCAGATTTCACAAGCAAGCAGGCCAGTATTCTCGTGCTGCCCCGACTTCATGTGCCAGATTTCACAAGCCAGCATTCCAGTATTCTCGTGCTGCCCAGACTTCATGTGTCTCCCTGACTTCATGTGCCTCCCTGACTTCATGTGTCTCCCCGACTTCATGTGTCTCCACTGACTTCATGTGTCTCCCCTGACTTCATGTGTCTCCCTGACTTCATTTGTCTCCCCTGACTTCATGTGTCTCCCTGACTTCATGTGTCTCCCCTGACTTCATGTGTCTCCCTGACTTCATGTGTCTCCCCTGACTTCATGTGTCTCCCCTGACTTCATGTATCACCCCTGACTTCATGTGTCTCCCCTGACTTCATGTGTCTCCCCTGAAGTTGTGTCTCCCCTGACTTCATGTGTCTCCCCTGACTTCATGTGTCTCCCCTGACTTCATGTGTCTCCCCTGACTTCATGTGTCTCCCCTGAAGTTGTGTCTCCCCTGACTTCATGTGTCTCCCCTGACTTCATGTGTCTCCCCTGACTTCATGTGCCTCCCCTGACTTCATGTGCCTCCCTGACTTCATGTGCCTCCCCTGACTTCATGTGTCTCCACTGACTTCATGTGTCTCCCCTGACTTCATGTGTCTCCCCTGACTTCATGTGCCTCCCCTGACTTCATGTGCCTCCCCTGACTTCATGTGCCTCCCCTGACTTCACGTGCCTCCCCTGACTTCATGTGTCTCCCCTGACTTCATGTGTCTCCCCTGACTTCATGTGTCTCCCCTGACTTCATGTGTCTCCCCTGACTTCATGTGTCTCCCCGACTTCATGTGTCTCCCCTGACTTCATGTGTCTCCCTGACTTCATGTGTCTCCCTGACTTCACGTGTCTCCCCGACTTCATGTGCCTCCCCTGACTTCATGTGCCTCCCCTGACTTCATGTACCTCCCCTGACTTCATGTGTCTCCCCTGTCTTCATGTGTCTCCCTGACTTCATGTGCCTCCCCTAACTTCATGTGTCTCCCCTGACTTCATGTGTCTCCCTGCTTTTGTGACAGTCCTCGTGTGGGTTCCGAAGCCTATTATGGAAAAAACAAAAATGCACCAACAGGCATGTCGTAGCAGTCGACTTATTAGGGGTTGTTTCTTTCAAATTCGGAGTGTAACTGCCTGAGAGGCACAAAACCAACAGTTTGCATAAAAAAGCTAGAATTGTAAAAAGGATGTGAACGTAAAAGTCAAGTTCTGGGGACAAGACTAAAATCCAAAAGTGGACTAACCACCAGAACTTTCCCCCGGAGTTGACAGCCAGTGAACGGCAAGAAAAAACTGTGACAGCGTTGTGGTGTTGGCGGAAATAGCTCTAGAGATGAGTCACTGGCACTTGACCTGCTACTGCTCACTGCTGAGGGTCAAGGGTTTGCTGCTCCACCACCGCCTTGGTTTCCTTCCGGCTACACACAGACACACACACACACACACACACACACATACACGCACACACACACATATGCACACAGAAACACACACTCAAACATGCACACACAAACACACACACAGACATGCACACACAAACAGACACACATATATAATCCGACCATATTCCAAGGGTGTCTGCAGCGTTGCGTACATATATTATTCATTTAGGTGTACAGTGTACACATTCGACAATGGCGTGTATTTATGTACAGACACACACGAATGTATGACCGAATCAAAGCTGTGTACACCTGAAAACTGTGTGTAGTTACTTATGTTCAAAAACAAGTATATGTGTATGTATGACTGAATCAAAGCCGTGTACACATACACAGATTTGCAGGGTCATGCCTGTTAATGTCTTAATAGTCTGCCGACTAAATGGGACTAACTGAAGCGTGACGAGTTTCGCTACTTGCTTGTGTAGAGATGGTAGAAACATTTGTTTAATCGAACATGAAGTCTTATATTCACATCTCATTGATGTCGCGGCTATTCTGTTTGTGCTGTGGAGCTCTGCTTTCGTTTCTGTTGGCTTCTTTCTTGTGTCAGGTCCTGGAGACCAGGGGGACATTGGCTATTGTCTGTTTGGTGGTGAATGTAAGCACAGTTTGTGAACAAACACATCAGAGGTGTTGAAGGTGTGGCTGGCACACGGCTAGGTGGTTGCTGCAGGTTTGCTCCGTGCTTTTGTGTGTTTGGGGAAGAGGGGGTCAGGGTTATCATCTACTTACTGTACACAAATTAAAGAATTACGAATCATTTTCTTTGGTTGTCTACACGACATTACCACTACACGTGCAGATAGTTAGTATCATTTAGAATTGCTTCTTTAGACACCGTCAACTGTTTCTAGACAGTCAACTATTTCTAGACACCGTCAACTGTTTCTAGACACCGTCAACTGTTTCTAGACACCGTCCACTGTTTCTAGACACCGTCAACTATTTCTAGACACCGTCCACTGTTTCTAGACACCGTCAACTATTTCTAGACACAGTCAACTATTTCTAGACACCGTCAACTATTTCTAGACACAGTCAACTATTTCTAGACACCGTCAACTATTTCTAGACACAGTCAACTATTTCTAGACACCGTCAACTATTTCTAGACACCGTCCACTGTTTCTAGACACCGTCAACTATTTCTAGACACAGTCAACTATTTCTAGACACAGTCAACTATTTCTAGACACAGTCAACTATTTCTAGATACAGTCAACTATTTCTAGACACAGTCAACTATTTCTAGACACAGTCAACTATTTCTAGACACAGTCAACTATTTCTAGACACCGTCAACTATTTCTAGACACAGTCAACTATTTCTAGACACAGTCAACTATTTCTAGACACAGTCAACTATTTCTAGACACCGTCCACTATTTCTAGACACCATTGATTATTTCTAGACACCGTCCACTGTTTCTAGACGCAGTCAACTATTTCTAGACAACGTCAACTGTTTCTAGACACCGTCAACTAATTCTAGACACAGTCAACTATTTATAGACACAGTCAACTGTTTCTAGACACCGTCAACTATTTCTAGACACAGTCAACTATTTCTAGACATCGTCATCTTTGTCCCAACACTGTCAACAGTTTCTAGACACAGACAAGTGTGGCCATATACAGTAGCGGATCGCCACTACTCCACTGACTAGGTGCAGCTATAGGAGCGGTTTTATCCGGTCGTGTGTTAACTCAACACATGTATTGATCTCATCTCTGACTTGGCCCACATACACTCACTTACACACGCGCGCCCGTGTACACACACATACACAATACACACACACATATATATACACGCAAACCTGGTGGTGTTGAACGAGAAGCTGCTGTTTTATGCAAGTTGTGATCGCCGTCAGCCGGTAATGTCCCTTTAGTTAGGTTCCGTCAGCTGGTGTGTGTTTGTGTGTGTGGTTGTATGTCCGTCTGTGTACGTGAGCGTGTGTGCATATGTGTCTGTGTGCATATGTGTGCATATGTGTCTGTGTGCATATGTGTCTGTGTGCATATGTGTCTGTGTGCATATGTGAGCGTGTGTGCATATGTGTCTGTGTGCATATGTGTCTGTGTGCATATGTGTCTGTGTGCATATGTGTCTGTGTGCATATAACAGTATGTGTCGGTGTACGTATGTGTGTGTCTATGTGCGTGTGTGTCTGTGTGCGTGTGTATCTATGTGCGTGTGTGCCTGTGTGAGTGTGTGTGTGCATATGTGAGTGCGTGTGTGTATGTGTCTGTGTGCATATTTGAGTGAGTGTCATGACTGAGCCATGCTGCTAGGGGCTGATGTGCCTAGGATGTCGCCTCCGCCAACAAATGGTGGTGCATGTTTTGAGACATGTACCGTGAGAGGTCATCTAGACAACTGATACCCTTTGGGTAGACCGGAGAACTTGTTGGAGAGCTGAGACTATTGGTAGACTTATGAGAGACCACTAGAGTAGAAAACATCAGCATATACAACATCAGGATATACAACATCAGCCTATAAAACATCGGGATATACAACATCAGCCTATACAACATTAGCGTATACAACATCAGCGTATACAACATCAGCGTATACAACATCAGCATATACAACATCATCATATACAACATCAGCTAATACAACATCATCATATACAACATCATCATATACAACATCAGTATATGCAACATCAGCATATACAACATTAGCATATACAACATCAGCATATACAACATCAGTATATACAACATCATCATATACAACATCAGCATATGCAACAACATCATATGCAACATCAGCATATACAACATCAGCATATACAACATCATCATATGCAACAACATCATATACAACATCAGCATATACAACATCAGCGTATACAACATCAGCATATACAACATCAGCGTATACAACATAAGCATATACAACATCAGCGTATACAACATAAGCATATACAACTTAATCACGAGGAGCATTCGCCACGAGAGTTGACACATGGGCAGTGCTATACACAGTGAACACTCACTCCCAGAGAAACTCTTGGGCAATATTGACTACAATGAACTAAGCACTGATGACAGCACCTCCGACACAGCAAACGCGGTGAATGTCTGTAGAGGTTGTATTCGCTGAGCAATTACTTGATCCATTTCCCAACAAACCCAAGAGGCGGCTTTTGTGCGCAGCAACAAGAAACCATTGTCTTTTTGATGACAGCTTTTAAATTTATATATATACACATACACACACACACACAAACTTGCAATACGCACACACACACACACACTTGGATTACACACACACACACACTTGGAATACACACACACACTTGGATTACACACACACACTTCAAATATTTCTGATGAGACTCATGGCCTCATTTTGGACTCAGTCCAGTCTTTTTGTCTGCGTCTGTGACTTAAGCGTTGCGAACGCGCTTTGTAATGCCGGGGTGCCAGATTTGATCCCTACTGGAGATGACCGTTCAGTCAGCAATGGCAAACTACTGAACTTAACATTTTCCTAGAAAACTACAACAGCAAAAAAAAAATGCTGAAGTTGGTTCTGCAACGTCCTGTAAAGGATACGCAACAAACTTGTCTTTCTAGCTTGGTTTTGCTGGCAGTGAGAAGTGGATGTATTGTCTCGGGTGTCGAAAGTGGATGTATTCTTTTGGGAGTGGATGTATTGTCACAGGTGTCAGGAGTGGATGTTTGGTCTCAGGTGTGGGAGTGGATGTGTGGTCTCAGGTGTGGGAGTGGATGTATGGTCTCAGGTGTGGGAGTGGATGTATGGTCTCGGGTGTTGGAAGTGGATGTATGGTCTCGGGTGTTGGGAGTGGATGTATGGTCTCAGGTGTGGGAGTGGATGTATGGTCTCGGATGTTGGGAGTGGATGTATGGTCTCAGGTGTGGGAGTGGATGTATGGTCTCAGGTGTGGGAGTGAATGTATGGTCTCAGGTGTGGGAGTGGATGTATGGTCTCAGGTGTGGGAGTGGATGTATGGTCTCAGGTGTCGGAAGTGGATGTGTGGTCTCAGGTGTGGGAGTGGATGTATTGTCTCAGGTGTGGGAGTGGATGTATGGTCTCAGTTGATGGGAAAGGATGTATGGTCTCAGGTGTGGGAGTGGATGTATGGTCTCAGGTGTCGGGAGTGGGAGTGGAGGTGTGTCTCAGGCTGTGGATGTATTGTCTCAGGTGTTGGGAGTGGATGTATGGTCTCAGTTGTTGGGAGTGGATGTATGGTCTAAGGTGTTTGGAGTGGATGTATGGTCTCAGTCGTGGGAGTGGATGTATGGTCTCAGGTGTGGGAGTGGATTTATGGTCTCAGGTGTTGGGAGTGGATGTATGGTCTAAGGTGTTGGGAGTGGATGTATGGGCTCTGGTGTGGGAGTGGATGTATGGTCTCAGGTGTCGGGAGTGGATGTTTGGTCTCAGGTGTGGGAGTGGATGTGTGGTCTCAGGTGTTGGGAGTGGATGTATGGTCTCAGGTATCAGGAGTGGATGTTTGGTCTCAGGTGTGGGAGTGGATGTGTGGTCTCAGGTGTGGGAGTGGATGTATGGTCTCAGGTGTGGGAGTGGATGTATGGTCTCAGGTGTTGGAAGTGGATGTATGGTCTCGGGTGTTGGGAGTGGATGTATGGTCTCAGGTGTGGGAGTGGATGTATGGTCTCGGATGTTGGGAGTGGATGTATAGTCTCAGATGTGGGGGTGGATGTATGGTCTCAGGTGTAGGAGTGGATGTATGGTCTCAGGTGTCGGAAGTGGATGTGTGGTCTCAGGTGTGGGAGTGGATGTATTGTCTCAGGTGTGGGAGTGGATGTAGGGTCTCAGTTGTTGGGAGTGTGTGTATGGTCTCAGGTGTGGGAGTGGATGTATGGTCTCAGGTGTCGGGAGTGGATGTGTGGTCTCAGGTGTGAGTGGATGTATTGTCTCAGGTGTTGGGAGTGGATGTATGGTCTCAGTTTTTGGGAGTGGATGTATGGTCAAAGGTGTTTGGAGTGGATGAATGGTCTCAGGCGTGGTAGTGGATGTATGGTCTCAGGTGTGGGAGTGGATGTATGGTCTCAGGTGTTGGGAGTGGATGTATGGTCTAAGGTGTTGGGAGAGGATGTATGGTCTCAGGTGTGGGAGTGGATGTATGGTCTTAGGTGTGGGAGTGGATGTATTGTCCCAGGTGATGGAGTGGATGTATGGGCTCTGGTGTGGGAGTGGATGTATGGTCTCAGGTGTGGGAGTGGATGTATGGTCTCAGGTGTAGGAGTGGATGCATGGTCTCAAGTGATGGAGTGGGTGTATGGTCTCTGGTGTGGGAGTGGATGTATGGTATCAGGTGTGGGAGTGGATGTATGGTCTCATGTGTTGGGAGTGGATGTATGGTCTCAGGTGATGGAGTGGATGTATGGGCTCTGGTGTGGGCGTGGATGTATTGTCTCAGGTGTGGGAGTGGATGTATCGTCTTAGGTGTGGGAGTGGATGCATGGTCTCAGGTGATGGAGTGGATGTATGGTCTCTGGTGTGGGAGTGGATGTATGGTCGCAGGTGTGATAGTGGATGTATGGTCTCAGGTGTGTGAGTGGATGTATGGTCTCAGGTGTTGGGAGTGGCTGTATGGTCTCTGGTGTGGGAGTGGATGTATGGTTTCAGGTGTGGGAGTGGATGTATGGTCTCTGGTGTAGGAGTTGATGTATGGTCTCTGATGTGGGAGTTGATGTATGGTATCAGGTGTTGGGAGTGGATGTTTGGTCTCAGGTGTTGGGAGTGGATGTATGGTCTCAGGTGTGGAAGTGGATGTATAGTCTCAGGTGTGGGAGTGGATGTATGGTCTCAGGTGTTGGGAGTGGATCTATGGTCTCAGGTGTTGGGAGTGGATGTATGGTCTCAGGTGTTGGGAGTGGATGTATTGTCTCAGGTGTTGTTGGGAGTGGATGTATGGACTCAGGTGTTGGGAGTGGATGTGTGCCCAGAGTGTTTGGAATGGCTGAATATATGACAGGCCTGTGTGCCCAGACTGTTTGGAATGGCCGAATATATGACAGGGCTGTGTGCCCAGACTGTTTGGAATGGCCGAATATATGACAGGGCTGTGTGCCCAGAGTGTTTGGAATGGCCGAATATATGACAGGGCTGTGTGCCCAGACTGTACGGAATGGCCGAATATATGACAGGCCTGTGTGCCCAGAGTGTTTGGAATGGCCGAATATATGACAGGCCTGTGTGCCCAGAGTGTTTGGAATAGCCGAAAAAATGACAGGCCTGTGTGCCCAGTGTGTTTGGAATGGCCGAATATATGACAGGCCTCTTTGCTCATTGTGTGTCCCTTTATAAAATACCATTCCTTTTTTCGTGCTGTGTATAGAATCCAGCACTAACTGTGACAGAATTACACGTGTAACCATGAGACTAGTCAGTGTATCGCAGACTGTGTACATTGCTCCCACCAACCGAACCGATACTGCAGGCTTATCTTGTATGGATCGCATTATTATTTCATTGTACAAATTGAATAGATCGGGTGATAGTACACAAGGCTGTCTGCCACCTCGCGTCAAACGTTGGAAAGTTCCCAGTTGCTGTCAACTCCTGTGTCTGCTTTTTGTTGCCACTAGAAGTCTCTGTTGTTCTCAGCATTGTTTTTCTGTTATCCCCCAACATAATCATGATTTATTCACGTTTCTCTACCTCATTGCTCCCTTCTGTCTTTCAACCTTTCTTGTCTTCTGTCTGTCTGTCTGTCTGTCCCTGTCTGTCTGTTATTTATCTTTCTACGTCCCACTTCTCCACCTGCTGTTGCTTACCGCCATTACTACGACCACGATTACTACTGCTACAACAACTACTGCTGCTGCTACTACCACTACAAACTACAACAGTAACAAGAACAGAAGATATTGCTACAACAACAACAATAACAAACAACTACCTGTATTACCACCAACTCTACCGCTTCTTGCATAATACTTATATTTCTTTCCCAAGCCCGGTTCAACCCCCCCCCCCCCCCCCCCCCCCCCCCTCAGTTTTTTTCTAATCCAAACAAAAGGTCTCTCCATAGCTTATCTACCTGAGCCTATCAGTGATTGACATTACGGCCCCTGGCTTGTCAGCACACAACATCTCGCCGTTAGGCCCCAGATCCCGTTTATGTGCCGACCATGTTTTTTATGTGCAGCTTTCACTGACTTTGAAAGGAAATAAAAACTTGGATAGTGAAATAACTCGACCGGTCACGTGACGACACAGACACTCAGTTCTGTCAGTAGGGCTTGACTGTCAGACAACCACCCTGTCAGCGGTTCTCAGACAACCACCCTGTCAGTGGTTCTCAACCACCCTGTCAGCGGTTCTCAGACAATCACCCTGTCAGTGGTTCTCAGACAACCACCCTGTCAGCAATTTTCAGAAAACCACCCTGTCATGGTTCTCAGACAACCACCCTGTCAGTGGTTCTCAGACAACCACACTGTCAGTGGTTCTCAGACAACCACCCTGTCAGTGGTTCTCAGACAATCACCCTGTCAGCGGTTCTCAGACAATCATCCTGCCAGTGGTTCTCAACTACCCTTGTCAGCGGTTCTCAGACAACCACCCTGTCAGTGGTTCTCACACAATCACCCTGTCAGTGGTTCTCAGACAACCACCCTGTCAGTGGTTCTCAGACAATCACCCTGTCAGCGGTTCTCAGACAATCACCCTGTCAGTGGTTCTCAACTACCCTTGTCAGCGGTTCTCAGACAACCACCCTGTCAGTGGTTCTCACACAATCACCCTGTCAGTGGTTCTCAGACAACCACCCTGTCAGTGGTTCTCAACTACCCTTGTCAGCGGCTCTCAGACAACCACCCTGTCAGTGGTTCTCACACAATCACCCTGTCAGTGGTTCTCAAACAATCACTCTGTCAGCGGTTCTCAGACAACCATCCTGTCAGTGGTTCTCATACAATCATCCTATCAACGGTTCTCACACAATCACCATGTCAGCGGTTCTCAGACAACTACCCTGTCAGCGGTTCTCAGACAATCACCCTGTCAGCGGTTCTCAGACAACCACCCTGTCAGTGGTTCTCACACAATCACCCTGTCAGTGGTTCTCATACACAAGCGGTTCTCACCCCTGTGTCATCCTGTCAACGGTTTCTCACAACACCCTGTCAGCGGTTCTCAGACAACTACCCTGTCAGCGGTTCTCAGACAATCACCCTGTCAGCGGTTCTCAGACAATCACCTTGTCAGTGGTTCTCAGACAATCACCCTGTCAGTGGTTCTCAGACAATCACCCTGTCAGCGGTTCTCAGACAACCATACTGTCAGCGGTTCTCAGACAACCACCCTGTCAGCGGTTCTCAGACAACTACCCTGTCAGCGGTTCTCAGTGGTTCTCACACAATCACTCTGTCAGTGGTTCTCAGACAATCACTCTGTCAGCGGTTCTCAGACAATCACCCTGTCAGCGGTTCTCAGACAACTACCCTGTCAGCGGTTCTCAGACAACCATACTGTCAGCGGTTCTCAGACAACCACCCTGTCAGCGGTTCTCACACAATCACCCTGTCAGTGGTTCTCAACTACCCTTGTCAGCGGTTCTCAGACAACCACCCTGTCAGTGGTTCTCACACAATCACCCTGTCAGCGGTTCTCAGACAACTACCCTGTCAGCCGTTCTCAGACAACTACCCTGTCAGCGGTTCTCAGACAATCACTCTGTCAGTGGTTCTCAGACAATCACTCTGTCAGTGGTTCTCAGACAACCACCCTGTCAGTGGTCCTCAGACAACCACCCTGGCAGCGGTTCTCAGACAACTACCCTGTCAGTGGTTCTCAGACAATCACTCTGTCAGTGGTTCTCAGACAATCACTCTGTCAGTGGTTCTCAGACAATCACCCTGTCAGCGGTTCTCAGACAATCACCCTGTCAGCGGTTCTCAGACAATCACCCTGTCAGTGGTTCTCAGACAATCACTCTGTCAGTGATTCTCAATCACCCTGTCAGCGGTTCTCAGACTATCACCCTGTCAGCGGTTCTCAGACAATCACCCTGTCAGCGGTTCTCAGACTAGTGTGTATAGTCTTCGGGGAAAGAGCTAGTGACATCAAGATGGCAGGCTTATCTACATTCCGACAGCAAGATTGTTCACATCCGGGGAGCAAGATTTTTCAAATCTGGAAGGCAGGATTGTTCACATCGGGAGGGCAGGATTGTTCACATCTGGAGGGCAGGATTTTCCACATCCCGAGGGCAGGATTGTTCACATCTGGAGGGCAGGATTGTTCACATCCGGAGGGCAGGATTGTTCGCATCAGGAGAGCAGGATTGTTCACATCTGGAGGGCAGGATTGTCCACATCCGGAGGGCAAGATTGTTCCTATCCAGAGAGCAGGATTGTTCACATCCGGAGACGGGATTGCTTACATCCGGAGGGCAAGTTTGTTCACTTCAGGAGAGCAAAATTGTTCACATCCGGAGGGCAGTATTGTTCACATCTGGAGGACAGGATTGTTCACATCCGGAAGACAGTATTGTTTACATCCGAAGGGCAGTATTGTTCACATCCGGAGGGCAGTATTGTTCACATCCGGAGGGCAGTATTGTTCACATCCGGAGGGCAGTATTGTTCACATCTGGAGGGCAGTATTGTTCACATCCGAAGGGCAGGATTGTTCACATCTGGATGGCAGGATTGTTTACATCGGGAGGGCAGGTGACCTCAACTGTCGATCACATAGTGGACAGTCCATCTCGAAAGCTCATATTGAAGAAATATTTCCAGGTTGGACAAATGATTCTCGTAGTCCTATGAGCTGCAGGCAGATTTCTATCTTCTTCGACACGTCTGGGTCGGCTCAGAGTAGAATGAGGAGTACATGAGTAAATGGGAGGACATGTGGAGACATGATGAGATAGGAGGACATGTGGATACATGAGTAGATGGGAGGACATTTTGATATATGGAGATGGGAGAACATATGGATAGATGGAGATGGGAGGACATATGGATAGATGGAGATGGGAGGACATATGGATAGATGGAGATGGGAGGACATATGGATAGATGGAGATGGGAGGACATATGGATGGATGGAGATGGGAGGACATATGGATACATGAGGAGATGGGAGGACATTTGGATAGATGGAGATGGGAGAACATATGGATACATGAGGAGATATGTGGACATTTGGATAGATGGAGATGGGTGGACATGTGGATACATAAGGAGATGGGAGGACATGTGGATACATAAGGAGATGGGAGGACATGTGGATACATAAGGAGATGGGAGGACATATGGATACATGAGGAGATAGGAGGACATATTGATACATGAGAAGATGGGAGGACATATGGATACATGAGGAGATGGAAGGACATGTGGATACTTAGGGAGATGGAAGGACATGTGGATACATGAGGAGATGGAAGGACATGTGGATATATGAGGAAATGGAAGGACATGTGGACACATTTGGACATGGGGAGGACATACATATGAAGAAGAAGAAGAGGAAGAACGAAGGAACGAACGAAAGAACACAACTTTTTTTTCAAAGGGTTACAAATTGGGCACGCAGGCCCGTCTGACATTCGGCCCTTCTAAATACTCATTTTTCAGAGTACCAATACCTGTTATCAATAATGCATGGTATGGATTTAATAAAGAAATATAAATTATAGTATAATGCATACACGCATCATGTGTACACAATCGTACACACTCACACACACACACATATACATACTCCTATGTTCTCATACATGCGAACTCATATACAGACATATATGATACATACACACATGCATCTACATACATACACACATGCATCTACATACATATACACATGCATCTACATACATATACAAGCAAACACGTATACTGACATAAATAAAGAGAAAGAAGAAGAAGAAGAAAGAAGAAGAAGAAGAAAAAGAAGAAGAAGTAGAAGAAAAAGAAGAAAAAGAAGAAGAAGTAGAAGAAAGAAAGAAAGAAAGAAAGAAGAAGAAGAAGAAGAAGAAGAAGAAGAAGAAGAAGAAGAAGAAGAAGAAGAAGAAGAAGAAGAAAAAGAGGAAGAAGAAGAAAAAAAAAAGAAGAAGAAGAAGAAGAAGAAGAAGAAGAAGAAGAAGAAGAAGAAGAAGAAGAAGAAGAAGAAGAAGAAGAAAGAAGAAGAAAAAGAAGAAGAAGAAGAAGAAAAGAAAGAAGAAGAAGAAGAAGAAAAGAAGAAGAAGAAGAAGAAGAAGAAGAAGAAGAAGAAGAAGAAGAAGAAGAAGAAGAAGAAGAAGAAGAAAAAGAAGAAGAAGAAGAAAAAGAAGAAGAAGAAGAAGAAGAAGAAGAAGAAGAAGAAGAAGAAGAAGAAGAAGAAGAAGAAGAAGAAGAAGAAGAAGAAGAAGAAGAAGAAGAAAGAAGAAGAAGAAGAAGAAGAAGAAGAAGAAGAAAAAGAAATAGAAGAAGAAGAAGAAGAAGAAGAAGAAGAAGAAGAAGAAGAAGAAGAAGAAGAAGAAGAAGAAGAAGAAGAAGATAACAACAACAACAGCAACTTGTCGCGGACATATGATTGTGAGTGGTAATGTTTGACAAGCAGTTTGAAATCATTGATTTGCTGTACTCTGGCTAACTACTGCCCTCCCACATCCCTCATCCTGACCTTCCATACCCTAGTCAGCATTGATTGTGACCTGGGGACCGCCTGTCCCCGGCAGCTGTGTACTTTGATGTTCACAGAGTGCAGAAATTAACGAACCTTCGTGATTAGGTCCGAACTAAACCCACCACGTCAATATGTACGTTGTTGGATTGTTTATACCAGAAGTTCAGGGGTGGGGCTGATGTCTGTCTCAAGTCGGGAGTATGCACTTGTAGTGCAGTGGTTTGAAACCTTTTTCAGGTCCCCTTGTGCATATGGCAACCTCCACGCCCCTTTGTGCATATGGCAACATCCACGCCCCCTTGTGCATATGGCAACCTCCACGCCCCCTTGTGCATATGGCAACCTCCACGCCCCCTTGTGCATATGGCAACCGCCCTCCTTCCCTCTCACGTTACAAAAATGTTAATAATTTAAAAGAAAAGGATAACAAAATTCCACACCAAAGGAAAAAAAACCAGTATGGAGATAGGTTCTGGTCTGAGTCTGGAGATAGGTTCTGGTCTGAGTCTGGAAATAGGTTCTGGTCTGAGTCTGGAGATAGGTTCTGGTCTGAGTCTGGAGATAGGTTCTGGAGATAGGTTCTGGTCTGAGTCTGGATATAGGTTCTGGTCTGAGTCTGGAGATAGGTTCTGGTCTGAGTCTGGAGATAGGTTCTGGTCTGACTCTGGAGATAGGTTCTGGTCTAAGTCTGAAGATAGGTTCTGGTCGGAGTCTGGAGATAGGTTCTGGTCGGAGTCTGGAGATAGGTTCTGGTCGGAGTGTGCAGATAGTTCTGGTCTGAGTCTGAAGATAGGTTCTGGTCGGAGTCTGGAAATAGGTTCTGGTCGGAGTCTGCAGATAGGTTTTGGTCGGAGTCTGGAAATAGGTTCTGGTCGGAGTCTGCAGATAGGTTCTGGTCGAAGTCTGGAGGTAAGGTTCTGGTCGAAGTCTGGAGATAGGTTCTGGCCGGAGTCTGGAGATAGGTTCTGGTCCGAGTCTGGAGATAAGGTTCTTTTCTGAGTCTGCAGATAGGTTCTGGTCGGAGTGTGCAGATAGGTTCTGGTCTGAGTCTGAAGATAGGTTCTGGTCGGAGTCTGGAGATAGGTTCTGGTCGGAGTCTGGAGATAGGTTCTGGTCGGAGTCTGGAGATAGGTTCTGGTCAGAGTCTGGAGATAGTTTCTGGTCGGAGTCTGGAGATAGGTTCTGGCCGGAGTCTGGAGATAGGTTCTGGTCCGAGTCTGAAGATAAGGTTCTGGTCGGAGTCTGGAGATAGGTTCTGGTCGGAGTCTGGAGATAGTTTCTGGTCGGAGTCTGGAGATAGGTTCTGGTCGGAGTCTGGAGATAGGTTCTGGTCGGAGTCTGGAGATAGGTTCTGGTCGGAGTCTGGAGATAGGTTTTGGCCGGAGTCTGGAGATAGGTTCTGGTCCCAGTCTGGAGATAAGGTTCTGGTCGGAGTCTGGAGATAGGTTCTGGTCGGAGTCTAGAGATAGTTTTTGGTTGGAGTCTGGAGATAGGTTCTGGTCGGAGTCTGGAGATAGGTTCTGGTCGGAGTCTGGAGATAGGTTCTGGTCGGAGTCTGGAGATAGGTTCTGGTCGGAGTCTGGAGATAGGTTTTGGTCGGAGTCTGGAGATAGGTTCTGGTCCCAGTCTGGAGATAAGGTTCTGGTCGGAGTCTGGAGATAGGTTCTGGTCGGAGTCTAGAGACGATGGACTCCATAGTAGTTTTGGTCTGGTAGTTTCAGTGGAGATGTACGATGGACTCCATTCACCATGCTTGAGGTTTTGGTCGGAGTCTGGACTCCATTCACCATGCTTGAGGACCTTGATAGGTTCTGGTCGGAGTCTGGAGATAGGTTCTGGTCGGAGTCTGGAGATAGTTTCTGGTCGGATGGTCTGGAGATAGGTTTCTGTTGTCGGAGTCTGAGGACCTAGATATTTCCTCTTGTAGTTTCAGTAACGTTGTACGATGGACTCCATTCACCATAGGAGGACCTTATTTCCTCTTGTAGTTTCAGTAACTGATGGACTCCATTCACCATCTTGAGGAGTTGTAGGAGATAGTTGTCGATGGTCTCACCATGGTTTGAGGACCTTAATATTTCCTCTGTAGTTTCAGTGTTGTACGATGGTTCACCATGCTTGAGGAATATTTCCTCTTGTAGTTTCAGTAACGTTGTACGATGGACTCCATTCACCATGCTTGAGGACCTTAATATTTCCTCTTGTAGTTTCAGTAACGTTGTACGATGGACTCCATTCACCATGCTTGAGGACCTTGATATTTCCTCTTGTAGTTTCAGTAACGTTGTACGATGGACTCCATGCACCATGCTTGAGGACCTTAATATTTCCTCTTGTAGTTTCAGTAACGTTGTACGATGGACTCCATTCACCATGCTTGAGGACCTTGATATTTCCTCTTGTAGTTTCAGTAACGTTGTACGATGGACTCCATTCACCATGCTTGAGGACCTTGATATTTCCTCTTGTAGTTTCAGTAACGTTGTACGATGGACTCCATTCACCATGCTTGAGGACCTTAATATTTCCTCTTGTAGTTTCAGTAACGTTGTACGATGGACTCCATTCACCATGCTTGAGGACCTTAATATTTCCTCTTGTAGTTTCAGTAACGTTGTACGATGGACTCCATTCACCATGCTTGAGGACCTTGATTTTGCAGATGATATAGCACTCCTATCACATAAACATGAACATATACAAGAGAAAAGGAACAGACTAAACTGCACAGCAGGAATGGTGGGACTGAGAATAAATACAAAGAAAACTAAGATCATGACAAACAGTCCAAACCAACAACCAGTGATCATAAGTAACCAATCACTTGAAAATGTAGAACATTTCACATATCTTGGCAGTGTGGTGTCCCTACTGGGAGGGACAGAGGAAGACATACAGACACGTCTGAACAAAGCTGGAGCTGCTTTTGGAAGGATGAGGCAAATCTGGAAATCCAACAATTACTGCAGAGGAACGAAACTCCGACTCTACAAGAGCATCATTTTGCCAGTTCTTCTTTATGGAGCGGAATGCTGGAGAATGAACAAAAAGGATGCACACAAACTGTCCACCTTCCACCACACATGTCTACGTAGAATTATCAAAATTGTCTGGCCTGATACAATCTCAAACACTAAATTACTTCAAGCCACAAACCAAGAAACTTTAGACAGTATGATTACCAAGAGAAGACGGAATTGGCTTGGCCACGTTATGAGAATGACTTCTGATATACCTGTCAAAACAGCTCTCACATGGACACCAGAGGGAAAGAGAAAACAGGGGCGCCCAAAAGCAACATGGAGACGAACGATGGAAAGTGACCTGAGTGCGGCATCTTTGACATGGAAAACTGCACTAAAGATTGCACAGGACAGGAAAGCATGGAAAGTCCTCTCTGAAGCCTCATGTGCCACTAGGCATAACGAGAACTGATGATACGATGATGATTAGTGTTAGTTCCACGAACGAGGCTGGCTTGTGGGCTCGGAGTGTTAGTTTCCCAAGAAAGACTGGTTTGTCGAGTGTCAGTTCCCTGAACGAGACTGGCTTGTCGAGTTTTAGTTTCCTGAACGAGACTAGCTTGTCGAGTGTCAGTTCTCTGAACGAGACTGGCTTGTCGAGTGTTAGTTCCCTGAACGAGACTGGCTTGTCGAATGTTAGTTCCCTGAACGAGACTGGCTTGTCGAGTGTTAGTTCCCTGAACGAGACCGGCTTGTCGAGTTTTAGTTTCCTAGACGAGACTGGCTTGTCGAGTGTCAGTTCTCTGAACGAGACCGGCTTGTCGAGTGTTAGTTCCCTGAACGAGACTGGCTTGTCGAGTGTTAGTTCCCTGAACAAGACCGGCTTGTCGAGTGTTAGTTCCCTGAACGAGACTGGCTTGTCGAGTGTCAGTTCTCTGAACGAGACTGGCTTGTCGAGTGTTAGTTCCCTGAACGAGACTGGCTTGTCGAGTGTTAGTTCCCTGAACGAGACCGGCTTGTCGAGTTTTAGTTTCCTAGACGAGACTGGCTTGTCGAGTGTCAGTTCTCTGAACGAGACCGGCTTGTCGAGTGTTAGTTCCCTGAACGAGACTGGCTTGTCGAGTGTTAGTTCTCTGAACGAGACCGGCTTGTCGAGTTTTAGTTCCCTAGACGAGACCGGTTTGTCGAGTGTTAGTTCTCTGAACGAGACCTACTTGTCGAGTGTTAGTTCCCTAAACGAGACTGGCTTGTCGAGTGTTAGTCCAATACAAAAGTCCAAGTTCTACTGTAAAGACAAAAGTCCAAGTTCCACTCTCAGGACAAAAGTCCAAGTTCTACTGGCAAGACAAAAGTCCAAGTTCTACTGTCAGGACAAAAGTCCAAGCTCTACTGGCAAGACAAAAGTCCAAGTTCTTCTGTCAAGACAAAAATCCAAGTTCTACTGTGAAGACAAAAGTCCAAGTTCTACAGTGAAGACAAAAGTCGCAGCTCCACTGTCAAGGAGTTAGGAAGACAATGTCTTTGATAGCCCCTTTCTCTCTCTGAGTGCATTGATCTCTCCGTTATTTGAACATTTATTGAACTCACGAATAAATCTATAAATGTTGGAGCAAATAACAGCAGGTAGTTGAATGTAAATCTTTGTTCAGAATCTAACGATTACACAACCACAGACAACGATCGCGTAACATCAGTGGGCCTGGGTGAGTTCACGACATAAACCGAACAGCTGAATCATGCCGCAAATAGAGTGATCCAACTGGGAATTGTGTACACATGGGCTTGGGGGGGGGGGGGGGGTCATGTACATAAATCCTTTAGGGGATGGGGGTGTGTACACATGGGCTTTGGTGTGGTGGGAGAGGGGGCTGTGTATATGGCCTTTGGGGTGGGGCATATACACATGGGCTTTGGGGGAGGGAGGGGGTCCTGTACACATGGGCTTTTGGGGCCTGAAATATGGTCTTGGGGTCCTGTACTATTGGTTTTTAGGGGAGGGGGCTTTTGGGGGCCTGTTACATGGGTAGAGGGATCCTGTACTATTGGCTGGGGGGGGGGGGGGGGGGGGGGTGAGGGACTGCTTGTACATTTGGCTTTGGATGTGGGTGGTCTTCTACATATGGGCTTTGGATGTGGGTGGTCTTCTACATATGGGCTTTGGATGTGGGTGGTCTTTTACATACGGGCTTTGGATGTGGGTGGTCTTCTACATATGGGCTTTGGATGTGGGTGGTCTTCTACATATAGGCTTTGGATGTGGGTGGTCTTCTACATATAGGCTTTGGATGTGGGTGGTCTTCTACATATAGGCTTTGGATGTGGGTGGTCTTCTACATATAGGCTTTGGATGTGGGTGGTCTTCTACACATGGGCTTTGGATGTGGGTGGTATTCTACATATGGGCTTTGGATGTGGGCTTGGGTGTCCTGTACATATGAGCTTGGGGATGTTGTACGTATGGGCGTGGGGGTGTTGTAAATATGGGCTTGGGGGTGTTGTACATATAGGCTTGGGGGCGTTGTGCATATGGGCTTCGGGGTGTTGTACATACTGGCTTGGGGGTCCTGTACATGTAGGCTTGGGGTATTCCATATATGGGCTTGGAATTGCTGTAATATGGGCTTGGGGGTCCTGTTTATAAGGGTTTGGGAGTCCCGTACATGTGGTCTTGGGGGATCCTGGACGTATGGCCTTGGAAGAAAGGGAGGGGGTGAAGCTCTGTACGTGGTAATGGTAATATTAGTTTCACCTTCATAGCAAACAAGTCACCCAAAGTTGCTCTGCTCCTGTGCCAACGAAAAACACACATAATGTTTATCACAGTCCTGCTATCTAAACATATGCACTAGCATACACACGCATTACAATCATACGGTAGCCATCAGAAGTGCTAACACAAACATTCAGACAATAGAAATGCAGTTCATCATTGACGGTAGCAGAGGTAACCAACAAATAATCATTTGCACACGCGATCAATTTTAATCACATAAGGGCACCAGCAATATTGCATCGACAGGCCACACGCCATTTTCTGAATCTACAATTCACACCACGTTGTTCACATTCGAAAAACATTCCAAGTGAAATCCGCAGCTCACAGGGTCGCACCATGCACTCAACTCAGTAGCTGGGCGACGAAACTATATCCTTTCTGTCTACAGATGGAGCAAAAATGCAACGTCCACCGTCTGGTAGAAGCAAAAACTTTGCCACGACTCAAAACAGTGACCGTGCCTAGCGTCTATTTTAACCGAAGTCATATGGGCTTTGGGGAGGTCCTGTACATATGGGCTTAGGGGTAGGGTCCTATACATATGGGCTTGAGGGGTAATAATGTACATATGGGTGTGTGTGTGGGTGGGGAGGGGGAGGTCCTATACATATGGGCTTAGGGGTAGGGTCCTGTAGATATGGGCTCTGGGGTGTTGTACAAATGCCCTTGGAGGTAACATACATATCGGTATGTGTGTGTGTGGGAGGGGGGGGGGGTCCTGTAACATATGGGCTCTGGGGTGTTGTACAAATGCCCTTGGAGGTAATATACATATCGGTATGTGTGTGTGTGGGGGGGGAAGGGGGTCCTGTAACATATGGGCTTAGGCGTGTACTGTACATATGTTGTTGTTGTTGTTATCGATCCAGCGGCGCATGAGCTTTCGCCCTTTGGCCCAATGCCATGTAGTGGAATTTGCATGTTTTCACAAGCTGTTCTTTTCCTCCGTACAAGGTGTTCCACTTGTCTGGTCTCGGAGGGAGTAGCGTTCTTCTTGTCTCACTGAGTTTTGGGCACTCAAAGAGATGGTGTTCAACAGTTTCGTAGGGGTAGTTACATAGCTGGCACTCTGGGGAGTGTTGTGGCTGTATTCTGTTTAGGTGTCCATTGAGTGGAGTATGTTGCGTTCTAAGTCTGAAGATGGTGGCCTGGTCCCTTCTTGTTAGATGGTTAATGCTGTCATTAGGATCAGGGCCAGACATATGTCTATAAACCTCTCTTCCAGTGTCTCCCATGGCCCATCTGTTCAACCAAGTCTCTTTGTTTATAGCTCTTATCAGTGTTTTTGCTGTCTGGAGGGTTGTTGCTGTAGGTGGTTGTTCTTGTGTTGCTCCTTTCTTTGCCAATCTGTCAGCTCTGTCATTACCTGGTGTGCCGGAGTGACCTGGAATCCACTGCATCACTATTCTGATGTTGTATGAGGTAATAAGCTGATCGGCATCCAGGATTATCTTGGCTATGTCAGTTCTGCAGCGTTCATTGCCCTCCAGAGCTTGAAGGGCAGACATTGAATCTGTGAAGATGACAATATTTTGGACCTTTGAGGGGTAAACATCCATTACAGTCTTTAGGTGGTATACTGCTGTTTCCAGTGCAATTATTTCAGCTTCATAGTTTGAACAGAATTCCCCGCATGCATCAAAAATCTCTTCAACAGATCCATCGGGATAACCTATGTAGATTCCGTAACCTGCTTTAATGGTAGCTTTAAATGCTGATCCATCAGTATAGACATGTATCCATTCTTGGGGGTAAGAATCAACGGTCTTTAGTGATGAGTTCATAAGAGCGATTGGGTCGGACTGTTTGGTTTCCTCGCCTACCAATTTAGTTTGGACTTCTGGAGCTTTAAAGCGAGCATGTGGTGGTAGGTTTTTTGCAACATTCTGAATTCCTTGACGTCTTTCTGGGAGGTGGTATCTGTCCTGAATTTCATTAACACAGTGTAAAACCGATTTGTGCTTTATTCTTTGTTTGGATTCCCAGTTTTCTACAAGATGTCTATTAGGATGGTTACGATTTTTCCTAACGCATCTTTCATAAATGTTTAAAGTGGCTTTTTCTCTCCGCAACCCGAGGGGTTCCACATTTGTATGGATTTCACATGCAGCAGTTGGTGTAGACTGCATAGCTCCGCAGATTAATCGGAGGGCATTATTTTGTACTCTGTCAAGAGTCTCTAGGTTAGTTTTGGAACAAGTTGTAAGCAGTGAGTTGTTGTACTCTATCACAGAGCGAACATATCCTAGGTATAAGCCCCTCAGAGTTTCCTTGTCTGATCCCCATGATGTACCTGCAAGTCTCTTTAATAACTGTAACCGCCTCAATGCCTTATTCCTGATGTTTTCAATATGGTTCTTGAGGCTGAGCTGCGGGTCAAGTGTGACTCCAAGGTATGTGGGATGCTCTTCTTTCATCACTTGGTGTTTGTCTAACCTCAGGTTAATATTCTTCCTTGCTACTTGGTGGCTTTTGGTAAAGATTGTGTAGACCGTCTTTGCACAGTTAATCTTGAGTTTCTATCTTTGGCAGTAATCATGCAGTCTTCTAAGGTCTCCATTCAGTCTTTGGGCTCCACTTTCCACATTTTCATGACTCTGCCATATTGCTAGGTCATCAGCGTACAAGGCTTTTTCGGCCTTGATTTGTTATGGCAGGTCATTGATAAAGATTAGGAATAGTGTACAGCTCAATGATGAGCCTTGTGGCAAGCCCTCCTCCAAGACTTCTTTAGAAGAGATTGCGTTGTGCATCTTAGTCTGGATTGTTCTATCTATCAGGAAGTATTTCACCTAGTTATACAATCTGCCATGTATTCCTATGCTCATCATCTTCATCAGGAGACCTTTTCTCCATACTCTGTCATAGGCCTGCTGGAGGTCGACAAAGACTGCCACTGTGTGTTTCTTATTCTGGAAGCCATCATGTATTCTTTGTGTCAGTCTGAACAGCTGGTCTTCTGTGCAGCTGTTGGTTCTGAAGCCTGCCTGTTCATGGCATAGAACACCAGAACTCTCAAGGAACCAATATAAGCGCCTGTTTATCATTCTTTCTGCAACTTTGCCCAAGCATGATGTTAAGGATATCAGGCGGTAGCTTTTGGGGTCATCTGGAGGCTTTTTGGTTTTAATGATGGGGACGATATATGCATTCCTCCATGCCCTTGGAAGTTTGCTTGACCTCCAAGTTTTATTAATAAGCCTGAGAACTACTTCTCTCCCAGACCGGCCAAGATGTAGCAGCATTTCGTTGTGGATCTTATCTGGGCCTGGAGATTTTCTAGGTTTTAATTTCTTCAGGGCTTGCTCTAATTCATCCATGCTAAATTCATTTTCAAAAAGGGAGTCGCTGGCTGTTGGAGCTCTCTCTTGTTTCTTCAACTGAGAGAGCTGTGTTCTATCGAGTTCTGACAGCTTACCTGCTCTGTTAACCGAGGCAAAATAATGATTGAAATGTTCTGCTTTCTTCTTGTCTTCAGTGATTGTCTTACTCCCATCTGTCACTGGTTTTGGGTTCACCCTTCTACTTTCTCCGAGAGAGGTTTTTAACTAAAGTCCATGCTTTATTTCCATTCTGTCTGAGGTCTAAGTTGGAGCAAGTTTCTGTCCATTTATCTCTTTTAGCCTTATTAACTACAAGCTTTACTCTGGCACATGCTTTATTGTATTGGATCTTTGCTTCTGTTGAACGTGCAGTTTCGAGAAATATTCTTGCTTTATTCCTTTCAGATATAGTATTTTGAATTTCTTGATTCCAAAAAGGTTTATATGCCTTCCGGCTGCCCCTTGGGGTGGCTTTCGACGCTGCATTCAGGATTGCTTGTGTTATGTCTTCACAAAAAGTTTCCACACAGCTGTTGTCAATTCTTCCCAGGAGGCAGTCAGATGTTTCCTGAAATAGTTTCCAGTTTGCTTTTCGGAAATTCCAACGGGTTCTCTGCTTGAAGCGTAATTTAGGGGTGGTGCTTACAGTTGTGAGTATAGGTTTGTGGTCACTTCCTATGTCGTCCAGGACTTGGGGATAGCTTGCGTCTGCTAAGTCGGATGAGCAGATGGTCAGGTCTGGTCTGCTGAGAGATAGGTGGGCCCTGTGTAACAGTGTAGGTGTAGACTCTGTGTCCTGCAGCACTAATAGGTTAGTTGTTTCACAAGTACTGTACATATAAACTTGCGTGTCCTGTACATATGGGCCTGGAGGTACTCTAAATATGGGCTTTTGGGAGGTTATGTACATATAGGCTTACGGTGGGTCCTGTACATATGGGCATGGAGGTACTCTAAATATGGGCTTTAAGGAGGTTATGTACATATAGGCTTACGGTGGGTCCTGTACATATGGGCCTGGAGGTACTCTAAATATGGGCTTTAGGGATTCTGTACACAAGGGGGTTTAGGGAGGTTATGTACATACAGGCTTACGGTGGGTCCTGTACATATGGGCCTGGAGGTACTCTAAATATGGGCTTTAGGGAGGTTATGTACATATAGGCTTACGGTGGGTCCTGTACATATGGGCCTGGAGGTACTCTAAATATGGGCTTTAGGGATTCTGTACACAAGGGGGTTTAGGGAGGTTATGTACATACAGGCTTACGGTGGGTCCTGTACATGTGGGCTTCGGGGGTTACATATGGGCTTTGGGAAGTACAGTACATATGGGCTTGTGGGGGAGTGTCCTGTGCATGTGGGCTTTAGGGGAGGGCATCCTGTAAATTTGGGCTTTTTGGGAGGTTATGTACGTATGTCAGCGTCTGTGGCTTCGTAATGCCGGGGTGCCGGGTTCGATCCCAGCTGCGTTCCTTGCCTATTGATTTGGTTTCGAAGGTGGTATCGAGAAGCCGACTGTCCAGAAGTAATGGCAAACTACTGGACGTAAACTTTAAAAAAAAACAGTCAAGAAATGCTGGGTTTGGTTCTGCATCGTCCTGTAAAGGATTCCCAACTAACTTTTCTACGTTAAGTACTGACTGGAGGTCCTTCACATTTGGGCTTTTTGGGAGGTTCTGTGTGTTTAGTACTGACTGGGGATCATGTTCATATGGGTTTTGGGGAGATTCTGTATGTTTAGTGCTGACTGGAGGGGTGGGTGGGTGGGGGAGGGGGGATCGTGTACCTACAGCACTTTTTGGGGAGTTCTATACATAATTTTTGACTACAGCTCTATACACACGACAGTACTGGGACCACTACACATATGGCAGTACTGGGACGGTACACAAATGACAGTCCCGGGGTCGTACACATATGGCAGTACTGGGGCTGTAAACATATGGCAATAGATAGGGTCACACACATATGGGGTACTGTGGCCGTGTACATATGGGAAGCTGGTGCCGTACACTTATGATGGTACTGGGGTCACGCTGGGTTGGTAGTGGGTCCCCTGTATAAGAGAGGACTGTCCCCTTCCTCCATACACGGGATATTATATGGCTCTTCCAACATTTCACAGACTATAAACTGTAAGGACAGTTTATATGCATGAAATCACCGTCAGGAGTAAGGTGCTGACCTGAATGTATTAAATCACTATCGTAGTTGTGGTGGTGGTGAGGGGCTGACGTGACACAGTCAGTGGTGGTGAGGGACTGACGTGACACAGTCAGTGGTGGTGAGGGACTGACGTGACACATGCGGTGGCGGTGAGGGGTTGACGTCACACAGTCAGTGATGGTGAGGGACTGACGTGACACATAAGGTGGTGGTGAGGGGCTGACGTGACACAGTCAGTGGTGGCGAGGGGCTGACGTGACACAGGTGGTGGTGGTGAGGGGCTGACGTGACACAGGTGGTGGTGTGGGGCTGACGTGACACATGTGGTGGTGGTGAGGGGCTGACGTGACACAGGTGATGATGATGATGAGGGACTGACGTGACGCATGTGGTGGTGGTGATGATGAGGGACTGACGTGACACATGTGGTGATGATGATGAGGGGCTGACGTGACACATGTGGTGATGATGATGAGGGGCTGACGTGACACATGTGGTGATGATGATGAGGGGCTGACGTGACACAGGTGGTGATGATGGTGAGGGACTGACGTGACGCATGTGGTGATGATGATGAGGGACTGACGTGACACAGGTGGTGGTGGTGAAGGGCTGACGCGACACAGGTGGTGGTGGTGAAGGGCTGACGTGACACCGGTGGTGGTGAGGGGCTGATGTGACACAGGTGGTGGTGAGGGGCTGACGTGACACAGGCCCAGTGCCAAAGATTGAAAATGACTCCCAAGTGGGAAGTAATAGCAAACATGGAACTGTCACCAAGGCTAGCCCCCTGGAACTGGACGTGTTTTGTTTGTCCGTCAGTATCCCGCCGGTTCGTCATTTATCTCCCTTGCCATGTGTTTACTTTCCATTTCCCGCGCCGGCGATCTGACAATAGGTCTGTAATTTTCTCCGTGTCGGCTGCTTTGTGTCGTTTCCTGGTTACATTTAGGCGTGGACCGGTCCCACACCAGCGGGGCTGGATCCAACCACATATGTGGACATCGGACTAGGCTGTCAGTCATTGCTAGAGATGATGTTAACCTAAAGCGGAGCATATATATCTGGTATGTGTCAACACGATATGAAATCTCCATGGCCTTGTCTGCTGGCGCATGTTTTTGACCTATGCACTTTTTTGGAAGCAATGTCACGATCTCTGTCAGCGCCTGTCTTGGTTGATATATGTGGGGTGTTTTGTATCTTCCACATCATCTGGTGGTCAGTGAACTAGAGGATTCTACCACTGCCATGCGCTGCACTTACCGTACCGTGGAGCACGCCAAAGGACATGACTCCATATCCCTGTCTAGACTGATGGACATGGGGTTGCAGCCTGGAGCTGCAAGAAATGAACATTTCACTAAGGGTACAAGACGTTTCAGTAACCAACACAGAACAGGCGTCAGCAGTCGTTTTACACTTGTGGAGCTTTTGAGGAGGGGATGGGAGCACCTATGGATCTTTCCTGGAGTGCTGTGATGATAATCCTTTCTAATCACTAATCACTATCACTAATGGTCTGTCCTAAATTTCAGTGTGATAGTCCCTACCATTCGTACTTTTTGATTAGAAATTGTCCAGTATAATGGATAAGACCTTTTCCACTGCTTCCTGCAAAAGTGAATATCATGCGGTGGCCTTTTCTGTTTGGAATGTTTCTTTTCTGTTTGGAATGTTTCTTTTCTGCTTGAAATGTTTCTTTTCTGTTCACTGTTTATTGACTGCCATTTTTTAGGATAGGTATGGTGGGCATTTACCCAGGGTTGATCCAAAAATAGAATATCATCGCCTCGCCTCCGTAGCTCATGGATCTGCCTCAGGTTTTTTTTTTTTTTTTTTTGCAAATGTGGCTTTTCACAAATAATATTCCTTCCACTGCAGTTTTCCTGAAAGTGAACCCAGTGGCTCTTACAATTTTTTCAGACTCCTTTTTCAATTGTCATTACTACATTGTGATTTCAATGTTAATTTCAGTTTTCGGAGAGTAACCATTTGGTTTGTCTCTAACATTTTAAAGATCTCACGTATGTGATGTCAGCTGTTACAAACTAGCTACGTGATGTCAGCTTTTATAAGCTAGCTATGTGATGTCAGCTTTTATAAGCTAGCTATGTGATGTCAGCTTTTATATGCTAGCTATGTGATGTCAGCTTTTATAAGCTAGCTATGTGATGTCAGCTTTTATATGCTAGCTATGTGATGTCAGCTTTTATAGGCTAGGTGTGTGATGTCAGCTTTTATAGGCTAGCTATGTGATGTCAGCATTTATAAGCTAGCTATGTGATGTCAGCTTTTATATGCTAGCTATGTGATGTCAGCTTTTATAGGCTAGCTATGTGATGTCAGCATTTATAAGCTAGCTATGTGATGTCAGCATTTATAAGCTAGCTATGTGATGTCAGCATTTATAAGCTAGCTATGTGATGTCAGCATTTATAAGCTAGCTATGTGATGTCAGCATTTATAAGCTAGCTATGTGATGTCAGCTTTTATATGCTAGCTATGTGATGTCAGCTTTTATATGCTAGCTATGTGATGTCAGCTTTTATAAGCTAGCTATGTGATGTCAGCTTTTATATGCTAGCTATGTGATGTCAGCTTTTATAAGCTAGCTATGTGATGTCAGCATTTATAAACTAGCTATGTGATGTCAGCTTTTATAAGCTAGCTATGTGATGTCAGCTTTTATAAGCTAGCTATGTGATGTCAGCTTTTATAAGATAGCTATGTGATGTCAGCATTTATAAGCTAGCTAT